>OZ024732.1:55850226-56450226 GCA_964016875.1 Fallopia convolvulus
ATCTATTATTATACCAAATGAAAGACAGTATCTTAGGCTTCATTCAATTAGTAGTAATTCAGATGACTAACCCAAGTGCAGTTGAAAACATCTATAGCTGATTTTTCAAAAGAGCAACGCTCAATGAGAAATTGAGCTATGCAAATCAACAGAATTGCCCTCTGAAACATCACGTCTGTATTCAGTCTATGAAGCTTGATTCCCTGGTTTCCTGCACAAGTATTTCAGTACTTTAAACTTTGGTATAATAGAAGATTAAAAAAAAGAGGCTTGCATTCAACTGACAATCCCCTTTGCTGAATATTTCAACACATCAACAGCTACTATTAGAACAATCATCTTTAGATACAGCTACTTCAAAGTAATGAAGGGAGATTTATCTCTTCACACAGTAAATTTGGTTCTTTTTGGCTTGTGCAAAATAATCCTGCCTTGTATGTTTTGGGGTTTACTATGACTGATGGATTTTCAATTTTCATGGCGAAATTTCCATTTGTGGTGGTGTTATTTAACTGTCTATGCATCTTACACTTTTCAACCGTCCAAAAGAATTTAAATATGCAGAATTTGGAAGCAGCTGACGAAGAGGGTTCTCTTGTGTAAAAGTGAAACTAAAAGAAGACAAGAGTTGCAGATAAAGAAGAAGAGACATTCTTCATTAAAGAAAGAAAGTAATCCACTAAAAAATGCAGCATACTTGGATGAAAGGGGAAATTTCCTTTATATGTAAGTAAGTGCTAATGAAGTGAGTTAAAAATTTGAGTGAATTCTTAGGAGAGGCCCAAAATTGCCAAAACAAGTCACTCTAAATTTCTCACCAAAGTATGATATGAAAGATATACTTCAAAACCCCTAAAACAGTTTCATGTCATCATTCAATATAAATTAACTAGGAGACTTGTGTTGCTGCTAATGGTCATGATTGAATTTAAATGCACTAGTCCTGAAACTGCATAAGTTGTTTCCTAAGAAAATTATACGTGACTAGTATTGCAAGAAATCATACCCGATGAGAACCTATGTTCAAGTCAGATAATCATCAGTGGCGGCTATGAACAGTCCCAATTACACACTTGGCATTCTCCAGACATGAGTTCATCTCCTCATTGTGGGAGTCGAGCGCCCTCAGTTCCTTAATCTCTTCTTGCCATTTCTCTATCTGCTCCCTATGTATCCTGTTAACATTTAATTGTAAGGAATTAACAGTGAATAGCCATTAAATTTTTTATTTAGAACAGCAAAATAATTTCCTTACTGACATGAGAACTCGCTCTTCAAATTCAATACTGAGTCTGTTGAAAAGCGACTTTCCATTCTCAAGCAGATCAGATACCTGCAAAGAAAAGTTCATGTATTCAAAGATGTTATCCTTTCCCTTCAAGTTATTATCATTAGTCATACGATTAAAAACAATTACCAGGTGATTGAATCGTTCCACTTTTTCATGTATGACAGAAATGCCAAGCTCCATCTCTTCTGAGCCTGAGAAGTTCACTTCAGTTTCCTCTTCCATGTCTGCCTCATTTGCACCGTCCTTGAATTCCTCACTTTTGGTGTCACCAATCTATTAGAAAGCAGCAACAACATCTCAGCTGTATACAAACCAAGACAGTAATGCTTTCCTTTCTACTTTGAATCACACATGTTTGTTTTTACAGAACATACAGTTCCTCCTGTCTTCTGTTTTTTCACAGTCTCCATGCCCTCCATTTTGTCTGCAATCCTTGCTATTTGCTACTGTAAAAAGTCGACCAAATGTAAAACAGAAGGCCATAGAGTCAGACAAAGAAGCCCGAGTGACTGTTAGATAAACCTCCATCATACCTCCATCAAGCATGTTACAGGTTCAAAAGTATCCAAGAAGTATAAATACAGATCTACAGCTACAATAGCATCCAAGAAGTACAATACAATGAAAATTGTAATACTATTCACAAAGTCCTTTAAACCTGTAAAAGTTCATTAGAAATTTGTTCAATGAAGTTATGAATGGAATGAGCATCTGGAATAATATACATATATATATTGTAATTATGTTGGAAGCATTGCTTCAGGTTGAAAGCGTGTATGCAGATTCAGACTTCTTATATAAATGCTGTTTACCAGCACTTAATGCAACCGTCCATGAACAAAATAACTCCAATTTGTTGCAGGCAAGCAACAATCTCCTCAAAATTTTGATCGGAATTGAGAGCACCACACAGAAAAGCTGGATTTCCAAACCAAAGAAGAAAAACCGAACAATGTCGCCCTAATTTGTTTTCACTAAACTGCGTGCAACAGAAATGGGCCTAAATCCTACGCATGCAGACATAGATCAACTATTACTAAATAGATACGACTCTACGACATTGAACAAATGTATATCAGTTTGTGCAAACCTATACCTGACTCAGAGAATCTACACAGTGACGGAGGAGTTCTCAGCCAGCGTCACAAAAACAATGAAAATTTGGATCCTTCTCAATTGAGAAATAAACATAAAAACATTCAATTGAGAAAGACATGTTCAAACCGATCAATTTTGGAGACGAATTTGCAGACTTTGACGGGCCAGAGAAGATATGCCGGCAGTGAGGAATTCGGAATCGGATTCTTTCTCCCGCCCGAGTCCGTCGTTCCGTCCTGATGAATCAACTTTCCTAAAACAAATGAACAGATCAGTTGAATGAATTTGGGCCTGTTTACATATAGACCCGCTGGATAAGCTTGTAATCGGCCCGCTAGAAAAAAAATACAGTTGAATGAACTTGGATCTGACTCTAGACAAATGAATGAACTTGGGACTAAATATTTTTAGTATACATTATAAATGGCTAATTATGAAGAGTGATGGTTGTATAATTCGTAATATTTCATGTATACATTAGAGGAATTTGAACCAAACTATATACTAAATTAGAATAATAAATTTGCTAGTGACATTAGTATTTTAATAATATATATTTTAAAGTTTGGTTAAAATGAAACAAACTCTTATCCTAAAACTTGAAACTAGGGATGCTCACGGGTGGGTCGGGTCGACCCGCGACCCGCAAAAATTTTTAGTTTTGACCCGCGACCCGACCCGCAACCCGACTTGCGGGTCGCGGGTCGACCCGCAACCCGCGATTTCGGGTCGGGTCATTGCAGGTCGGGTCGGGTTGTGGGTCGACCCGATATTTTTATAAAAAAATAGTTTATATATTAATAAAATTATAAAAATATACATATTTTTTAAAATATTGCGGGTCGCGGGTCGACCCGCAACCCGCGCGGGTTTAACCCGACCCGACCCGCGAAATAAAAAAATTCGACCCGCAACCCGCAAATTGCGGGTCGCGAGTGACCCGACCCGTTGAACACCCCTACTTGAAACGAATGCTCTTTTTCTAGTTCGTAGTGCACTTTTCATACAAAAGTACATTGCAAAATATGAAAAGTGCAATCTGAAAAAATGTACTACAAAAAGTATGGTAAGTGCAAATCCGAAAAAGTACACTACGAATTAGGAAAAGTGTATTACGAACTACAAAAAGTGCATTCATTTCATGATAAGAGTTCGTTTCAGGATAAGAGTTTGTTTCATTTGAACCAAACTCTATATTTTATCTATAAACTCGCGTATTTCTACAAAAAAATTATTAAAATAGTTTAGAATATATTTTCATATAAATCATTTAAAATTTATTATCGTACTAAGATAGTTAATTGTATCATACAAACTCTCAAAATTAAGCCTCTACCACTAATTTCTTGTGAATAATGCATGTTCTTGTAAATAGTATAGTTAAAATCTAATTCATTCTTGGTTTTCACTCTCGTTGATTTGGTATTTGGGATAGATTTTTTTATCTTGCTTTTGGCACACTTTGTTCAATTGGTCAGCACCATTCTCCATACTTGTCGCAATCTCTTAGACAACACTTTAAGAGCCTTTGCCTTGTGCGAAAAATACTTGTTTACACATTTCAAGCCTATAAAAATATAATTGTAAATGAAAATGTTTTCATGATGATAATGAAGAACAATTGAACAAAATATTAGATGATGATGATAAGGTTATTTAGAATGATTGGCAAAATCTTTCAATTTTTTCCCTAAAACATTATAAGTATGTGGGCTGGGCTCAATCCGGCCCAAATAAATCAAAACAGAGAAACCTCTTACTACAGTCCAAAAATCCATCAATCAGAATACGCCACGTTGCAACTACAAAAACTAATCAATAAGCTTGTCTTCTTCTCCATTAATCTACCCCTTTCACGCTTCTCATCTCTGCAATTTTTCCACAGATTTACAGATCCAAATCCCTACGATCTCCCCGTCTCCCTTCTCTTCAAATGGCTCACTTCAATGGCGACGAAACCGCGCCTTTCTTCGGCTTCCTCGGCGCAGCTTTTGCGCTCGTCTTCTCATGTAACCGCCCCTTCACTCTCTCTTCCTCTTCCTCAATCTCGAATCGATTGATTCGTTTGTCAATTTGTGATATCTGTTTGATTTGTTTGGGAATTTCGAATTTTGTAGGCATGGGAGCAGCGTACGGGACGGCGAAGAGTGGCGTCGGCGTGGCGTCGATGGGAGTGATGAGGCCGGAGCTTGTGATGAAATCGATTGTTCCGGTGGTTATGGCTGGTGTTTTGGGGATTTACGGTCTGATTATTGCTGTTATCATTAGTACTGGTATTAACCCTAAGGCGAAGGGGTATTATCTCTTTGATGGATACGCTCATCTTTCGTCCGGATTGGCTTGTGGATTGGCTGGTTTGTCCGCTGGTATGGCTATTGGTATTGTTGGCGATGCTGGTGTCAGGTAATCTCGTCCACATCATCTCTTAATTTGATGATCCTTCGTAGATTTTGTCTGGTGTTCTGAATGATGTGTTTGATTCAGCTGAGATTTGAATCTTTGTAATTGAATTGATCTTGTGAGTGCTTGCTGGTTAAAATTATTGGTATGGGGTTGGACTTGTGATTTCTGCTCGTAGCTCCAGATCTAACTTGTTTATGGCGATCTCTACGTGTCATTATAAGATTCTAGTGCAGTGATTCTTTTCGTACTTATGCCTGTCAATGTGATCCTTTATGTTCCTGTTTGATCAGCTGAAGCAGCTGGTCAGAAAGATCTGTCATAACATCAGTGATTTTCATTCAATTCATCACTGCATGTTTAAATTATAAACTAGCAACTTCGGTGATTTGCATATTGAATAGGCTAAAAAATTCAACAGAATGGACTGTTGATTGATATTCTATAATTTGTTTATGGCGATTTCTAAGATTCTAAGATTCTGGTGCAGTGACTGTGATTCTTTTCTTACTTATGCCTGTCAATGTGATCCTTTACGTTCCTATTTGATCATAGCGTCCATGATTTTCATTCAATTTAGCATTGCCTGGTTGGAGTTGTGACTTGTTAATCTGTAGATAACTAGACATTGCAAGTTTCAGTTATTAATTAGCAAATTCAAGGATCTCTTGTGCAATTCAACTCCCTTATATTTTTTTTGTGATGTTTGCTTACATATTGAATAGTCTAAACTCAACAGAATGAACTGTTGATTGATTTTCAATAGTTTTTAGATCCAAAGATTCTCCTTTTAGGATTTTACTGCTTACCAGTTCTTGATTCTCTTTGTGATGGACAGAGCCTATTTGATCAGCTGAAGCAGCTGGTCAGAAAAATCTGTCATAACATCAGTGATTTTCATTCAATTCATCACTGCAAGTTTAAATTATAAACTAGCAAATTCAGGGATCTCTTGTGCAACTAAACTACCTTATATCTCAAATCAACAGAATGGAATGTTGATTGATATTCTATAATTCTTGGATTCATAGAATCTCTTTCTCAGATTATACTGCTCACTAATTTTTCACTCTCTTTATGATGGACAGAGCCAATGCACAGCAGCCCAAGCTCTTTGTTGGAATGATTCTGATTCTCATCTTTGCCGAAGCGCTTGCACTCTATGGTCTAATTGTTGGAATCATCTTATCCTCCAGAGCTGGCCAATCAAGAGCAGAGTAAGGCACAACTAGCACAAGTATTTGATTACTTCTTTTGCCACAATCTTACTGCGCGAAGGAACCGGATGCTGTTCTTGGCATGGCAGTTTTATAAATGTTCTCATTTGTTCTGGTTGAAGCATTTTACTCTCCAACCCATTTTATTTATAAAGTTTTGTATGTTCATGTTGCCATTTGTTAGTAACACTGAATTTGGAAAGCAATAAAATTTCTTCTGGAGTTATGACAATATCCTGCTTTTTTTTCCTGCTGAACTTTGATCAAGCTTTCCATGTTGCCAATGGATAAGCAAAAATGAGAGTGGGTATTCAGCTAAATCATGATCTATGGTCATTTGTTGTTGTATTGCACTTGCTCATACATACTTATAGCATGCTACCTATGTGCTTTAGAAAGAAGATGTTGCTTGTTGTGGCTCAAAACGTGGAGTTACTTAAAATCTGTACTCTAAACTAGTATTGAAAGCGGTCTTTGATTGGAGTCGGATGCTTCTTCTATTTATTTCCATGGCGCAATTGGGCCATCCTAGAATAAGTATGAAGCATTGAACCGATCTATGGGAATATAGAAAAGGCTACTTGTAAACAAATGGATTGTTGGTTTAGCTAAAAAGTTATGGATGACTTGACAGTTGACAATTCCAAGCAGAATTGCCTAAAGCGTTGTATTCTTTACATTCATAGGAGCGCGTCTATATTTTTGCTTTATGAATATGACATTTTCTAGGCATTGCTAATAATCTAAGGACTCGTTTGGTGTTTGTTGAGGAAAGGAAATGGTTAAGCGTATGAATCTAGACTATTTTTAATTTATGGTTCATTGATCAAAATGGTAACCATTACCCCTCCTCCTTCATTTTTTATGTAAAACTTGAGATAATACTCCCCACCTCCTTAACATGAGGTAACCATATCACCTATTCTCCTCTAACCATTACCCCTCTTCCCTCATTTTTCTTGCCAAAAAGAGAGAATCATTATCATTTTACATACAAATTTGTTTCCTTTCCCTTTCCCTTTCCCTTTCCCTTTCCTTTCCTCCTTGTTATACCAAACGGGGGCTTAGTTTTATTCCGATTTTGTTACTTTTTTGAATTTTAGCTCCGATTAGAAAAGAACTCGCAAAACTAGGCTTGTGAAAATGGAAATTCCAGTCGTTTTATATCTTTAACGTGATAATGTATAGTCAAAAATATAAATATATTAGAATACAACTCTAATTGAAACCCAAACTTTGTTGAATGAAAGACATACATAAGATTTGTAAATGTAGTTACTATACATTGACACAACTATAATATTATTAATATAGAGAGTATTGCTTTGGAATGGTCATTGCAAAATGCAAAATCCCAAACACAAAAAAAAAGTTCCGTTGCCGGGACTTGAACCCGGGTCTCTCGGGTGAGAGCCGAGTATCCTAACCACCTAGACTACAACGGATTGGTGCTAAATTGAGAATCTTTCTTAATATGTTTTTTAATAGCGATTACAACTTCTGATTAGAATTTTGTATGGTAATATTTGTATGTAACAAATGTAAGCAAAGTGTGTTACATTGATGTATGTTGTTGCATGTTATTCTCAGTTTTATAGCTTTGAGGCAAGATTTTTTACATTAGTAGAGTAATTTTTCTTTCAAACTTTTGTTCATTGCTTGCCTTGGTTCAAAATCCATTATCAATTGGTTGATAAACGCACATTAGGTTAAAATGAGTGCAAATTTGAGGTTATTATCATAGGTTTTGTGCTTACCACTTGATTACTACAAACCTAGTGTCACATTTTCAAGTTAGCTAATCTAAACACATGCAAATATGTTAGAAGCTAGTCAAAACTACCACTATACACTAAAAAGGGGGAAAAAATGAGGAAGTGTAAATCTTCTTTAGAAAATACATTTTATTTGTCAATTAAGTAGGTAAGGTTAGATGCAAATTATTATTGATTACTTTTAGGTTGATTTTTATGTTACGACTTATATGTAGGATATATTTTATCGACTTAGATTCTTGTGAAACACTCTCTTATAGTGTAACTGTGTACTGCTATCAATAATATAATATAGTTTTATGAATAACTCTGTATTATAGTCGATCTTATAAATAATTATACATGACAAGATGAACAATTCTACATCACATAACACTAAAATAAATAGTAACATGTCAAATGATTATCAATATATTATTTGTTATGAATCACATAGATATTCATAAAGGTCTATTATGTTATTCATAACAAATAGTATTGATATTCATTTGACTTGTTATATGTATTTTAGTTGTTATGTAGTACAAATTTATTTGTCATGTCATGTAGAATTATTTATTATATGTAATTATTTACACTATGATATATAATTTTTCATAGAAGTATATTATACGAGCATTATTTATAGCGGTGTACCGTTATACCATAAAAATAGTTGTACCTAAACCTGACTCTATTTTATCATATTAAAATTTTTAAAATAGTTTTTATAGTCTATTTTGTATGTTAATTTTAAAAACTAAACTCTAATTTTATAAAAATTAAGTTGCCCTTAAAAATTAAATTAACTGATTAAAAATACTTATTATAACCATTAAATATCTTACATTTTTTTGTCGTATTTGAAAATTATAATAAAAAATATCATTTGATTTCATTCAAATTACCTACTCCAAAATAATCCATCTCGTCCACTAAAATTGTCCATTCTGCCATTTCCGTGCCAGGAAGTTTGAATCGGTTCGTCTGAAATTTTTTCTCCACCTTTCCAGTTCTTCACCATCAGAAATTCTGAAACGAGATTCGGATTCAATTTGTAAATGGATGCAATCAGAAAGCAAGCTACGAAGCTTCGCGAGCAAGTTGCCAAGCAACAACAGGTTCTTCTCTTTCTCTTTCTATACGCAGATTCGCTCCCAGCTTGATGAGATTCAAACCCTAATTTGATTGTTGCAATGTTTTTTATTTGGCATTGGATTGATTCGTGCGAGATCCTGCTAGATCTTGTATGGTTGCTTGAATTTGTATTTCATTTTTGGTTGATCTGGGTACATATTTGATGTCCTTGCTCAAGAAGCGCGGAGTTTGATTTGACTAGTTGGAGATCGCGGCAGTTTGGAGGAAATTACAGATCTTTCAATTGGCTGAAATATGCGGCGAGATGGATTTAGATTAATTGTTATATTGGTGTTGTAATTGCTTGGTTATCCGTTGAAAGCTTTGGTTTTTAATCCAACATGATTTTCTTTAGGATCCCTAGATCTTTCTTGAGATAGTTAATCTAGATGATGTCCTCAGCTTGGGTTCATGGTGTTATTCCTGGTGTCTGTCGGCATTTGAAGTTTGGGCATTGCAATGGATCAAAACATGGCAACTGGAAGCTCAAATAGCATTCTCTGTTGGTATTAAAACAATATTCTTAGGGATTCATTTTGCATATGGGGTCTATTGAGGAGTTTAATAACTTAAAAGTGTAATTTCATAATGATTGAATAAGCTGATTATCACCTTCTTATCCTAAATCCGAAGACTATGGTGGATTATATTGCAAAGCTGGACATACTCATCTCTCTGAGAGTGATGTGAGTTAGTCTTTCATGACTAATGTATCAAAGCAATTCTTTACCTAGAGAGACTATTGTCGTTCCTGAATCTTACACTTAACACCCATTTGAATTGCTTTCCGCTCATCATTGTCTACAAGTTTTAGCTATGGAAATACACACCTTTTTGTTTGTTCTTTTTGGTTGCTATTCAAGATAGAATCTTTGAAAGTAATTTTATGTTATGAGATATCATTTGAATTTATGTATGTTGATTATCTCTTCTTTCTGTCAGGCGGTCCTTAAACAGTTTGGGGCTGGCTATAGCTCTGATAATATAGTCACTGACGAGGCTGAATTTCAGCAGCATCAGAAACTCGAGAAGCTTTATGTATCAACACGGGCTGCAAAGGTATGCCTAATTTGTGTATGTTTCATCGTGCTGTGTAATATATGCTTTTACTTACTCTTGTTTTTATGCAGCATTTTCAAAGGGACATTGTTCGTGGGGTTGAAGGATATATTGTCACTGGGTCAAAGCAAGTTGAAATTGGTAACTGTGGATTCTCCTAATCAAAATGCATGTGGATGCTTTTCAGCAAACTAATACATACAGTATTGATTTGAACCTTTTTGGCTTCCCAGGAACAAAGTTGTCCGAAGACAGCAGGAAATATAGTGCTGAAAACACATGCACTAGTGGAAGTACACTATCCAAAGCTGCATTAAACTTCTCTAGAGCCCGTGCTCAGATGGAGAAGGAACGGGGAAACTTATTAAAAGCTTTGGGTACACAGGTTGGTAGTTTGGCCGCGAATTTTACTTTTTAAAGAAATTCTATTTTACTTTTCATTTTCTCAGTGATATCTCATGCTACATCATATCCGAAAAAGAGTTAAATTTTGTTGGGTTTTTGTGAATTATCTTAGCTTGATGCTGTTATATATGGAATTGCCTTTGACCATCTCTTGATTATTTTATCATTTTTTTCTTACTTCTTCCTTAGGTTGCAGAGCCTTTGAGAGCAATGGTTATGGGAGCCCCTCTAGAAGATGCCCGGCATCTTGCTCAACGTTATGATAGAATGCGGCAAGAAGCTGAAGCTCAGGTGTGACAACTGTGGGTAAATCACATTTGTTGTTTATATATGTCTATACTTGTGTTTTTAAAATTGTTTTCTCCTGGTCAATTTTTAATATTTTACTGTGATATGTATATTGCTGAAACAAATATATGAACCTTGACGGGCATGTCACTTACAATTTGTAATTGTATTTGCACTTGCATTTGAACCTATAAAAGGCTATTGAAGTTTCAAAGCGCCAAGCAAGAGTTAGAGAATCACAAGGAAATCCAGATATGATTATGAAACTGGAAGCAGCAGAGGCAAGGCTTCAAGATTTGAAGTCAAACATGGGGATATTAGGGAAGGAAGCAACTGCGGCAATGGCTGCTGTTGAAGCTCAGCAGCAAAGACTCACGCTTCAGCGGCTTATAGCCACGGTAAATATATATTATATTTAGGGATATGATTTTTTTAAATACATATATTCGAGAGGGTCCCTTTATTCTAGCTCTCATTCGTATACATAGTGAGAATTTCTGATGCTAACACTCATATGCGTGATTTCAACAACAAAAAATATAGTGTTATATTTTTCTTTCTTTTAAAAGAGAGAATTTGAAATGAAGGGATAAGAAAGGTGATTTGGATTATTTGCTTCTGAACACATTAGGTGGAAGCAGAACGGGCATATCATCATAGAGCATTGCAGATACTTGAGCAGCTTGAAGGAGAGGTATCATACTCCATTACACATACAATTGAATTTCCCATATGAATACTACTATTCTACACTTGTGAGAACTGATGCTATGAAGCTTTTTTTTTTCTGGTGATTTATAGATGATCTCAGAACGTCAACGCATTGAAGCTTCTCCAGTCACAAATGTTGAGAACAGCATGCCTCCACCACCATCATATGAGGAAATTAATGGCGGTTTTACTGCTCAATCTGAAAATGGACCAACAGATAGCATGGCATATTTCCTCGCAGAGGTGAGCTACCCTAATGTTGTTTACCAGCAATGTTTGGTGGCAAAAGAAAATTTAGATTAGAATTCATACTTTTAATATCTCATAACTTTTAACTTTGTTCTTTTCTTAATTCAACGTTCGTATTACTACCTTGCAGGCTTTGTTCCCATACCGAGCTGGATCTGATGTAGAATTGAATTTATCAGCTGGTGATTATCTGGTCGTCCGAAAGGTTTCTATACTTCATCCTAGCTGCTAACTATTCTGCATTGTTTGCTTTTCATGATTTAACACTTTTGTGAAAATCCAAAAGATTCAGTATAACACTTTTGTGAAAATCCAAAAGATTCAGTATACCATCTAAATTCTAAACATGAGTGAGAAGAGTGAAATCCAGGAATAACTCAGAAGCTCCATTGAAGCTATACACGTTATCTCTCTATTTCCCTATTTATGTACAATATTCATGTCATTTCCTAATTCCTTTTTGGCCATTCTTTGTGTTTAAAGGAATTTCAGGCTTGCCATGATAGCTTGCACTCCTTTCTTTATATAGCTTGTAAATTGTTGACTGCACAACTCTAATCAAGGGCGTGTTTGGATTACACATTTAATGCATTAACTTGCATTATATTGCCAAGTCAATTCAACATATTGCATTAAGTGCGACAATCCAAATGCATCATAAGGCCTTGTTTGTTTCTATACCAGAAATCGGGTTGAAATAGGAACCACTCATACCTTAATATTGAGATGGGTATGAACTCTCGTGTATTTAGTTGGTATCGGAATCACTCATTCCCATCCCCTTGGTTTTGTAAACACTAGTATGTGTTTGGCTCATTTCTAAACCCCATTCCCTATACCAGGGATATAGAAACAAACGGGGCCTAAGTTTTCTCCAGCCTTTAACAGTTCATCCATGTAAAATCTCTTATAATTGCAATCTTGTTCTCTTTGCAGGTCTTAAACAGTGGTTGGGCTGAAGGCGAGTGCAAGGGAAAAGCGGGCTGGTTCCCTTGCGAATACATTGAGAGACGAGAACGTGTACTCGCGAGCAAGATGATGGCTGAAGTGTTCTGAACAATGGGCACATATTTGGTTCATTCAACTCAAAGTGTAAGACACCTTTGTAATTTCTTACAAGATGAAAGAAAAAAGGCCAGGATCATTACATGCTTGGTGATTTTGTGATGTAAGTGTGTGTTTTTCTTTTTCTGTTGAGTCCCTGTGTTGTATATTTTTTTGCTGGATGTCATTTTTAGCTTAAAAGGAAAGGGAACTGGTAAGTTTGAGGGTGTCCTGCAAGTTCAAGGGCCTGTTAACCATGTTTATCAATGTTTTTTTTTTCAATTAATTGTCATGCCTTGTAATATCAGCTATTATTGTATCAATACCAATGCATTATAAACATGTTTATCAAACAAAATCAATATCAGGATGCAGATTCAATTTTACTTTTTAAGGTTATGTACCCAAGGATTAGTGTCAAGTATATTCTGTAAGTGGTGTAATTCAATAACAGACCTACTTTTTTTGATATAAATAACAGACCTACTTAAAATAGAAAATATAACCATAAGAAATTAAGAATGAACCCAAAGTCGACAAAAATTATTAAAAACAAAACAAATGTTATAGTTCAGAAACCAACCCATTCAAATCACCCATGACCCAACTCATATAAATAGATGGAATTGATGAAATTAATCACAACAAATACATTAACCAACTAATACTGAACTCATCTCGGTTTTATTACTTTTTAAAACACCCAAACAATCCAACTATCACAACATATTAGGCTAAATGAACCAATTAAAAATATATTAGGCTAAATTACAATTATTTGTCCATTATTTCGTCTTCGTCTCCTTCTTCTTCTTCACATAACCATCCTTTTTTAAACATGCATATATATTTTCGATAAGGAAAGAATTCGGCATACCAAACATGTTTGATAGATCGAGAAGTCAAAACAAATTGACACATTCACTAACATTTTACCACTTGTTTAATTTTTCGTCAAATGAATGGTGAAGTAAAATCTACTGTATAAGACAAAATTGCAATTTGGCGGAAAACTACAAATGAATGGTAAAAATGTTAAAAGATGTAAATATAGGTGGGATTTTGTAATTTTAGAATAAAGAATGCTAAAAGTATAAATGTAGGTTACCCGGTAATTTTCCTACCCAATCACCGGTTGACGATTTAACATATCTGGTTCGTTCGGCTCATGAATGCAGAATCTGACGGCTCAATCGACATAAGGGTCTGATCAGATTGATCAATCCATCGCCATTCTCGTCGGAAGAACTCGACGAAAGTTTTCAGATCAGCGGGAGAGAAAAAGAGCCTTCTCTTCCTCTCTTTTGTGCCAGAAGTGAAAGATTTCGAGGCTCAGCATCGGACTTGGAGGCAAATGCTGATGCACTAGTAGTGGAATCCACTTGATCTATCGATTCTGTTATTAGATCCAAGGTAATTTGCAGTTTTTCTTCGTTGATTTGTATATTTTGGCGTTCGGAGCTGACATTGTATGGATCCGTGCTTATTTGATGGAGTTGAGTGCCTGCTGTGTTAGCTTTGAGTTGATCTTTGTAATTTGGTAGTATTGATTTGATTTGGATCCGGATTGTGTAACGTTTAGTTCGTGATCTTGCTATGAAATCGTGAGCGGTAAGGTTCAAGGAAGTATAGGATTGGTTTCTTGCTGAGGTGATGGCGAAGTTGTTTTAGAGTGAACATTAGGGTTTTTAACTTCTTGAATCGTTATGCGTGCGCTGTTCAATTGTTATTGGAGAAAATTTGTGGGAAGTGGTTTTTCAGTTCGATTTCTTAGTGCTTAATTATCAGTATTGTTTTTTTTCTGCAGAGATTGATACACAATAATCTAAAATGCTGACCAAGTTCGAGACCAAGAGTAATAGGGTTAAGGGACTTTGCTTCCATAGTAAGCGTCCATGGATTCTGGCTAGTCTTCACAGCGGTGTGATCCAGCTATGGGATTACAGGATGGGCACCCTCATTGATAAGTTTGATGAGCATGATGGTCCTGTTCGCGGTGTCCATTTCCACAACTCTCAGCCACTGTTTGTGTCAGGAGGTAATTCCGTTATCAATTACTGGTGGTATTTTGTGATATTTCCTTGTATCCGATGATGGAATTTGTTATGTAGACCATGAATGTTGTTTTATACACTCAATGCAATTTTGGTTTGATGTCTGAATTGTACTTTCACCTCTTCTATGCTTGTTACACATTTGCATTACAGCCTCTTGAGTCTTTCCAACTTCTTTCCTAGGCCAGGAGGAATTATTCTCTCAGCTTTTCCTTCTCTTATCTCACTTATAAAAGCGAAAAATGTGTGCAGAGTGCAAACAATTTTCCTGCATGGCTGTTTATTCCATACTTTACTTGAGATCTAGTGGCTATAGCCTCAGTTACCCTTTGATCCTCCTCTACACGATCTGGTATAGACCTTTAGATTCTGGAGGAGTAGTCAGCATGCTGTTATGCTTTCTCCGTCTCTATCTTTAATGAGAGTTCCTTTGGATCTGAGATGCTTACTCCTGTGCATAGTGACTATTGAGGCTTCAAACAGTGACCAAAGGGAAATTAGGTGGGACTTATTGAAAAGAGCGTTACTGTTTTTTTTAAAAATATAGTTTGGGCATATTATTTTTAATATAGGTGTTGGCTAGGCTTTGTTTGATGTGATCTGCCCACATATAAGGTCACAAAGACAGTTCTTAACAGAAACATTTATCAGTCATGATATTCTTTTATCTATTCAGCCTGTACCATATATTCTATCTCGTCTGAAGGTTCATTCTTCTGAAGTTGCATCAAAGGTTTCATTTTGTGCATCTGCTTGAACGTATAAAAGAACATTTTTTTTCCCAATTATTTTCAATATTCTTTTGACATCATATGTATGTTTATATTTTCCATTTATGTTATTTGCAAACCAGTATTGCGGTATTGGGTAACATTACTGGTTGTAACTTTGTAATCACCAAGTTCCTACCATATGTCAACCTTGTTACTCTGAAATCATTCTAATTAGGTTGCTGTTGTGATGAAACATAAAATTACTTCTTCGTGTTCATGGAGAATCAAATATTTAAAGTTGCTTGTGCTTGCTACCTTGTAGGAGATGATTACAAGATTAAAGTTTGGAACTACAAAACCCACAGATGTTTGTTCAACCTTCTTGGGCACCTTGATTACATCCGTACTGTGCAGTTTCACCACGAGTGCCCATGGATAGTAAGTGCCAGCGATGACCAGACTATTCGTATCTGGAACTGGCAGTCTAGGACGTGCATATCAGTCTTGACAGGACACAATCATTATGTCATGTGTGCTTCATTCCATCCCAAAGAAGACCTTCTAGTGTCAGCCTCTCTTGATCAAACTATTCGTGTCTGGGATATTGGGTCATTGAGGAAGAAGTGTGTGTCCCCTGCAGATGACATAATGCGATTGAGTCAAATGAACAGTGATCTTTTTGGTGGCGTGGATGCTGTTGTCAAATATGTCTTGGAAGGACATGATAGGGGAGTCAATTGGGCTTCTTTCCATCCAACACTGCCACTGATTGTATCTGGAGCTGATGATCGTCAAGTAAAATTGTGGCGCATGAACGGTCAGTTCTCCTTGAACTTTAATTTTTGATGTTTTGGAGTAACATGATAGGAATTGAGATCTATTTTTGTTACATCACTTTTTTCAAAATTAACTTTTGATGATTAGAATTCATTATGCTGTACTCTGATGCTTGAAACTGTTATTCATGAACTAATATATTCTGGACACTGGACAGATACCAAGGCATGGGAAGTGGATACGTTGAGAGGACATATGAATAATGTTTCATGTGTTATGTTCCATGCTAAGCAGGACATAATCGTCTCAAATTCAGAAGACAAGAGTATCCGTGTTTGGGATGTAACAAAGAGGACTGGTATTCAGACATTCCGCAGGGAGCATGACCGGTTTTGGGTTCTTGCAGCTCACCCTGATATGAATTTGCTGGCTGCTGGTCATGACAGTGGCATGATTGTCTTCAAGTTGGAGAGAGAGCGACCAGCTTTTTCAGTTAGTGGCGACTCTATGTTCTATGCGAAAGATCGGTTCTTGCGGTTCTTTGAATTTTCCACCCAGAATGACACACAAGTGATTCCCATTAGGCGGCCTGGGTCAGCTAGCTTGAATCAGGGTCCACGGACTCTTTCATATAGTCCTACGGAGAATGCAGTTCTTATGTGTTCTGATGTTGATGGGGGGACTTATGAGCTGTTTATTATACCTAAAGATAGCTTTGGTAGGGGTGATGTGGCACAGGATGCGAGAAGAGGTGCTGGAGGTTCTGCTGTGTTTGTTGCACGTAACCGGTTTGCTGTTCTTGACAAAACCACTAATAATGTGCTAGTGAAGAATTTGAAGAATGAGGTTGTAAAAAAGAGTCTTCTTCCTATTGTCACTGATGCAATATTTTATGCTGGGACTGGTAATTTGCTTTGTAGGGCAGAGGATAGAGTTGTCATATTTGATCTTCAGCAGAGGATGGTTCTTGGTGAACTTCAAACTCCTTCAGTCAAGTATATTATATGGTCAACTGACATGGAGAATGTTGCCTTGCTTAGCAAGCATTTAATAGTCATCACAAATAAGAAGCTTGTGCACCAGTGCACCCTTCACGAAACCATCCGTGTGAAGAGTGGAGCCTGGGATGAGAATGGTGTTTTCATTTACGCTACTCTGAATCATATTAAATACTGCCTTCCTAACGGAGATAGTGGAATAATCAAAACACTTGATGTCCCAATATATATTACAAAGATCTCTGGAAATACCATTTTCTGCCTGGATCGTGATGGCAAGAACAAAGTGTTAGTTATTAATGCAGCAGAATATATGTTTAAGCTATCTCTGATGAGGAAGAAGTATGACCATGTTATGAATATGATCAGGAGCTCTCAACTTGTTGGGCAGGCAATGATTGCTTATTTACAACAGAAGGGCTTCCCTGAAGTTGCTCTACATTTTGTGAAGGACGAGAGAACACGTTTCAACCTAGCTCTGGAGAGTGGCAACATCCAAATTGCAGTTGCCTCAGCCAAGGAAATTGATGAGAAGGATCACTGGTATAGATTAGGGGTTGAAGCTCTTCGTCAGGGCAATGCTGGTATTGTGGAGTACGCTTACCAGAGGACTAAGAATTTCGAAAGACTATCCTTTCTCTATCTCATCACTGGAAATAACGAAAAACTTTCTAAAATGCTAAAAATTGCTGAGATGAAGAATGACGTCATGGGACAGTTCCACAATGCACTGTATCTGGGAGATGTTCGTGAAAGGGTGAAGATTTTGGAAAATTCTGGTCATCTGCCTCTTGCTTACATCACAGCCTCAGTTCACAATCTACATGACATTGCTGAAAGACTGGCAGCTGAGTTAGGTGACAATGTCCCAACACTGCCAGCTGGCAAGGTACCCTCCCTTCTGATGCCGCCTCCTCCTGTTCTGTGTGGTGGTGATTGGCCTCTACTGAGAGTCATGAGGGGAATCTTTGAAGGCGGACTTGAAAGTATCAACAGGGGCGTTGAAGATGAAGAAGAAGACGGTGGTGATGGTGATTGGGCTGAGGACCTGGATATAGGTGGCGATGAGAATATCCAGAATGGAGAAGATGAGGAAGAAGAAGCTCAAGAAGGAGATGATGATGAAGAGACGGGTTGGGGTCTAGATTTAGATCTCCCTGAAGAAACTACTCCAAAGGCGGTGGCTGTAAATGGGCGTTCTTCAGTTTTTGTAGCTCCACCACCTGGCATGCCCGTCAGCCAAATATGGACCCAGAAGTCGTCCCTTGCTGCTGAACACGCAGCTGCTGGGAACTTTGACACTGCAATGCGGCTATTACACCGACAGCTCGGAATCAGGAACTTCGCTCCTTTAAAACCCATGTTTCTTGATCTTAACTCCGCTAGCCACACATACGTGAGGGAATTCCCATCTGCTTCAGCTTTATCAGTCGCCTTAGAGAGAGGATGGAATGAAAACACCGCCCCTAATGTTCGGGGCCCACCAGCCCTGGTTTTCAGTTTCTCCCAATTGGAAGAGAAGCTCAAGGCCGGTTACAAGGCCACAACCGGGGGAAAATTCACTGAAGCTCTGCGCCTGTTCCTTAACATTCTCCACACAATTCCGCTCATAGTGGTGGACTCCAGAAGAGAAGTTGATGAGGTAAAGGAGCTAGTCATTATAGTGAAAGAGTACGTCTTGGGCTTGAAAATTGAACTGAAAAGGAGAGAAATGAAAGACGACCCCATTCGCCAACAGGAGCTAGCTGCTTACTTCACCCACTGCAACCTTCAAATTCCCCATTTGAGGCTCGCCCTTTTGAACGCAATGAGCGTTTGCTACAAGGCCAAGAATTTCATCACAACTGCAAATTTCGCTAGGAGGCTTCTTGAAACAAACCCTACAGCCGAGAACCAAGCAAAGACAGCTCGCCAAGTTCTGCAGGGCGCCGAAAAGAACATGACAGATGCAGCTGAACTGAACTATGATTTCAGGAACCCGTTTGTCGTTTGTGGAGCGAGTTACATCCCTATATACCGTGGACAAAAAGACGTTGCTTGTCCTTATTGCAGCTCTCGCTTTGTTCCTGATCAAGAAGGGCAAATCTGTAATGTCTGTGAGATTTCGGTTGTTGGAGCTGATGCATCTGGTTTGCTCTGCTCTCCTTCTCAGAAAAGATGATTCGCGCTGACTGGCTCCAAGGTAAGGATATATCATTGTATTAAAAGTGTTTCATTACTCAGTTTCATTTTCACAACATGCTTTATAATCCGCTTTTATGAACTTGGTATGAATTTTCAATCTTATAATCTACCAGGAATTTTTATTTTTATTTTTGAGATATTTGTTTTTTGTTTCAATATCTGTGCTGAATTAGGTTACAGCCATATAGATATAGGTAAATTTGGGAAAATTTTCGTGTTTGTAATTGATTGCTTTCTAGTACACCTTATTTGATGTGGGATTGAGAGGACATTTTTGGTGAATTTGAAATATCTTGCAAGATTTAGGATTGGAAGTGGAGGAGGAATGGCCACATTGTATTTTTTGATAAGCATGATACCAAACATAAGTCGATTTCAAATTGACATTATGGGTTCAGATTATTATGAATTAAAAATAAAAATTATACAGTGGATTAAAATGAGCACGTAGAAGCCAAGCCTGCTCTTGGGTTTTGTCATGTTCCCACTAGGATACATTCGGATTCGGGCCGACCCGATTAGACGTATTGGACTGGAGGTGTGGGCATTGGGCCACGTAGGTTTCACAAGGGCCAAAAGCGAGAATTTTTTGAAAAGGTTTCGATTAATTTTTGTTTAGTATAAGAGGAAAATGATTGGTCTTCTGTATCGAGAGTACGAGGGATTAAACATAGGATAACCGATATGACAGAAACATCCGAATAAGAAGCCAAATAAATACGGAGTAGAAGAAACGAAGCAAGCATATACACTCACACTCACACTCACACTCACACTCACACGAGTATAAAACTTGTACATGATTAGTTTAAAACTTGGGCACATGCCGCACGTATTATATAAAATCGTATAAGGCCTCATCATGTACATCGTATAAGACTCATGCACAACTTGTGCACATGCATAATATATAAAAATTTATGCACACATTTTTATAAAACTCACACACATAAAATTACTATTTTTATATGCAAACATTTGTATAAAACTCATACACATAAAATTACGATTTTTATAACGTACAAGGACTAGGACCCTGGACTAGAAAACCCTACAGCGTCTAGGCGGGCCTAGATGGAGATAGGTGTAGATTTTTAGAACAATACTCACAACCTAATATACCAAATTATTTCTCCATACACAAATTTGGAGGAAAGAGTTGTATAGGCACATCTCTTCCTTCCTAATAATACTTTATTCACTAATAATATTTTATTTAAAAAAATGTTTATTTAAAAAAGCCCCTACTGATCACCATGTCCCTCCGCCAGTGGCGCCTAGGCAGGACCGTCTACCTAGACGGAGATAGGCGGAGATTTTTAGAACAATGCTCGCAACCTAATATACCAACTTATTTCTCCATACACAAATTTAGAGGAAAGAGTTGTATAGGCACATCTCTTCCTTCTTAGCCTACCGCCTTCATTTAGACAGATAAATTGTCCAGGAAAAAACATTAATGACAATAGCCAGGATGGAAAAACAAAAATTGGAATGCTTTCTAAACTCCTTAAATTTCACCTTGCAGTCATTCATCGTCGTAACTGATTGTTGAGAACGAGAACGGGTCAAACTTGTAACCGTTTCCTTCATAGAATTTGTTCTGGAACTCCACCCAGTGAAGCCTCAGGGCGTGGAGGAAAGCGCTTAGCGTTTCCATCACCAGCAGGACACCGACAGTTGCGAAAATGAAGACGATAATGCCAATTATGAGAATGATTGTGTTGTTGAACCTGCACAGATGAACGAATGTTTAAGCATATTTAGTTTTGTAACGCTTTATCTCTTTCGTCTATACTAATTTATATGACATGAAGAAACTTACCCCCAAGCAAGAAGTAAGACTTTGTCATAGAACACACTTGATAACTCAGAATGGGCCAAGCTGCATGAAACAAGTAGGGAAATTTAGAAATTAAAATACTACCTCCGTTTCGCAATATATGTCCTTTTTATGATTTAATCTAAAAATCTTGTTTTACAATTTATGTCATTTTTTAATAAATTAAAGTTAAAACATGCCAAATTAACTCTGTACACACAAAAAAAAACATATCATCCATTCCATTTTAAGCTTGTCTTAAAACCTTGTAAAAATGAAAAAGAGACATATATTGTGAAATACTGAAACAGAAGGAGTTAAAACTTTTCAGGAGGATTATGTAGCATGTAATAGTACCTCAAGGCCCATAGACGAAGGTACGAAGCTGTGTTGGAAACTGCTCCTAGAACGAATTCTATGGTATGTATCAATTGGTGCACAAAAACTTCACTGAACTCAAACTCCTCGTGATCATGAGAGCCATTACTTGAGTCAACTTGGAGAGACTCATCTGAAGTTTGAATTGGTGCGTATGATTGTCCTTGGTGCCTCTGTGCGATCACGGATATCAGAGATGGACTAGGAAATTATGGCCGAGAACAACAAATTTGGAGCAATAGAGGTATAAGACATACATTTTCATGCTGCCTTTTTAAGGCAAATGGTTTTGGAAGCAGCATCCATGGAACGGCAATGAGGGCTAGAGCTAACAATACAAGCTGATAAATAAAAAAAAACAAATGAGCTAAATTTTTGGAAGTTAGGGCTATAAAACAAAGAAAAATAAACAGAAAGAATTAAACCTGAACCATCTTCTGACCAGGAAAAAGTTGGTTTTCACCCAGATCAACAGTAGGACTCAAGAACATGTAGATCATTATATGGTACAAGTCTGATTGTGAACCCGTCGCCCACTTGACAATTATAAGGACTGAAAGGTAGCCAAACAAACTGTTTAAGAAGATCATCTGAGGAACAAATTGAAACCTGCATAATTAATTACAAGTCTCATTAACATTAGCAGTTAATTATGAATACAGGTACTAAAAGATACGCTAAGTATGACACATACCACACATTTACGTCGTTGGCAAAGAATTTAGCATTGAAGTAGCTCAATATGATTCCGAGATTCATTTGAGCAACTCCAAGAAGAATGGACATCTTCATCTTGAGCGAGTTAAGAAAGGGTAACTCACTGCGAGTACCATGCCATACAGGATCCACGCCAAAAGGATATGTATCTCTTACTTTAATTAATCCCATTGTAGTCGCATCCCTGCAAAGAATAAGAACAGAACAAAGATGGAATCACCAAAGGATCTATTTGAAAGATCATAAATGAAGTAGGATGGATAAATAATAGTCCAGAGTTTACTTGCAAGAAAGATCACGACATGAATATGCTGATTGGCCAAATAATTCAAATGGGACAGAGAAAAATTCATTATAGATCAGACCAGTGTAGATTGAGAATAGTGCCATCATCATAATGACATATCTCCCGCCGAACGTCATGTCCATAATGTCTCCTAATATCTGTAATGATAGATTTGTAATTTACATCAGGTAATGCTTTATAATAAACAGATTACGACTAAAAATACCGAGTCCTTGGGCATGTTATGATTTAAGCAGGTCATATACAACAGATCACCAATCATACATCAGTCAGAGCCAAAAATTAAAACTCAAAAAGTGTTTCTTTTTCGTTGCAACTCCTAAGCATAAAAATCATATATTTTATTTCAACAACAAATATATATTGACAACTTGGAAGTAAATCGGAGTATAATGCAATTTAACAATATGAGAGTAAAATGACCTGACTGGAGAGTTTCTTTTCCCTGAGTATGAAGAAAAGAGTTGCAAGCAACAAGCATATGCCGTGCCCCCAATCACCAAACATGACCGCAAACAAGAATGGAAAGGTAACAATTGTGTATACACCAGGATTAGCTTCTTGGTATTTAGCCACCCTGCAAAAGCATCAAGTCATTCATTTGACAGAATTATGCTGAAACATGCAAGATGCTATAACTCTATAACCGAAAGGATTGCAATCTGTCTTCAAATCGGCACAATCATTCATAAGAAAAAGTGAAAAACTTTATCATCTGAAATCCAACAACACGGTCATAAATTTAGCATTTCTTTAAGAAGAGTAGCAATAAACTGTACCACTACAAGCAATTACACAAGAAGTCTTAAGAAAGCTAAAGGCAGATGAGAAAGAAGTCCCATTAAAATAAAGGAAGAATAGATATGCAAAACAAGTATACTAAAAGCACTATTCTTTTTTTTTTTTGGTTAATAAATTAGATACAACCTTATTGTTCCACTTATATATTCTACCAAAATTCCATAGAGCTGGAGTTATCAAAGGGTGTAAATATAAATATAGTTATTCAAAATATCCAAATTCTCTACCCTTCTAAAATTAAGTCCCAATGCCTGCTCTTCACCTAAGACATTCATGAACTCCAATCAAGAACCTTTTTGAGATGCAATGACATAAATTTCTTTTACAAGGTGGAAAAAGTAAGTGACAAAAGATTCTACAAAGACAGTCAAATCTAAAATCAGGTTCATGGCTGCATAAGTAGAAGCCCATGTCCATATTAAGCTAAGAGCACAAATTAAAGTGATATACAACTACAATCCCAATATCATAATTTTATTCTGATATTCTCTAAAACAGGTGAAAATCAATAGTTGACATGTTTTTCATAGTAATGAAAAGAATTTTTATAGGAGCTCACCCATAAGCATCAACAATTTCCTGAAAAGCAGTAGTAAATTTGTTTGTTCTGAAGTATGTAGGCGGTGATTCTTTTGTGTGCAAGACCTGCAAAATTGCTCCAACCTGTGAGTTTGAGTCGAATGCTGCCCTCTGTAATGCATCCTGGATCTGTACCAATATCAGTCAATCAACATTTTAGCATAAGAATGGATGTGAACTAGGTATTATAAGAGATCATGGCTGGAAGAAGACATTTCTTCATAACATCTATGCTAAGCATGTCTGAGGAATAGTATCTTGCCTGTTTTGTACAATGGTATGCTATATTATGTACATTGTTATGCTACAACAAGTTCAGATGATTAGGAATAGTCTCTTACCTGTTTTGTGGCATGAACAGGACTCCAACCCTCTGCGACAAGACATTTCCTTGTAACATCTATGCTAAGCATGTTCAAGGTGTGGTAAATAGATTTCTCCCTTCTTACCTGGATACCAGATCAGCATTAATCAAAAAATAAACATTTGCAGTGAATTCACGAATGAACCACACAATAAGCCTCCTACTCAAGCAAAATTCTATTAGAATAAACAGACTAGCAGGGGAAAGTATAAAAGAACATACCAAAGTATTCCAATTCTCATAGTGATCGCCAATATTTTGTAATAGGTTTCCACGATGAAGAATCCCGACATCTATTGTTGTCTTAAGTTCAGAGAGCCTTCCAGAGACCTGAAAGACAAAATTCACAAAGGTTTATAAGTTACACCAAACAAGTGGCAAATGGAAAAGGTCAGATGTATTGTCAGTGGACCATGACCACACCCCATCACTCAAACCACTTTTCACCCATGAGTCAGTCAACTCAAAAAAAATGACAACCCATGATATCTAAGTGATTGGGTGGTTAAAAATGACCTAAACTAGAATATTTAACTTCACAAATATGCCCCCACAAATCAGTCTAACCATCAAATATTACTGAAATAATTGGCAAATATAACTCTAATGCATACCTCTTTCATCATTTGAGCTTGTTTACCAAGATCCTCACTGAAAGGATAACGATTAGCTCCAAATGCTTCACATATTTTAAGAATTTTGTTTTTCGCTCTTTCTCCAGAGTAGAACACCACAAACACATTTTTCTCCATCTGTACAGCAGTGTGCAGAATTCAGCAGAAAGGGAAAAAAAATTAGGGATGACTAATGTGCACAATATAATCAACGGTTTGTAAAAGCATGCACTATGCATATACCTACATTGTATTTTGAACAAGCATATTAATGCTAGAAGACAATAACCTAAGAATATAAAATAATAACAACAAAGCAACAATTAAATCAGTTCACAACCTACCTTTTCTCCAGATGCTGGATCAACAATAGGGTTATTAACTGCAACTTGCCTCAGAAATACATTGCCCCTTGTAGCACGAAATAGAATCCTTTCAAATGGCATAGATTTATCACGGGGAACAAGACCAGTGAAGAATCCCAACTGAACAATCTTTGAAGAATCAACAGATGAGAAGTCCTGCATAAAAAATCAGAGGATAAGTTAATTTGATAGAAAATATTCTAATTAGAGTAAATCCAGCTATTGAACTACTTATAACCTCCTTCAACAAAGGAGTATCAAGTGATTCTTCCCCCGTTTGCTGCGATTCAATCTCCCTCTGTTGAGCTGCAGCACTTTTTTGAGCAGAATGGAAAAAATCCCCAGCCTGAGAAGAGCATACCAATTTAGCAATGCAACAACATATCTAACAAACATTGCCTCTATAAGGCTAACTATGATGTAATCAAAGTGATACGTGTGGAAAGAAAGGTAAAAAGGCATTGCCCAACATTTTTGGCATAATATGTCACGCAAGCATAAAGTCCTTGTAATATTGAGAACGATACAATAAAAGTTTTGCAATATTATGAATCACATCATTTACCATATTCACCATATGATACTATGATGATTGATGAATAGCCTATTCTATGTGAAAAGATCATATATTGCTGAAAATAACCAAAACAAACAGCACCGTCATTTTACATTGTCACTAATATAAATTAGCAGGAATTCTAGAAGTCTACTTCTCAATTTGATACAGAAAGCATTTTACCAGAAAAAAGAAATGAAGACAAAAGGAAATGAGAATTAGAGTATCATCAAGAAAATGAAATCTCTTAAGAGGCCAAGATTGCCATACCTTCTGAAGAACAAGCTTATATTCAACAAGCTCATTATAAGTGCGTCTCAGCTTTTCATTATTTGCATTTATCTCAGTCAGCTCAGCTTCCAGTTCTGCTAGTTTAACCTTTCCACAAAATCGAAGCAAAAGCAATCACAATCAAAGCAACAAATATAAGTAACACAATCAACATCATGAACTAACAAACCTCCAAATCATCCACTTTTAGATCATTTCTCGTCGAAGGCCTCGCTGGAAGTGAAATGCCAGCCTGAAGTATTTGTTCTTTGAAAAACCTCAATCGGCGAGCCATCTCTCCACATTTTTTGATCTTTAAAGGAACACAGCTTCATTTCAATAAAATCAACGTACAAAACTGACAATAAATCACAACAACATACCTGAGTAGCATAAGTTCGTTGGAAAGGGCTCTTCTCTGCATTGAGCTGGAAACAATCAAAACATCAAAATTGATAATCACACCGAAAAACAGGCATTCCAATTCTCGATAGATTTTTATACAGAAGGCACATTAAAATTGATAATCACACCGATCAGAATCGACAATTCAACAAAGAAAGACACAAGGAGGACAAAATCGAAACGAAATTCACAGCGAATCCTTATGAAATCGGAGAATTACGTCTTTGAATTGGATGAGGCCGAGTTCTCCGACATAGGAGATGGCGCGGTGCGCGGATTCGGTAGGGATGATGAGCTGGACCAAATGCATGGGCTCGGAGCGCATGAGATCCATCGGAGGGCACCATCCGCCTCGATCGGCCGCCATTGTTAGCGTCCTTCTCGGAGATCGTCAATGTGAGAGAAGGAGAAGAGAAAGGGAATTTATGAGCTAGTGTACAAAAAACTTGGAAATCACACTCCACCTTCCACTTGTTTGTCTCATGCTTCCAGTGAAATCTTTGCCTTTTATAGTTTTATGCACCGGTTTATTTTAATTTAATCTCTATTTTTTGTTTATGAACTCATTTTTTTAATCAAATTACATGTCAATAAAGGAGTGAAAATAGCATAAAACATTTATAGTTTGTTGTAACGAGAATGATAAAATTGAAAGAAATGGACCGATAATATATGGACCGTGTGATAATGGACCTAGCACAAAAATCCAATAAGGTTTCAATCCAAAACCATATGACAATGAGTGAAGTAACTCCTAAACTTATATACTAGACAATTATAGTTTTTAATTTTAAATGCGGGAGCTCCGTGTCAGGAATGTGTCACTCAAACCCCTTGCCAGGAGCTCCTCTCCCTTAAACCCTGATATTATCGAAGGCCCCACCTCCGAACCCTTAACAGATATCGATCAACAATGGCAATCATCTCATGGCATCATCTCTCCGCCGCCTTTATTGATAAGTAGTGGTCACTTGTTATTTTTATTAATATTCATCTCGAGAATAAAACAATTAGAAGATGTGAGTTGGATAAAGTTTGAAAGTAGAGGTGAATTTTAATTAAAAAAAACAAATTTGGTAAGAGAATTTTAATAAAATTCTAAACACTGGTGGTTAGTGTAGATAGTTTGTGATGTGAATATGTGATGATAATTCAAATGGCCCAGTAAAAATTTAATTTAAGCCCAACAGCCCAATAAAAGCTTTATTGAGCCCAACTTGTCAACAGTGAAAAGTCTCTATTAACATACTGTTAACAACATCTATATACTAAGGTCGTGTTTGAATTATCACATTTAATATATTAAGTTATATTAAATTATATTTATAAACGGACATAATATTGTTTACATGTGAAGTATAAGCCGATAGAAAAATAAACTGTACATAAAATAATAACACAAAGCAAACAAAGGTAATTATGGGTAATTCATAGTTGCTCATTGTAAAATTATTCATTACCTTCTCCAAAAGGCTCTACTCCTATTTGGTAGGGATGCTTAACGGATTGGGTCGCAGGTCAGCTTGCTTGATCTGTTTGACTAAATCGATCAATCGGATCAAATATGATTTTTTTTACCCACAAAATATTTTTTATAAAAAAATCTATTATTTTAACCTGACCCGTTTGAACATCCCTACTATTTGGATTGCAATACAAAAAATTAGGCCCATAGAAGACACTTGGCCATTACAATAAAAGGGAGGGAGAATTCAAACTCTAACTCAGTAACCTAAATGTCATCATCTAGCAGCTAGTTAGACTGGTTAGACTTGACTTGGTTGTACTAAAGTTGTAACTTAAAACCACTAGTGACATGTTGAGCAATATATGCTTATCAAAACCAAGCAAGTAAAAGACCAATTTTAGCTAATCTCTCTTGTTTTTCTTCAATTAATTTTAATAATTATGTGTGTGCCAAAATCATCACATAAATATAGCAGCCATTAATCTAGTTTATGCACTTCTTATAATTTCTGAAATGTCGTATACTCGTATGATAATAAAAGAATATATGTTCAGAGTCTGCTAAGTTACCAGACAATTGTCACACTAGCTAACAATTAATACCAAATATGTCTTAAATATATGGCATGGTTCATTATAAAGATAGTGGTAAGAGACTTCGTACACTTATCTAAAAGTTTTGTGTCGAGATGTTGGGATAAGTTGTCCCACATCGACCGGAAAAACAAACAAACAAATGAATGGAACACGTACTCTATAAACATTGAAAAGTCTTTGCCTATTAATTTTAAGTTTTTTGAGTTGTAAAATTGAATCCCGATGTTATATTAAAATTTAAAAATAGCAATAACAAATTAATGGAATTTTTTTTTTTATTTGTGGATAGAAATTAGTTTTTGGATAAAAAGTTGTTTGGGAAATTCTGCATGGTGACCACGAGGTTTCACAAATTCCGCGTCGTACACAACATTTTATGAAATTCCGCATGATATCTCGAGATTTTACAAATTTCGTGTGGTAACCTTGTAGTATTATGATTGTCCGAAATACTAAAGTTTGTAAACGCTTTGAAAGAAAATGCGATAGAAAACAAATATTTGTTGACGTAGTTCGGGTCTAAGTCCTACAACACACATAGTTACTAGCAAGCACACTCAAGTAGCTAAGGCTAGAAATTAACAAGAACGAAAAATAGAAAGCAAGCACATAGTAAGAAGAACTGAGAGTAGACAAAGCTAGATCGCGAGGAACTCAAGTCACCAAGACATTCGACTCCCTCATCTCTTTATTTTTTTTGTCTTCACCTTTCTTTCATATACCCAACTCCGATGAGCAATAGTGGAATCGCTGGACAAAATTTTGAGAGAGCGAAAACCCCCAAAAATTCTAAAGCGGCGCGGAAATAAGCAAGACAAAGTTATATGGTTCCATCGCAAGAATATAAAGTACCCCCAAGACAAAGTCGATGTTGTTCTCTATCTGGTGTCTCTCATTAAGCCAAACGCTATATTTGGCATTATGAGATCATCAACAAAGATTAGGGGCGAGGAGCGGCCCAAATCAAAATTAGATCTATTAAATCATTTGGCAAGCTCAAGTCCAAAGTCACACATAAAACCAACCAAGTCAACCAACACAAGAGTCATATTTGACCATGACCAGGTCAAGCGACTCAAGGGTCGAGTCATAGTTCGAGTCAGGTGATTCAATGACATCTTAGACATAAGATCATCAACAAAGATCAGAAGCGAGAACCGGCCCAAATCAAAATTAAGCCCATTAAGTCACCTGGCAAGCTCAAGCCCAAAGTCGTACACATAAAACCAACCAAGTCAACCAATAACACCACAAGAGCTATATTTGACCAAGATCAGGTTAAGCAGCTCAAGGGTCGAGTCATGGTTCAAGTCAAGTGATTCAATGACATCTTAGACATGAGTCACTCATATACATGTTCTAGCCTCTACCTAAACTCATACATACATTACTTATACTATAGTATTTAAATGTTACATATTACAACTTATGGTTAAATAAACATTACACTATGTACTCAAAGGGTCAAAGGGAGTACGAACTCTAGACGTTAAGCCTAACTTCGTTGCATAAAGAAAAACAATCCCCTTAATCTATAAGATTAACTTTATGTAAAGAATCGTAGGGAAACATAATTTAAGTCGAACTATGTAATAGATTTAAGCCTATCTTTTTTATTCTTAACGAAATCTACGTGTCATCTCCTCCAATACCTAATTTAGGGGGAAAGGGGAGGTAATTAACTAATTAATTAAGACATGCATGCAAATGTGCACTCAAACTTTAATTTACTACTAAATAAGTATGAATATGGTTTACATGGCCTCAACAATAACTTGAATTTATATCATAATAATATAATTTTATATTTTTATGTATGGCAAAGTTTGGTAGCCGGCAAAGAAACGGCTAAACATGAAAGCTAAAAGAAATAAAAGTAACTTTAGGGATATGATAGCAACAAAATAATTAGGTACGTAGGCAAAAAAATTATTAAAGGCCATAAAGTAGTATATAAATTAAATTTGATGCATTCGAATATAAAGATAACTATGTAAAATAAAATAACGCATTACTTTAAGTAACTAGCTTTATAATGAAAGTTCTTCGAACTTAGATTCTCATTAAAAAAAGGGGAAAAAATGTACGTATAACGTGTATAATAGTTTAATTAAAAAAAATTATATCCATTTGACTTTTAAATCTTGGATATTACAATCAATACTAATTAAATATTTCAAAAGAAAACAAAATAGCTAATCATCGTATTAAAAGGGGTGACATGACACTAAAAATTTATCCATAAAATTTGTTTAGCTAGACGTCCGATTTCTCTACTCCCTAACATACTCCCTTGTTTTAATTAGTTAGAATTTTTTTTACTATTTTATAAGTTTTTTTTTAATGTAATTTGGAAATTTATCACCCAATCACGTCGTAGAGGGGTATAAAAGGGAGTATGTTTAGAGAGTAAAAAATTTGATTTAAAATACGATTATAAACCCATTTGACTTTTGCTTAAATCTTGGATATTGCAATAAATTACTAATTAAATATTTCAAAAGAAAACAAAATAGATAATCATAGTATTAAAAGGGGTGACATGACACTAAAAACAAGCAAAAGAAGTTAAATTAAACTCAAAGACAATGGACAAGAATCACAACGTGTATAGGGTCTGCCCAAACATAAAAGCAATGATAAGGAAAAGCAGAGACAAGATACAAATAATTTCTGCATTGGGATTTCAATTAACAAATGGGATGTCCCTCATTTGTCTATGACTCACCACATAAACAACTAAACAATTCCTAATTCATATGAAGATCAACCTCCTAAAACCCTAGAACAAACCAACCAACACAAAAAGTTTGAATGATCTTTACTAACATTAGATTTGAAGCTATATATAAACTCCATTCGGTAAACCAGGAGCTTTCTCCCGCTATTTCAACGAGCTAGAAGAAACGTTGTCCCCTTGGGAGTAAAAGGGTGCATGCATGATGAGAAGTTTCAAAAACGCTAGTCCCAAACGCACACGTATCATGAATAAAAAAGCATGACTATATCTTACAGCGAGTGATAAACACAAGTCATATTGCACGATGGTTCATATCGATACAGTCTAATGTAATGCACATATGATCAGTTGTGATGATAAAAACAAACCAAACGACACTTCGGTTGAGTGATTACTAGTCGACCACTCTTGAAAAAGGAAATCACCCATCCATATCAACCATGATATTTGGAGCTATATCGAAAATCAAGCATGATTATGACCATAGTTTACAATCAAAAGTACTCTTGGCATGGAAACGTGATTATGGCCATTAATCAATTCACCCCAAAAGTATTTTTGATTGTAAACTAAGGACTTGTTTGGATCGTCAGAATAATGACGTTATCTTACATTAAATCCTGCATTATAATGCAAGATAATGTCATTATTTTGACGATCCAAACATGCTTAAAACAAGGCCTATATCTCTTGACTAGTGATAAACACGAGTCGTATTGTCACACTGGTCAAGGATCTGTTTGGCATATCATAACAATAAAACAGTCCAACAAGATCGATGCACACATATATATGATCAATTGTTATGACATAAACATGTCAATGCAACGGTCATTTGGCACGGCCAAGGAGACCCTCTAAGTAGGCGTCAATTCTACCAAACACTCAAAAGTTCATAAGTGATCACAAAAAACAACTTATTGATTCATCTCAATTTCAAAGTAGCTAGTCTTGGCAAGATGAAAAATCATCTTATTAAGTATCTATAAATGTACATGCACAACAAGGCAAGGTAACATCCAAACACACCACATATATGTATTACAAAAAAAAAATAGTATAGCATTGCAAATTTTTCAAATGATATATCATAGCAACACCATTTCTAGGGTTTTGGATGTGGAAAGAGTTGCATACCAGGCAAGATAAATGGTGGTGCATTTGAAGCATAAAATGGATATTGATGATCAGGGTAATTGAGGTGAGACAAGCTCGGTCCGCCAATCGGACCACCAATGCCACCACCAGGATGATGGTGGTGGAGGTAAAGGTGATCACTTGATGAGCTCTCTCCTCCTCCTCCTCCGCCACCGGACGACGTCAAATATGGGCCTTGATCATAGAGAATGCCACTAAAAACATGGCCTCCTATGTTCACTGAAGTTTGATAAGCAGCTTGATCCACTGCATTGTCATCTGAGATCACCCTCACACACCGGAAATTCGCCACGGAGTTGACCTCTGCCGGAAGATTATGGGCCCGCCCTTGTTGAAACCCTAATTAGAATAAAAATCTTGGAGTTAAGGGTGTGTTTGTATGAACATTTTAACTAGTTATTAGTTAAAAAAATAACAGTATTGGATCAAACAAAATCGTTATTAGTTGATTAAAGGTCTGTTTGAATGTCTCATTTAATACATTATTTTGCATTAAATTACATTAAATCCTACATTTAATGTAATTTAATGTAAAATGATGAAATCCAAATGCACCATAACTAGTTTAAATGAAAATTTCAAAAAAATAAGGGAGGTGGGTAGTTATATGGAATTGTTTTGAATAAAATAATCAAAATGAAAATAATAGTGATTAATTTATTTTCTTTTATTAAATAAAAAATATGAATTGTAATGTGTAACTAGTTATAATTAGCTAGTTGTTTATGTGCAAATGTAGTTTAATAGTTTATTTCAACTCCTACTCATATTTTACCTAATTATCTAACTACAACTTCAATTTAAACTATAACTAGTTTAATAAAACCCTAATTTTGCCTGTAATTGATATTACTTAATTCCTTACCTTGGCTAGAACCTTTGTACCCAGTACATTTTTTCCATCCTTTTCCATACATGGTACAAATTCAAAAAAAATTAAAAGTTATCATGATCACCAGTACAAATTCCAAATAAGAAAAAAATTCAGCCTCTCAAATCAACCATATACTACTATCTTTACCAAAAAAAATAAAATTAACCATTTTTGTACCAAACAGTCTGAAACTACTTTTTTTGCTAATTACAGTGTGAACCATGATTTGGACAGTACTTAAATTACTTATCATATACAGTATACAAGATCTCCGAAACTCATATTGTTTCCAGCTTGATTATAACCATTTGCACATAGTTTTTAGTAGAAATCCGTACAACCCACGAATTAGGTAAACCGACTTACGTCAACAGGCTCAACAACCATTTGGGACTTAATCTTACTTCCATTTTTAGATTGCCATAATCAAGAAGAAAAATGCAATGAAATCATGTATTATAATAAACTTTTACATTTTAATACGCGATCCAAACAAACCCTATTGTATTCAGCTTTAAACTTTTGCACTATAAATTACTTATTATATACAGTATACAAGATCTCCGAAACTCATATTGTATTCAGCTTGATTATAACCATTTGCACATAGTTTTCAGGCAGATATCCGTACAACCCACGAATCAGGTAAAACGATTTACGCCGACAAGCTCAGCAACCATTTAGGACATAATCAAGAAGCTAGAAAAATGCAATTAAATCATGTATTATAATAAATTTTTGCATTTTAATGTGCGATCCAAACAGACCCTAAAATTCTAGGGTTAATTAATTGATTGATTACCTGAGGAGGAAGAGCTGGGGCTGGTGACCAGGTGGAACGGGAGGGCGGCGGCCGCCGCGGCGGAGAGGCGGTTGTGGAGCAGCTGGCGGCGGCGGGCGACGGGGATCCACGTGCTCCGCACGTGAGTAGGGCATTGGAAGGCTCTAGTCTTGCAACAAGTTCTGCATCTGTTGTGCTCACAATCCTTCTTGGCTTTGTTCCCACAATCTTGACAAGTTCTACTACTCCCACCACCATTAATTCCCCTTTTTGATGGACCCATTACCATAAAATTCTTTTTAAAAAAAAACCCTCAAAAATTTCTTATTCTCATTTCTAATTTCCTTAGATCTATCTTTCCCCTCTCAATATTCATCACTAAGAGTCATGTTTTCTGTGGTTTTAGCATCTGGGTCATCTCTAAATCTTGTTTTCCTATCTGGGTTTTTCTTGTTTTAAAAAAAAAAACAGCAATTTGGGTGAAATGGATGAGATTTCAGGCTTAAAAAAGGAAGAATAAATTTAAGCAACAATATAATGCTATAGATTTTGGAAAGAGGAAATCTAGCTAGCTATAGTGGTCCTGTTTGATAAAAATACAATGGATTTGGAGAGAGGAAGAAAGATCACATTCAAAAAATATATTTAAAAAAAGCAAGAAGAAGAGAAGGATGATGATCAACAGAAGTATAGAATCAAATTGGCAAAAGGGAGTGGTTGGAAATTAAAAAAAAAAGATTTGATTTGTTACAAAACTAGAAGTGAAAGTACTAAAATCAAACACTAACCTATATAAGTTTATGCAGTGTAATAGTACTAAAACAGTAGTAGTTTACTATTACTGATGTTGCTTAAGATAGATAGAGAGAGCTATGGAGAAGAAGAAGAAGAATTGCAGCTTTCCTTTTCCATGATGAAGTGTTGCCCGGAAAGTATGGGGCCTCACTCTCTTTCTTTCTTTCTCTCTTTCTCTCTTTCTCTTTTGTGATATAATGTGTAAAGTGTACGATGGAAACCCTTAATTGGTTGTGAATATTGGAGAGGAAATTAATAAGGGTTTGTTTGTTTATATACCCGGAATTAGTTTGAAATAGGTTTCACTCGTACCCACCTTAAAGATAGGGTTGTTTAAAATATCCGTGATCCGACCTGTAATTTACGGGTAGAATTATGGGTTAAAATTTTTGGGTTACGGGTTGACTCGTAAAACACATAATATTATTAGTTTTATATATTTTTTAAATAAAATAATAATTTTATTATTATTTTTATATATATTTACGGGTCAATCATGTTAACCCTTTTGACCCGTAAAATCTATTTGATCTAGTCAAACGGGTCGACCCGTAAAACAACCAGATTACGGGTCAACGAGTCGGGCCGACCCGATGAACAACCCTACTTAAAGATAAGGTATGAGTTTATATATATTTTGATGAAATGAGAATGAACCATATTCTAACATTGGTTCATACCAAACACCAAAAAAAGAGGATAAAACATACCCCAATGTTGTAAAAAACGTTAAGCAAACGGGCGCCTAGACGGATCTGACGCTCTCCTAGAAAAAATGTAATGCTAGGCGGACTAGCATCTTCCAGATACTAGACATGACCTAGATGAAGATAGATTGAGATTTTTAGAACAATGATCATACCTAATCCGATTTCTTATACTCTAAGTATAAAACCAAACGGGCCTTAAGAGAATTTTTTTTTAATAAAATAAAATAAATTTGGCCTTACAAATATGTGATGGGCAGAAACAAGAGTGAAAGAATTGTCATGTATGTATCATTTATCAGTGGCAGAATACATCGATAGACCCTCAAACTTGTACACTTTTATCAATCAGCATCCTGTACTTTGAAATGTTCAAATAAACATCCAAACTTGATTAAATTTGTTCTTTTAAACACTAAGCGCTGATATGGCACGTTACGTGAAATCCACTCTCTTAATATGCAAGTGATGAACTTATTAAATACTGATTTGAATTTTTTTTTAAAAAATTACATAAAATATGACAAATTTTCTATTTAAATTAAAAAATTATTTCTTGATAAAGTTTCCACCTTTTTTTCTTTATTTTTTCTCGTTTATTTCTAATATGTGAAAAATTTTATATTTTTTTCTTTTTTTTCAGTCTTCTTTCTCCTCTTTCTCCTTGCAAGAACCAGAGAGAATCAGGACGCTCGACGGAACAAGATCAGGTCAATGGCTGCAGTCTTCTTCACCGCCGGTTTAAAATTGTCGTTCTCAATTGAAAGAGGAGGGGTGGGGGTTGTAGGTCGGTGGAGGAGGATGGGTGGGATCTTGCGCAGATCTGTCGACTTTTCCGACATAGCGACAACCACATCTGGTCGACTATTCCGATTTTTCCGACGATTGAAGGTGGGGGAGACCAGATCCAAGTGAATGGTGGCCTGGCAGATCCAAGGCGCCCATTCACCGTCCAGCCTCTGCGCTCATCTTCGACCCCGGACTGGCCCCCTCTCTCACCCTCCTGGTTCATTTTTCTTCCATAAAGAAGATAAGCATGTTGCAAACCAAATACCCAATTATTCAATTCCACTTGTAAAGACTGAATTTTCCCATTAAACTAAGAAGTTGACGAATGGAGATAGAAGAGGCAATGAGAGAGAATCTGCTGTTGAAAGTGGAAGTTGATGAAAATGGCTCCTCTATTACGCATTTTTCTTTAATTTTTCTATTCTATTTTTTCCTTTTCTTTTGTAGCAAAAAAGAGAATAAGATATTTTGGGGCTTATGTGGCAAAAATTCTAGACTTATGTGGCACTTATGTGTAATAAGATAGGATTATGTGGCACTTAGATGGCAAATGTTAGGGCCATATAAGCGCGCGTTGATTTCACGAAAATGAGGTGTGTTTGGTTGAACAAAATATTTATAGTTTAGGTGTTTATTTGAACATTTCAAAGTATAGGGGGCTAGTTGAAAAAAGTTTACAAGTTCGAGGGTCTATCGATGTATTTTGCCATTTATCAGTAGTAGTAGTACTATTCTCTGAGCATAAGTTTTAGGTAAGGTAGGTATCTTTTGGCCATCACCCCCATGGCCTCTATACATGTGTAGTACTATTTTAAAGCTTTTACTTTTTTGATTGGAAATGTGTTGTACTTATATATATCCATATATATAGGTAACTATGTGTTGTATTTAATACATAGAGCACGTACGGTCAAGCTTTGAATGTTGAATGGACTTAATGAGTGTTTTAGGGTTAAGGGTTGGAAGAAAATGGTAGGATTAGAGGGATTAATGGGTTAAATAATTGTAAATTTTATTGTTTAATGTTTTTTTATGAGATATGGTTTATGGACTTTATGAATATTTTAGGTTACAGGTTTGGAACAAGAGGATAGAATTAGAGGGATTTAATGTGTTAAATTATTGTAAATTTTGTTGATTAATGTTTGTTTAATTATGAGATAGGGTTTAGGGTAGTGTTAAAACTTCTTGTAGAATAGTTAGAGATTTTACTACGTATAAAATTAAAATTGTTTTGATTGATAAATGTTGTATTTGTAGGTTTGTGCAAGAGTATTTATAGGGAAATTCTTGTTAATAACCTTAAACTTAAGGGTATATAGGTTGGTGTTTTTATTATTATTTTTAAGATTTTAAGTTTGTTTGCTTTGTAATCTTGGTCGAAAAGGGGTCTTTATGCTAGTTAAGCGTGGCACATATGGACTCATTTGACTATTTGAGTGCATGTCGATATTGCTTCACATACACTGTTTTAAAAATTCCCGCTAGCTTTTCTCTAGGTCCAACCTAGGTATTGGAAGGTGATAGTACCTCTAGCCTTCTAGTCCATCTAGCGTTTTTTAGAATATTGTTCGCTCAAGAGATGCCAAAGAAGCTTTGCAAGGTAGCTCGGTCAAAAGAAGCGGCCATAAGACAACAGACAATCACTATAAAAACGGTTCAAAGTTAGTCAAAATACTCATTTTTATTTATAAATTCAACTTGAGATAGTTTAATGATAGATTTAAGTGTTTTAAGAGTTGACTAAATTGAGAAATATAATACTCCATAATGGACTTGAATTTTCTTATTTTGAATCAAATTGGGACACCATTACCTTAAGAAATGTAAAATTAGTAAAGTTGAGTACTATCCTTAGAGATACACAACCGCTTGATTAGTTGCCAAAAGGTTCAAATTAAAATTATTATTATATATATAAAGACATTCTAAAACCCATTATATGAAAGTTTATTTCACCTCCAACTCTATACTGAGTACATATTACAAATGTATTTTTTTCCCCTCCTTTTTTTTTTACCTTTTTTGATGGAATGTTTTGCACTCTTTTTCTTTTCCTTTTTTGATTGGAAGTGTGCTGTACTTATATATGTAGTGGGAATATATAGCAAAACTATATGTTGTATTTTTAAAATATCAAACACGTACGATTTAATTTATAGATATTAATTATAGGTCTAGGGTTTTGAATAAAAAGATAGGTTCAGACAGATTAATGGGTTAATTAAAGTCTTTGTAACTTTAATGGATTATTGCTATTTTTGTAGGTTTGTGCAATTGTTCAAGTCGTTGTATGGCCTGCCTCGATTTAGACATTTCTATTATATATAATTACGTGTATTTTTTGGCCGAAAATAATTATAATGTTTAATTCTATGTTTTAAGATTACCCTTTAACCATTTAAAGAAACCCTAGCTATTAAATAGATAAACCCTGTAAAATATTCTAAAATCGGAATTCTTATCCTATACCCTATAAACATAAAATTGAAAAACCATAATATTGTATGATAATTTCACCTCCAACTATATATACATGTATGATTTGTGTATTTTTTGTTTTCTTTGCCTTTGCCTTTTTTGATGGAAATGTGCTGTCCTTTCTTTTTGATGGAAATGTGTTGTACTTATATATGTCCATAAGTAAGTGGAAATATATAACAAACTATGTGTTGTATTTAATACATCAAACACGTACATATTCTAGGTCTAAGGTTTCACAAATAAATGCATATATAGGATTATAAAACCATATATGTATGTTAATTTCACCTCCAACTTTTTGTTTTCTTTTCGGTCGCCTTTTTTGATGGAAATGTGATGTCCTTTTTTTTTCTTTACATTTTCCTATTTTGATGGAATTATGGAAATGTGTTGTACTCATATATATCCATACGTAATGGAATATATAGAAAATTATGTCATTATGTTGTATTTAATACATCAAGCCCGTACGGTTCATCTAGACTGGACTTTGTGATTATTGGAAAATTCAATTTGATATTTTTGAGGCTTTGATTTTTTTTAAATGGTGTTCTTAAAATAAAAATTATTCTGAATAATATTGTAAACTCTTAAAATAGTTTACTTTATAATCTTACGATATTCTACATATAGTTTTTATTTTTGTAATAAAAAGAAAAGAAAAAATGTTTTTTTTGTAAGTCATTAAGTTAAACCAATATTTTAACATTATAATAAAGTACAACTTATTAAAAAAATTATTATTTTAATTTATATAAATATTTGTATATTATAAGAATATAAAATAAATAAAGAAGTATATTCAACATAAAAAATACTCCTTTTATAATGTATTTAGAATAGATAAAGAGGTTACTTTTATGTGGAATATACCTTTTCATTTCTTTCATATTTTAATAATGTATAAATGATGAGTTATTTACATAATTACATACATTATAATAATAACTAAATATTTTTGTAAAATTTATCATTTATAAGAATATATAAATTTTATTTTAACTTAATCAAATACAAAAAAAAAGATGTTTTGGCCATATGTAATGAATATTCAAAAAAAGGTATAAGCCGAATAATTTCAAAAGTTTATGAGTACTAGTCAGAAAAAAGGCCGGGGGAGTACTAATCGGAAATTTTAATTTAAATATCTGTAACAGCATATATATGTGTATATACACATGCTGTTACAAATATTTAAATTAAAATTTTCTAGACAACACTTAAAAAATCTAACAATATTTTACTATTAGATGTGTAGATCAAGTTAGTATCAATTCCACACAGTATATGTTGCTTCATATAGCTCATAGGTACTCCCTCCGTTCTATTCTATTTTACACTTTAGAGCTAAAATCGTGTTCATTAAAACTTGTTATTTTGGAGTATTTATTTAATTAATGTATTGGAAAGTGTTTGTATTGATTTTTTTTTATTCTATTGGCTTTAAGGATGGGTTAGTAATTAATTTTTGAATACATATAGAAAAATTTAGATTTCCAATAATATTTCTTGTATTTTTAATGAATTTCTTAATATATGTAAATTGTTCTAAAATGTCAAATAGAAAACAACGGAGCGAGTAATATTTAGTGGTGAGTAAAGAGGGTGAAAGTAAGAGAGTAAATAGGAAGGGCTAATGGTTAAACCGGTGGTAGTGAAATAATCCCACCCAACTTTTAGGCTTTTAGGAAGCTCCCCTATTATAACTCTATAGCCTAACATGTCCAAAAATCACATCAGTTATCTGTTCGGCCCTAGACTTTGACCCAGGCGGCCTAGGCCTTCTCTTTTTTTTTTTTACTAACAATTGTACTTTTTCTTGGTTAAAACTAACCATTGTACTTACTACTACTAGTAGTATACATCTTACACAGATTAGATTTTTTCTTAAATGGTAATAACAGGTAGGATTTGTTCATAATATTGGTATTTGTTCGATTCTTATGGCAGAGTTATAAGGTGTACTTTGAGGTTTGAGTCTTACATGGAGTAAGGGCTACAGGAGGGTGATCTTAGAAGTCGACTCACATATGGTGTGTCTTCTTCGTGGAAGGCCTGTGAAGTGTCGTCATCTACTGGCTAATTTGGTGCATCAGTGCCAAGACTTTATTTGTAGGGATTGGATTATCCAGTTCCGTCATATTTAGAAATCTAATGTTGTAGCTGACTATCTTGCTAGTTTAACTTTTTCTTATAACATTGATTTTAATGTATTATGTGACCCCTAGGGGTGTTAATTCTTTTCTTTTAGATGATATAAGGAGTTAGGCTATCATCTGCTTAATTACTATTTAGTCTTATTTTTCTATATTAATGAAAAATTCCCCTTGAAAGACGGAGAACACAGTCTTTGCTTGTTTGTTTATATGTTTTTTCACATGTATGCATTTACATTTGTGTGTGTTCATTTATTTTCACTTATGTGTGCATAAGTGCATTAGTTCTATAATGTGAGTATGATCGTGTGTTCATTTATGATCTATTTTCGTATATCGAGTTAGGGTTCATTAATAAAGCAATTCTTACTTTTAAATAATGAGTGATTCTCATAATTTGTCATTCTTTAAACCTTTGAACAAATGATCTTCAATTTCAATTACGCCATTGACAATCGTCGTGATTTCTTAGTCTGATCATCAATCAATCGAAAAAAGCTAGGATTGATAATGTGCGATTTGATAACATGAAATCATATAGCCGAATATAAATTTACTAGATCATAGAAAGAGGGAAAGAGAAGAAAGAGAGAGAAAGAAGATTTTCGGGGCGAAAAGGGAAGAAAAAGCAAATGCATATATAGTATAAAATCGACATGGCATGGCATGCATTCTCGTTGTGTACATTGTCTTTAAAAGTATTTTAGTTTGCGAGGAAAAAGGAAAATATTTCATTATTTATTGATTAATAAGTAGCAAGGCCCATATACAATCAATGTTTCAAAAAACGCTAAGCAAATCCTGGGCGGAGAAGGGTCGCTTAGCACCTAGGCAATCTAAATGGTTTCTTAGGCTGTCTTAGACAGGTGTTTAGGCAAACTAGAAGGCATGGCGAGCTTGGACCTTCAAGCGCTTAAACAAGACCTAGCATTGTTTTAAAAATCTTATCTAGGCTTTGTCTAGGCACTAAAAAGCCCAAACTCCAAATAGCCATCCAGCCTGTCTAAACATGCCTAGACAACCATTTTGGTCGTCTAGACGATAGGAGAGCCTTCTTTGTCCAGGATCGACATAACATTTTCTAGAATATTAAAACCTAGACAAGAATTTTACAACAACAACATATTTTGTACACAATATTCGTTCATCATGGTCTTCTCGTCGGCACACCACGTTAGTTTGTTTCAGACTTTTTATTTGGCCTTTTATTCGGATGTTTCTGTCATACCGGTTATCATCCCATGTTCAATCCCTCGATACAGATTTGTTTGGAGCAAATCATTTCCCTTTTTTTAATTCAAAAAATTAATCAAAATGTATCCTAGCGGGCCAACATGGGCCTCCAATACGTCTAATCGGGTCGGCCCGAATCCGAATGTATCCTAGTGGGCCGACCATGACAAAACCCAAGAGCAGGCTTGGCTACAACAAGCACTACTACGTGCTCATTTAAAAGGCCGACAACCAACTGTATAATTTTCATTTATAAAAATAATCTGAACCCATAATGTCAATTTGAAATCGACTCATGTTTGGTAGCTTGCAATTGCATCTCAAGAAAGCTATGTATGTGGCCATTCCTCCTCCACTTCCCCCAATCCTCAATCTTGCAAGATATTCAAATTCACCAAACATGTCCTCTCAACAATCCCACATCAAATAAGATGTACTAGAAAGCAATCAATTACAAACACGAATTATTTTTCCCCCAAATTTACCTATATGGCTGTAACCTAATTCAACACATTGAAAGAAACAACTATCAGAAAAAATTCCCGGTAGATTATAAGATTGAAAATTCATACCAAGTTCATGAAAGCAGATTATAAAGCATGTTCTGAGAATGAAACTGAGTAATGAGACACTATTAATACAATGATATATCCTTACCTTGGAGCCAGTCAGCGCGAATCAATCATCTTTTCTGAGAAGGAGAGCAGAGCAAACCAGATGCATCAGCTCCAACAACCGAAATCTCACAGACATTACAGATTTGCCCTTCTTGATCAGGAACAAAGCGAGAGCTGCAATAAGGACAAGCAACGTCTTTTTGTCCACGGTATATAGGGATGTAACTCGCTCCACAAACGACAAACGGGTTCCTGAAATCATAGTTCAGTTCAGCTGCATCCGTCATGTTCTTTTCGGCGCCCTGCAGAACTTGGCGAGCGGTCTTTGCTTGATTCTCGGCTGTAGGGTTTGTTTCAAGCAGCCTTCTAGCGAAATTTGCAGCTGTGATGAAATTCTTGGCCTTGTAGCAAACGCTCATTGCGTTCAATAGGGCGAGCCTCAGATGGGGAATTTGAAGGTTGCAGTGGGTGAAGTAAGCGGCTAGCTCCTGTTGGCGAATGGGGTCGTCTTTCATCTCTCTCCTCTTCAGTTCGATTTTCAAGCCCAAGACGTACTCTTTCACTATAATGACTAGCTCCTTTACCTCATCAACTTCTCTTCTGGAGTCCACCACTATGAGTGGGATTGTGTGGAGAATGTTAAGGAACAGGCGCAGAGCTTCAGTGAATTTTCCGCCGGTTGTGGCCTTGTAACCGGCCTTGAGCTTCTCTTCCAATTGGGAGAAACTGAAAACCAGGGCTGGTGGGCCCCGCACATTAGGGGTGGCGTTTTCGTTCCATCCTCTCTCTAAGGCGACTGATAAGGCTGATGCAGATGGGAATTCCCTCACGTATGTGTGGCTAGCGGAGTTAAGATCAAGAAACATGGGTTTCAAAGGAGCGAAGTTCCTGATTCCGAGCTGTCGGTGTAATAGCCGCATTGCAGTGTCAAAGTTCCCAGCAGCGGCGTGTTCAGCAGCAAGGGACGACTTCTGGATCCATATTTGGCTGACGGGCATGCCAGGTAATGGAGCTATGAAAACTGAAGAACGCCCATTTAAATCCGCCGCCGCCTTTGAAGTCGTTTCTTCAGGGAGATCTAAATCTAGACCCCAACCAGTCTCTTCATCATCATCTCCGTCTTGAGCTTCTTCTTCCTCATCTTCTACTCCATTCTGGATATTCTCATCACCACCTATATCCAGCTCCTCAGCCCAATCACCATCACCACCGTCTTCTTCTTCATCTTCAACGCCCCTGTTGATACTTTCAAGTCCGCCTTCAAAGATTCCCCTCATGACTCTCAGTAGAGGCCAATCACCACCACACAGAACGGGAGGAGGCGGCATCAGAAGGGAGGGTACCTTGCCAGCTGGCAGGGTTGGGACATTGTCTCCTAACTCAGCTGCCAGTCTTTCAGCAATGTCATGTAGATTGTGAACTGAGGCTGTGATGTAAGCAAGAGGCAGATGACCAGAATTTTCCAAAATCTTTACCCTTTCACGAACATCTCCCAGATACAGTGCATTGTGGAACTGTCCCATGACGTCATTCTTCATCTCAGCAATTTTTAGCATTTTAGAAAGTTTTTCGTTATTTCCAGTGATGAGATAGAGAAAGGATAGTCTTTCGAAATTCTTAGTCCTCTGGTAAGCGTACTCCACAATACCAGCATTGCCCTGACGAAGAGCTTCAACCCCTAATCTATACCAGTGATCCTTCTCATCAATTTCCTTGGCTGAGGCAACTGCAATTTGGATGTTGCCACTCTCCAGAGCTAGGTTGAAACGTGTTCTCTCGTCTTTCACAAAATGTAGAGCAACTTCAGGGAAGCCCTTCTGTTGTAAATAAGCAATCATTGCCTGCCCAACAAGCTGAGAGCTCCTGATCATGTTCATAACATGGTCATACTTCTTCCTCATCAGAGATAGCTTAAACATATATTCTGCTGCATTAATAACTAACACTTTGTTCTTGCCATCACGATCCAGGCAGAAAATGGTATTTCCAGAGATCTTTGTAATATATATTGGGACATCAAGTGTTTTGATTATTCCACTATCTCCATTAGGAAGGCAGTATTTAATATGATTCAGAGTAGCGTAAATGAAAACACCATTCTCATCCCAGGCTCCACTCTTCACACGGATTGTTTCGTGAAGGGTGCACTGGTGCACAAGCTTCTTATTTGTGATGACTATTGCATGCTTGCTAAGCAAGGCAACATTCTCCATGTCGGTTGACCATATAATATACTTGACAGAAGGAGTTTGAAGTTCACCAAGAACCATCCTCTGCTGAAGATCAAATATGACAACTCTATCCTCTGCCCTACAAAGCAAATTACCAGTCCCAGCATAAAATATTGCATCAGTGACGATAGGAAGAAGACTCTTCTTCACAACCTCATTCTTCAAATTCTTCACTAGCACATTATTAGTGGTTTTGTCAAGAACAGCAAACCGGTTACGTGCAACAAACACAGCAGAACCTCCAACACCTCTTCTCGCATCCTGTGCCACATCACCCCTACCAAAGCTATCTTTAGGTATAATAAACAGCTCATAAGTTCCCCCATCAACATCAGAACACATAAGAACTGCATTCTCCGTAGGACTATATGAAAGAGTCCGAGGACCCTGATTCAAGCTCGCTGACCCAGGCCGCCTAATTGGTATCACTTGTGTGTCATTCTGGGTGGAAAATTCAAAGAACCGCAAGAACCGATCTTTAGCATAGAACATAGAGTCACCACTAACTGAAAAGGCTGGGCGCTCTCTCTCCAACTTGAAGACAATCATGCCACTGTCATGACCAGCAGCCAGCAAGTTCATATCAGGATGAGCTGCAAGAACCCAAAACCGGTCATGCTCCCTGCGGAATGTCTGAATACCAGTCCTCTTTGTTACATCCCAAACACGGATACTCTTGTCTTCTGAATTTGAGATAATTATGTCCTGCTTAGCATGGAACATAACACATGAAACATTATTCATATGTCCTCTCAATGTGTCCACTTCCCATGCTTTGGTATCTGTCCAGTGTCCACAATTTATTAGTCCATGAATAATGGTTCAAAGCATCAGAGTACAGCATAATGAATTCTAAGCATCAAAAGTTTATTTTGAAAAAGTGATGTAACAAAAATAGATCTCAACTCCTATCATGTTCTTCCAAAACATCAAAATGATAGATCATGGAGAACTGACCGTTCATGCGCCACAATTTTACTTGACGATCATCAGCTCCAGAAACAATCAGTGGTAGTGTTGGATGGAAAGAAGCCCAATTGACTCCCCTATCATGTCCTTCCAAGACATATTTGACAACAGCATCCACGCCGCCAAAAAGATCACTGTTCATTTGACTCAATCGCAATATGTCATCTGCAGGGGACACACTCTTCTTCCTCAATGACCCAATATCCCAGACACGAATAGTTTGATCAAGAGAGGCTGACACTAGAAGGTCCTCTTTGGGATGGAATGAAGCACACATTACATAATGATTGTGCCCTGTCAAGACTGATATGCATGTCCTAGACTGCCAGTTCCAGATACGAATAGTCTGGTCATCGCTGGCACTGACTATCCATGGGCACTCATGGTGAAACTGCACAGTACGGATGTAATCAAGATGCCCAAGAAGGTTGAACAAACATCTGTGGGTTTTGTAGTTCCAAACTTTAATCTTGTAATCATCTCCTACAAGATAGCAAGCACAAGCAACTTTAAATATTTGACTCTCCATGAACACGAAGAAGTAATTTTATATTTCATCACAACAGCAACCTAATTAGAAGGATTTCAGAGTAACAAGGTTGACATATGGTAGGAACTTGGTGATTACAAAGTTACAACCCATAAAGTTACCCAACACCACAATACTGGTTTGCAAATAACATAAATGGAAAATATAAACATACATATGATGTCAAAAGAATATTGAAAATAAATGGGGAAAAAATGTTCTTTTATACGTTCAAGCAGATGCACAAAATGAAACCTTTGATGCAACTTCAGAAGAATAAACCTTCAGACGAGATGGAATATATGGTACAGGCTGAATAGATACAAGAATATCATGACTGATATATGTTTCTGTTATGAACTGTCTTTGTGACCTTGTATGTGGGCAGATCACATCAAACAAAGCCTAGCCAACACTTATATTAAAAATAATATGCCCAAACTATGATTAAAAAAAAAAACCAGTAACAATCTTTTCAATTAAGTCCCACCTAATTTCCCTCTCGGTCACTGTTTGAAGCCTCATTAGTCGCTATGCACAGGATTATGCATCTCAGATCCAAAGAAACTCTCATTAAAGATAGAGACGGAGAAAGCGTAACAGCATGCTGACGACTCCTCTGAAATCTAAGGGTCTATACCAAATCATCTGGAGGAGGAGCAAAGGGTAACTGAGGATATAACCACTAGATCTCAAGTAAAGTATGGAATACACGGTCATGCAGGAAAATTGTTTGCACTCTGCACACTTCTTTGGTTTTATAACTGAAGTGATAAGAGAAAGAGAAGCTGAGAGAATAATTCCTCCTATGAAAGAATTTGACAAGACTCATGAAGCTATAATTCATAAGTGTAACAAGCATAGAAGAGGTGAAATTACAATTCAGACATCAAACCAAAATTGAATTTGAGTGTGAAAAATAACATTCATGGTCTACATAATAAATCCCATTATTGGATACAAGGAATATCACAAAATACCACCGGTGATTGATAACGGAATTACCTCCTGACACAAACAGTGGCTGAGAGTTGTGGAAATGGACACCGCGAACAGGACCATCATGCTCGTCAAACTTATCAATGAGGGTGCCCATCCTGTAATCCCACAGCTGGATCACACCACTGTGGAGACTAGCCAGAATCCATGGACGCTTACTATGGAAGCAAAGTCCCTTAACCCTATTGCTCTTGGTCTCGAACTTGGTCAGCATTTTAGATTATTGTGTATCAATCTCTGCAGATAAAACAATACTAATAATTAAGGACTAAGAAATCGAACTGAAAAACCACTTCCTACAAATTTTCTCCAATAACAACTGAACAGCGCAAGCATAACGATTAAAGAAGTTAAAAAACCCTAATGTTCACTCTAAACAACTTCGCCATCAACCTCAGCAAGAAACCAATCCTATACTTCCTAGAAACTTCCCGCTCATGATTTCATAACAAGATCACGAACTAAACGTTACACAATCCGGATCCAAATCAAATCAATACTACCAAATTACAAAGATCAACTCAAAGCTAACACAGCAGGCACTCAACTCCACCAATTAAGCACGGATCCATACAATGTCAGTTCCGAACGCCAAAATATACAAATCAATGAAGAAAAACAGCAAATTACCTTGGATCTAATAACGGAATCGATAGATCAAGTGGATTCCACTACTAGTGCATCAGCATTTACCTCCAAGTCCGATGCTGAGCCTCGAAATCTTTCACTTCTGGCACAAAAGAGAGAAAGAGAGGGTTTCTTTTTCTCTCCCGCTGATCTGAAAACTTTCGTCGAGTTCTTCCGATGAGAATGGCGATGGATTGATCAATCTGATCAGACGCTTATGTCGATTGAGCCGTCAGATTCTGCATTCATGGGACGAACCAGATATGTTAAATCGTCAACCGGTGATTGGGTTAAGTTACCGGGTAACCTACATTTATACTTTTAGCATTCTTTATTCTAAAAATTACAAAATCTCACCTATATTTAGATCTTTTAACATTTTTACCATTCATTTGTAGTTTTCCGCCAAATTGCAATTTAGGGAGAATTGCATTTAACCACCATTTATTTTCACCCCATTATATGTTAGTGAATTTGTCGAATATTAGGTTTATTCATATTAGCGGTATTACTTTTATTAGTGATTGGCTCAATCCTCGTTTTGTTAGTTTTTGAATATTTGTTAGGTTTCTCTTTTCTTGTTTGGAGTTTTTTTATATGTTATGTGCTCTAGTTGGCTTATTCAACTGCCAATTTATTTTCGGATTCTAAATCTGATAAGTTTATCTAGTATATCGAACTCTTTACTTTATTAAAATGTAAAGAAATAAAAAAAAATAAAGAGCATTGTTCTAAAAATAGTCCGTCTATGCATCCATTTAGACCACCTAAACGCTAGACAGTCCTTCTCCGCTTAGCGTTTTTTAGAACACTGGTTACGAGCAATGTGTCTCCAAACCAATAGCGGATTCATCATTTGTTGTTTTTAGTCTCTTAGATTCTCTTGAGGTATCCAAAGATGGATTTACATAAAGCTAGTATTTGAGCCTGAATTCCAGGACCCCTTTACTATACACACAACTTGGTTTGACTATGAATCTTTTCATTAGAAAAACATTTTGTACAGATTCAGCAAGAAGAAACTATTCAAAGGTGTGGTTAAAAGTTGCGTTTTGGATAGATAAAAACCCAACTTGATTCGATGTGTTAAATTGATTTGATCATCATTCCAAGTAAGAAGAAACTATTTAAAGGTGTGGTTAAAACTTAGCAACCCTAATTTCACCCATTCAAAATGTTCCAACAAAATGCTAGTAATTGCACAGGAATCACCACCCAACTTGACTTCCAATTCCTTCCCAAACTCAGCTTCACGAGGTAAAAATGCAAGTGAATTATTGGGTGCACTAGAAAACACAGCATATTTCATGAACATAAGTAGGGAGCACTCCAATTTTTAGGTTTCCAAGTTCTAAATTCCATATACAAAAGGCACAACTAATGCCATAACATGCATGATTCGAAACAGATGCATCTTAAAAGCAGATGATCATCAAATTATCACAAGTTCACGTCTTGCAAATTCAAAGGGGCATAAATAAGAGAGTTAGACCGACATAGGCTGAGTCATAGTCCTTTATATACAGATAAAAACCAGCTTGATGATGATACCAGAAGAAACAACTACTGAGGATTGAGCTCAACAGCAGCAACGCTGGACACCAACGAGTCGACACCACAAACATTCCGACCCTTGCAAATCTTGTAGAAACCATTCTCTCCCCAGTGTTCTCCCCATGAGTTCTTGATGATCCAGTATGGCTTCTCCTTCATCCTAGCAGGCGCGTAGCCAGATGAGCCATACCCGACAAGTAAAACGCCGTGGTTCAACCTTCTGGAGCAAATGTACGGGCAAGAAACCCCTCCAATGTAAGTTTGCATGTATGCAGCATTGATGGCCACTGCATTCAAGCAAAAAAGACACGAGTTAGAGAGACAATTCTAGTGGGTGAGTGCTGGATTAGTAAGGAAGACTTTTAGCCTACAAAAAAAATAATGAGGGTTTCTTATACGAACGGTATCCAGAAATCAGGAAGGATCAAGGCAAGGTGCCTTTGGGCTCATTGGAGTTGATCTCCTATAAAGATTAGACTCAATTAGAGGTTTTTCTCCATTGAGAGGTTACTTTTGTTCACTCATTTTCCAGATAATCAATATACTAGTGATTTGAGGGGTTCGCGAGTGTTTTAATATCCTCTTGTCTAACACACGAGTAAATTACCAGAAACAATGGATGTTGTATGAGTAAGAAAGATTGCTCACCAGCAAGAGGGCCATTTTTGACAAGGTTAGCAGCAATTTGGTCTTCGTCAAGGGAGACGACGCTGAAGTTTGCCACAGAAGCAGCAATCTTGGACTTGTCAAATTTGCAAGTTCCGCGATCAGTTCCAGTGTATGGATAGTCTTCCTCGCGCATCAAGCCACCGTTTTTCAAGACATACTCGAAAGCACTGTTCATCAGGCCACCATTGCAGCCAGAGTCGCATGCACCTGCCTCCTCAGGGTCACACTGAAACAAATTGAGCTCAGTTAAAGCTTCACACTAATACATTCTAACTTGAGACTCCATCAACTAACATCAGTTTGAAAAAGGGATTAAAATTTGATAAAAGGAAGTTTTTTTTTAAGTGAGAAATACCCTGTTTGTCAGAAATCAAAAGTGAAATCTGAGTCAATCAGATTGACACTAAAATTCTCTCTATGAACAATTAGGAATCATGCAGTTCCCAATAGTGAGTCATTGTCTTTCTCATGTTTTTATTCATTATCTATACACTATTCATGTTGCAAAAAACAAGCATCATTAGAGATTACTTGGAAGACATTAGCGAATACCAAAATCAGTTATATTCTATCCCCTAGAAATCTGGAGTAAATAAAGCATATTTACTCCAGATTTCTTGGGGCTAAAACATGCATGATTTTGATATCTCCTTAATATCTTCCAAGCAATCTCAAATGATGTTTGTTTTCTGCAAACTCAATAATGATAATGAAAACAGACACTGACTCACTATTAGAACCTACACTGCATGATTGCATCACTATGGAAAAAAGAAGAGTATAACCATTTGCCAGGAAATCAGGAATCAAAGTCTAAAACTCCTAAAATTTCAAACACTTTTAAAGACTCTCCCATCAAGCAATCAGGCAGAACAGTCAAATTGAAGTATTGCAAGGATTCATTAAGACATTAAAGAAGCAAACCTCATGGTCACAATCAACGAGCTGTTGCTCACTCAGGCTCACAAGGTTTCCAGTAGAAAGAAAGTGAGCACCTTCCAAGGCACCAGTCGCACTGAAACTCCAGCACGATCCACAAGAACCCTAGAAAAGTCATCAAACCGATCGAATTAGCTCCATAATGAATTACTGATACAGATTCAGAAAAATAAATTCAAAACAGAAATTTCAACACTTTTTTCAACTAATATCAGAAACCTAACAACTTTCTCATAGTTTCAGCCAGAGAAATCGAATTCATAAATCCAAATAGATAGAAACCTGGTTCTTGACGGGCGTGACGGCGCCTTTCTCTCTCCAATCAAAATCCTCGGGGAGGTTCTCAGTCGGGAGGATCGGAGCCTTGTTAGCATCGGAAGGCAGCCGGAAACGGCTCCTGAGCCCTAAAAACTTCTGCTTGAACTCCGATCGGGTCAGATCTGAGAACTGTGTGACTCCATGGGTCGCCGTCGGGTCTAGCTTCTGGTGGCGCCTGGCGCGGTGCAGGTTAGCCTTGAATATCTTGAACCTGTGATCGTGCTCCTCCTCGGAGGCGTAGGTTTTGCCAAACCTCTTTTTGAATAGGGAGAAGTGGTGGTGATCACTTAGCACGTTGTTGTTGTTGTTGTTGTTGTTGTCGCCGTCGTCGCCGACCACCTGCCGGATGATGATATCGTCCGATCCGGATGAGTCGACTTCGGAAGAGGATCCGAACGACGTCGTAGAGAGGAGGAGAAGGGAGAAGAGGATGAGGAGAGAGGATTTGCGATCCATTGTTGACGAAATTTGGGAAGAAGCAATCGGAGCTTTTGTTCGCTTTATGGTAGGATTGCTTCGAAGAGCAGGGAACTTTGTGCCAATGGGGACATGACACGTGGAAGATAGAAATTGGTTCGGAGGCGGTGACTGACAAGGCTGAACAACCTTGCAAAAAATCTTATCTTTGGGAATTTTCAGAAACTAACCCTAGTTTATAAATTTTTCCAAAAATTATCCAGTTTCATTGGTACCCTTATGTTTTTGTATTTTTATTTTGGTGCCCTTCAAAAATTAATTATTCTAGGTTTTGGTTTTTCTGATTGACGCCTCTCTCCGGTTTATATTAGTTAAATTCAAGTTTATCATTATATTTCTCATCCTTAAAGTAAGATTCAATTTTTAAAATACTCAAATTCATAATCAAACGGTCAAACCACAATAATTTGAATTTTAAAATAATCCTTTATAGAGTTGTTCCCATCAGCACGACTTATGTTAATCCTAATCCACTCGCCTAAATCCGCGCACGAGAAAAAGACGAGGGATGGGCATTACCAAAGATGGCCAGCCAGGCCTGTCTAATCGGGCCACAATCCCGGAGCACATGAAGCTCCGAATCCGGCTCAGCACATCGATGACAGGCATCAGAAACAACGATATGGAGTTGGAGTCTGTTGGCGTTGCACATTAGACAACCATGCACCAGCAAATACAAAAAATTTCTGACCTAGCTTTGCAAGGAGCACTTTGTTTACTTGTCTCATCGACCTAGCGCTCAAACCGCCCTCACTTCAGGGTCGGGCAATATTTTCTGTGGCCAAAAGATGCAACTTCTTATTGTCCGCCGATGAGCCTTAAATGAAGCTAAATTTTTTACTATCGATAGCATCACAAATGGTCCATGGTAATAAAGTAGATTGCATGGTGTAGATCGGCAAGCTTGCGAGAACGAGTTTGCCAACATGGTGCGACCGGCCATAAATAACGACCTCGCTTGCCGTTGCCCAGCATGGTCGACACCTTATCCAATAAGAATTGGTACTTTTCCACTAGTTGTCCGTCATCAATTTTCCATAAAGAGTAGGCGCGCCCGGGTATTTGTCGATGTCATCTACCATGGCCGACTTGACATCATGTCTTACCTTTTTAGAGAAAAACAAACAAACCGAGCTCTTATCTGTCAATTCATATTAAGTTTGAAAAACGAAAACTTCCAATAAAACAAGCTTAACAATCAGTTCAGCCTAATTCGGGTGTCCGACCATGTAGCGAATGTTGTCTATCAAAACGTTTGGAAATGTTTCAAAAAAGGTAGGCTTACTAATCTATCATAAAAGATAATTTTGAATTCACTCGTGGGATCCGAGCAACCCTGGGGGGAGGGGGGCATTACGGCTCCTCTCTTCTCGAGAATTCTAACTTCATCGCGACTTTAGCTACTTTAGCGGCTTGGCCAGTTACTCGAGATTTCCAATTATATTGATGCCTTTAGTTAAAGATATAGTTTTTAGCATATTGAAATAATTAATTACGAATTACTAAGGAAACTCCATTCACAAAACCATAGCTGCATTACTTGCATAGACTACACATATAATCAAGTTCATTAAACCCTAGAATAGACTACACATATAATCAAGTTCATAAACCCTAGATTAAGCATCATCAACACCTTCCAATAATCCACCACCTTCAGGATGCTGCACACGACCAGGATACTCACCGCAAAAGTCGCAATCAAGTCCAGTCTCTGCAAGTCCACATTTGCAAAAAAAAATATTTAGAAAAGAAAACATACAAATGAAAAATAATATGCAGTGCATGTAAACTGGTTAAACAGTAAAGTATATAGCTTGCGAATTGGAACATACAAATGAAAAATAAACATTAGAGTAAACTAGTATGACATTAGAAAATTGAACCAAGTAAACAAATCATAAATAAGAAATAAATCAGCCAATAGAAGGCTTCAATAAGAGGAGAACAACAACAACAACAACATCAACCCAGTGTTAACCCGCCTCAGGTGGGATTTGGGGATCATGATGTACACACCCTTGCCCCAATATAAAATCGAGAGGGTGTATGAAGAAGGCCCAAGTATTATCATTGCCCGGAAGACCCAAGGAAAACTAAAATTAAGCTATGGGACAATGATAGCAGAATTTAGTTATAATGCACCAAAATTGATATAGGGGTTATATCCATCTCAAAGGCATTGCATAAAAAGCCAATGAGCATGAGGATGCGCCCCATGAGCATGATGAGCTTGCCAATTGGAACATACAAACAAAAAATAAACATTACATAGCAAACTAGTATGGCATTAGAGAAATGAACCAAGTAACCAAATCATAAAGAAGAAATAAATCAGCCAATAGAAGGCTTTGATCATAGAGAATGAAACATTACAAACAATAAACCCCAGAATTACCCCCTTTGCACACATACAACGACCCAATACACTCGGTAGGTCAAGGGAGAATAGGTATACATACCATAACCACTGGGCCCTAAGATGCAGCAAAAATGGCAGCAGAGGACGAATTTAAGCGTTACAGGATTTCGAATATTTTCCAATTCCGCAAAAAAGAGTTTATTCTCAGCTTCACATCCATGTTTTGGCCTAGCAATAAAGTTGCAGTGATAGTGCCTTCGTCGGTAGGACCGTAGAGCACTTAGTGGTTCAACAAGCTCATACTCAGTTTCCTGATCAAAATAACAAGCACATTCATGGTACAGAAAAAATTGGAAAACTTGCCATCAAACAGTGCACAAATCAAATCAAACGAACCTGTTCAACTAATCTTCTCACATTCCAGCTTGATAAGGCAGTCTCTACACAATGACGTATTTCTTCTTCAGGACAGAGTCCGTCATCACCATACTTTAATTGCACTCTAGGCCCCTTTCCGCCAACTACTTTGATATCCTTCGGTAGCCACACACGAGGCACCTTTCTGTCAATATCAAAATCAGTGTGAGGATTACTGGTGATTGGTGAAGTATGGCTGAAACAGCCTAAGAGGCAACATAAGCCTGAAAGGCACTGAAATCAAACTTTCAATCTCTCTATCTGGTTTCTAATCCTTCATAACTCCATGTCAATTCTCAATTATACTAAATCCTTCTTCAATATGTTCGAATTCTAGTTTTCCTGGTTCATAGGATAATTTTGCTAATTGAAGAGAATTAAACATCCTTCTGATGCCCTTAATTTATAAATTTTGATCGGAAATTCCAAAAATCATATCAGATCATCCAAACATCAATTCAGGAGTAGATTTATTGACAATTCTATTGCAAGCCAAACCCTAAACGCCTAAAATCAAACTTCAAATCTCTCTATCTGTTTTCAAATTCTTCATAACTCCCTCTCAATTCTCAATTCTACTAAATCCTTCTTCAATTTGTTCGAATTCTAGTTTTCCTGGTTCATAGGATTATTGCTATTTGAAGAGAAGTAAACAACCTTCTGACCTAGGTATTGGACTGCCCTTAATTTAGAAATTTTGATCGGAAATTCCAAAATTCATATCCAGATCATCCATTCATCAATTCAAGAGTCGATTTATTGACAATTCTATTTCAAGCCAAACCCTAAACGCCTAAAATCGAAGATTCAGCGGATTACAGATGGAACAACGATTCAAAAATAAAATTCTATCAACACAAAAAGCATAAATTGAGTGGAGATCAAAGAATATTTCGTTGAATTTCAAAGAAAAACCTACCTCATCCGTAAAGCACTTGATTGATATGCACCTTGAAATCGACGTAATTTATCCTCGCCGATCCGCTTTGGAGGTGGGGATCTCTTCTTTGAGCTCCAACGAAGATCGGAAAACGATGACGGTTCAGGTAGCCTCTCATTGGCGATCGTCGTTCCCGCCTTCGAACTTTCCTCGAGAGACGTCATCTTCGAATTCAGTCGATGACAGTTTCGGATTTCAGTATAGACGACATATTTGTAACCTTAAATAGATAATGGGCCTTCAAAATTGAACGGCTTATTGAGCCAATGCCGAGCCCAAGAAGCTATTTTCTTTTAGACCAAAAACAAAGACAAATAAATTTCAATATTTTTTTGATAATTCTCAATATTGTTTTGTATTATTGATCAGATGAATATATCTATAACTATATATTAAAGCCATACATTTTCGATCCACCAGAACCATTCTAACCCCACTTTATATTTATAAAATTAATTTTTATTCCTAATTTTTACTTTTTCCTATTAAATTCTTCTTTAACTATTTAAATCTATCTTTAACATCAAACAAATTTCTATTTAGTATAACAATATCTTTTGAAAACTTCCTTATAAAAATATTTAAAATTAAAGATAACAAATTTAAAATATTTTAAAATACGTATAAATATCTTTTATCTTTTAGCATGATATCTTTTCACGAATTTATTTATACATATTTATTGTTTTATTTTATAATAAAAAATATTGATAAATACTTTTATTATTAAAAATAATAAAAATAGGTAATTTAATATTTAATAGATATATTTAAATATTTGATAAACTCTAAATTAAGGTACATAGAAAGTAATAAAAAAATATAATATTTAATCTTATCTAATCTTTACTTTATCGAGACATGAAATGAGTTTTACTCCACCTTAACTGAAAATAATTTATTTTTTAAAATTATTTTCTATTAATAATTTATTTTTATCTTTCATATTTTATTATATCTAATTTATTAATTTAATAATTATTTTATATAAATCTTATCTCTTCCATATTCTAATATATAAATATTTTTATTCATATCTTATCTTTTTTTAAATTAAATATCAATGAAATATCATCAAGGAAAAGGAGAAATGTACATTATTTTACCTCAATAATTTTTTTATTCTCAACAATAATCTTCATAATTAATATTTAATTTTTTTTGTATTTGATTTCAAAAAATAAAAAAATTTAGATTGTACAAGCAATAGATTACTTACATTAATTTTTGTATTATATTTTTATTTAATATCTATAAAATACTGAACCATAGTCGTGCATGACACGACGGGTATAACTAATTGCTAATAATATATCGTACTTGAGAATATATATTTTGATCGGAGGGTGGCCACCCTCAAATCTTAAGTGACTCACCCCCTACAGACCTTGAAGTGAAAGATTATTACAACCAAAATGAGTATTATGTAGCAAGATTACACTAATTGGAAAAGAAAAGGCAAGCAAAGCTAAAGTTGTTGGCGACACGATTAGCCTGACGATAATTATGTCGAAACTGAAGAATCCAATTTCTACGTATGTAGCCTGGTGACTCGAGCTTTCGTAACGAGTCACTAGGCTATACAACAGATGTGAAGGATGTAGTTATTGCCCTAAGAGATGAACAACAAGAGTGGAGTCAATCTCTAACTCAATCCAACGGAAGTCTCTATCCCAAACAAGCTGGAGGTCAAGAAACACTCTCCAAAGCTTAGCTTCCAAGACGATACAAATGTCTATATGATGAACAAAACCGCACAACCAACGACCATCACAATCTCAAAGAATCCCCCCTATTGCAGCTTCTCCCGTGTGTCCACGAACAGAGCCGGGGGTGTTTACAAATACTTAATTACATGAAATGTTATCTCGCTCAATCTCGACTCCCTTAAATCTAAAAGTCATTTGTTTACAACATGCTCTTAATAAAAATGAACATGATGTTAGTGAACCGATAATATAACAGGAGATGCCAAAAATTACTATAGAGTAGAGACTATGTTCGTTCATGGCGCCAAGGCGGCCAACTTTCAATGAATAGGTTATCTATTTTCAATGTATACCCTAGTATCATCACCATATTACATTACTTGCTTAGACATCTAAAATGGCGGCCAACTTTCATCATCCGACCTTTCAACCTCAGTGAATCCACCTTCAGGATGTTGTACACGACTAGGATACATATCACAAAAATTGCAGTGAACAATGTCAATGATAAATAAAAACATCCCCCAAATGACCTTAATAAAATCCAAAATTAAAAAATATACATGGAGGAACCGAACCCATTGATACTTCCAATCAATCAAAATTAAAAAAATATACAAATAGCACATATTCGTTGAAGTTTTCAATTGTTTAAAGGAAATGTCGTTTATTTACAAAAAAAATAGGCAATGCATGTTAACTGGTTAAAGAGTTAAAGTATATAGCTAGCTTGCCAAGTGTAACATACATAAGAAAAATAAATATCACAGAACAAACTAATATAGTATAAACAAAACTAAGTAAACAAGAAGAAATAAATCAACCTAAAGGACTAAAAATGAAAAAAAGTTCAGCCTCAATTATTTGCAAACAATAAACCCTACAAACAATGACTCAATATACTCGATAATAGATATTCCCTCCGTTTTTTTGAAACTTATTCTGTTAGCAATTTTCACATATATGTATACAACATATAAAGTCGTCCCTCAATGGATAAATAAATGCTCAATTACAAAAAATCGAGCATTTATTTGTCCATTGATGGACGACTTTATATGTTGTATAATTATATGTGAAAATTGTTAAAAGGACAAATTTCATAAAACGGAGGGGTGTATTTTAAGGATTTTAAAATGAAATAAAAGAAATTGAATTGGTTTTAAAAGTTAAAGCCAAAATGGGTTTGAGTTTGGATTCAAGTCTTTATTTCACAACAACATTCACAGAGTCCTCTCATTTCACCGGCTTCACCACCTAGCTCCTCCACTCAGCTGAGCTCGATCATTTTTTTTTCTCATCAAAGGTATTTTCACTTTTAATCCAAGTTCTCATCTTTTTAATGGCTAAAGTTCCGATCTCTGTCATTGATTGTTGATGGTAGAAGAGATTCGTGTGAGTGTTCAAATCAGTATCTTTTTCATGTATCATTGTTCAAGATAATACTTTTGTCATTGATTGCTCAAATGGCAGAAGAGATTCTTGTGGGTGTTCAAATTAATACCTTTTTCATGGATCATTGTTCAAGATAATATTTTTGACATTGCTCATGTTTGAAAATGTGTTTATCGTCTCATACTTACAAACCAACTCATTTCTTCCAATTTTGCATTTTTATTCTTTGGTAGAATCTCTGATATAGCGCTAATTCTATATAGATCCAAAATTGACTCAAGAATAGCTTTAATCGCAAAAAGAAGCCCTAATTTTAGTTTGTTGGTAGCAATTAGGCGGAACATTATGTTAATGAAACTTGTATTAATTGTGAATGTTAGAGATATTGTACGTTCTGACTTATGATGCTTGATTTGCTTTTAAAATCTGATGGTTGATTACAACAGATATGGTTGGAGATATTGTGGTTGGAGATATTGTGCGTTCATGGACAAGGTCATGGCCTGACCATGATGGAGAATTTCATTTCAGTCCGCTTCCATCGCCTCTCAATCAAGGAAGAAGAAGTAATATTTTATGTAATTACATTTATGTGAAATTATTTGAATAAATATTTATATATTTATGAGGATTGTAAGTACTCGTTGTCTTATACAGACTTGTGTATCCCCTATGCAATTCATGCCCTCTTGACCAACCAGACCCGCATAGTGGTACTAAGAAATGAGAGAGATCTAACGGGTCGCTTTTCTCTTCATCAATTGATCCCCATGTATTATGATCTTCCAAGGGCGGAAAGAACAACAGAAAATGTGTTGTTGTTAATCCAAAATGATGGAATAGTAGAGGAAGAAGGGTTCAACCGCAACATTGGACATGTTATGCCTGGGGTAAGAAACTTGCTTTTTTTAACAAGTTGTATGCTATCTAGTCTTTGATATCTAAATAATATCCTGAAATTTTTTGACAGTGCAGACAATATTATGTCGACTACAACTACGGGTTTGATCAACAGAGACCTAGGGGAGATCTAAAGTATTTGTGCAATAATATAATTAAGCATGTTCAATTCGGGATAATATAACTTCATAATATACCTCCATTTTTCCCTTGCACATGTGAAATGCAAAATGTAATAGTTATTACATGTGAAATAATTGATGCAGCCCACCCTAAAAAAATTGTTGCAACCCACCCTAATATAATGCATTGATTCTAAATTGTTCAGGCTTTGTCGTTTAATCTAAGACTATATATATAATGCAAGGGAGGCTGACGGTTAGGAAGGCAAAAAGTTGATTGATTTATATGCTATTGTAATATTGAAGAAGGAAATTCAAAAAATATTGAAGAAGGAAATTCAAAAAATATTGAAGAAGGAAATTCAAAAGGCTAACTTGTTTATATGCTATTGCAACATTGAAGAAGGATGTTCAAAATGGTGTTGTCACGACATTGAAGAATAAAGTTCAAAGGACCTCAAAGGAATGATGTATAAGCTCATTAGGAAATTAAATTCAAACAAAAAAATTGAGCATTTATTTGTCCATTGAAGGACGACTTTATATGTTGTATGGGTATATGTGAAAATTGCTAAAAGGACAAGTTTCAAAAAACCGGAGGGAGTATCTATTATCTACTCCGTTTCATAATAGTGTAGCTGAGTAAATAAAGAAGAAAAATAAAAATAAAGAAACAATGGAAGTTAGGCTTTGCTAAAAAAACAAGAAACCAAATAGAGAGAGAAACTCTCTCTTTAGAAAGAGACCAGAGAAGTTTGAGATAAATAGAAACACAAAGATGATTAGATGAACTAGGAAAATGACAATTTCTTCTATCTACTTCTGATTTCTATCAATCTCTTACAGCTGAGGAGGCTGAGATTGATCCTAATTTGATCAATCTATGGTTGAGAAAGCCGGATTGATTTTGGTATTTATTCTTGAAAGAGGACTAAGAGAATTTTCGGTGTGAATTTTCTCCGAGATCTACTTCCATATGTTCTAAGTTGAAGTTTAATGTTTCTGGTTATGGCCACTGCCGGTTGTTCCCGACCCGGATTTTGTTTTTGGCTCCTTGGAATGATTTGTCAAGCTTGTGTTTTGGAGATTTCGATCCCTATCTGGCATAGTCGACTTTGATTTTTCTAGTCTCTTAGAGTCCCCGGTTCTCGCGGAGTTTGCTCCGATTATGCGGGTTTCAAGGCCCGGGCCTTTCGGCTTCTACTTCTGCCTGGATTTTGATGATAGACGAGACCGCTGAACTTTTCTTCTCGATCGTCATACGATTTGCCCTTCCATTCGATCGGTGAATCTTCCGACTTGGTAGTGCGTTTCCTGTTTTTTGTGCAGCCGACGTGGCTAGTTATCCATCATATATTGTTAAGTGAACGTGGCCTTTTATTGGCCTTAATTGTTGATCCAAGGACGTGGCCCTTTTAGATCTTTTGATCGATTTTGACCTTTTTGCCCTTTTGTGCTTTCTTGCTTATGAGAGTTTGAGAGCTCTTCACGCTTTTTTCACTAACAATGTTTGAGAGCTCTTGGGTGTGGGCTAAGGCTTTTGGGCCTAATTTGGGTTTCTTTGTTTTAGATTGTGGTTGGTTCCTTTGGGCCCGACCTTTCTTTGTGTGTGTTGGGTGTCCCTTTGGCGGGCTTTAGCCCTTTTATGTGTTTGTGTGTTTGGTGTGCCTTGCAGGTTATTTTCAAGCTCTTGAGTTCGTAGGGGTAGCGTTTGGGTCGAGTTGTGGTTCCGGCTAGAGTTTGGTCAACTATACGCCTTGATTCGCATGGACTTTAACTTGCTATCCGGCGGCACTATACGCCTTGGTTTCTAACCCGCGGAAGTGTCATACTCTCCCGTTTAATGTCTTCCCTTTAGTTCTCTTTGTTAGCTTGGGTTGTTTTTTTGTTTTCATGCCGGTTTGGCCGGCTACCGAGTTTTGTCTCGGTCTCTCGTCTTACCGAGTTTGTTCGGTATTTCGAATCCTTTCCTATTCAAAAAAAAAAAAACAAGAAACCAAATGGGCTTTGCCTTCTTTGTCTTGCTAAAAAAGGTTGCAAAGATATTTTTCCACCTCTTCAAATTGGGTTTGTTGTGTTTTCTGTTGTAGTACGTGCACGCTAGTATGTTATTCACTAAAAAAATTGTTTATGTGACCCTATTTTTTCTTGTGGGGTGTTGTTGGTATAGAAGATGCTCTTTCTTCTAGCTAATAGAGAGCCAATTCATCAGTTCAGCTATGATTTGCTACTCTTAATATTGGGTTAATGTTCTTGTTGTTTGCTGATGTAGATTGATTGTTTTGTGCTATACCTTTCCCTCTTTTGTGGGGTTGGTACCTCCCTGTTTACCTTGTGTATTCCTCCCCCAGCCCTTTTTCTTAAGAGTTGTTTTTGTCCGTTGTAAATGATGATTGTTGTGTGCAATCTTTTGGCAATATAGTTTTACCATATTCCAAAAAAATAGAGAGCCAAAAAAAATGTATAGAACATCTGCCTGATTTTAGTCGAATTACAGGAGAGAATTATAAATTTTCTGCTAATTTTTTTAGAGAAATTATGGAGCAATATCCAAGAGTAATTTAGTTGTATGCCTTTTTTTGTAACAGGAACAAGGTTGGATTGTACCTCAAGCAGCAGAAAATCCTCACGGTTGGAGACGAAGATCTGTCCTTCTCCTTTTCCCCAACGAAGTGATTCGACGACACGTCGAATCTCGTCGTCACTACGATCGAATCCGATAGTCTATAAATTTTTTATATGTCTACCCTAGTTTTATAGAAGATTTCACTTGGTAAATTTGATACTCAATGTTATTTGATCTAACCTATTTTTAATTTGTAGGTTACCTCTTTAGAAATTACAAGAGGACAAAAGCTCATGAAAGATTTCTCAAGGAAAAGGAAAATGTGGTCATGCAAGAGGTAAATTGTACAAAGATGAGCTCGTACCCATACTTATGTGGTCGCCTCTTCGACCGCATCGCCTACAACTTTCCTCATTCCGGGATTGTCTACGCCGAGACTAGCCTTGTGGCTTTAGAGTAAGTTGTTATTAATTACAGTACTAATTAGATGCATGAGGACAAGAATCTTACAATTCTGTGCAATTGCAATAGGCCCCTAAGGCTGGTTTCTCTTGTTCTGTATGTTTTGAACTAATTGATAGGTTACCAAAAAATTGGTCTCTAGCTAGCTTGGGATAGAATTTTTCAAATCCCTAAATCCGATCTACAATGTTATAATGCTAATTATTATGGTTAATTTGACATATATGCATTTATTGACTTCCTTTATTGTGCTAGCTAGCTAACTTGACAATTTTGTATATATGTGTGGTTTGGTTAATTACAAATGGCTTTGAAAATTCTCTATCCTACCACTTTGTTAAGTAAGCTTTGGCTCTATTTTTTTTTTTTGAATCTTTGTCTCTGTTAAGTAATTGCAAATGGTTAATTATATGTTTGGTTTGTATTTTTTTTTTGAATGGTCATGTCTCATAGACAGCTATTGAAGGTTTTTTTTAAAAACTCTTCAATCATGCTGGACAAGTATGACCAGATTCATGTCACACATAAGACGGAGTATTCGTACAATCGTTGGAATCTGGCTGATCTGGCCAAGGAGCATGGTCTTGTGGTGCTTGATAACGTCCATTTTCGACAGACGGACTACCACGGTTAAAACATCAAGCGAGGATGCGGCACCAAGCCCGATGGTTCTTTTCGCGTCGGGAAGTGTCGTACTTGGATCTTCAGGTCCAAGTACTGATATTGCATTTGTATAGACATGCTTTTTTTTTGTATAAACTGATATATGATAAACATCACTCCGTCTACTCAGAATTCTGATATTGCATTTGGTAAGTTCATGTCTTGTTTTTAAATCTTTTATGTATTTTAGTGGTTTTGAGTGTTGTGGAGCAGCCCTTGTGTTCTTGCAATGGAGGGATGTGTGGCACGAGCTCGTGATCGATCGGTGATTACATAAATTCTCATTATTGTTAATATATTTTAACACGGACAATGAAATGGAGATTTACGAGTTCGTTGGATTAGTGTATGGTGTAGAGCAGGGGCGGCCAATTATAGTCTAGGTCCCCTAATTAATAGCAAAACATTCAATTTAAAAAGGCATTTTTTACATAGCAAAAGTAAATAACAATAAATGTAAAAAGAAAGGCATATTCATCTATGCAATTGGTAATTAGGGTTTGGGCCCGTGCGGACTTTCGGGACACCCCGTTTCCCCACCCGGTCACCTCGACCGTCATGCTATACGTCCGTCGAGATGACCGATATGTATTTTTTTTTGTTCAATTTATGTGCCGGTTTCTCACGTCGGAATTGGAGTGTGGAGGATGAATTAATGTGTTAAGATGACAATTCAATCAATCAAAAAGAAAAAAGAAAAAAAAAGACAAAACAAACAATAATACCGATTTTGGGTAAAATAAAACTAATTCGGAATAACGATTACTTTGGTAATAATAGTTGTTCCAATGTAATGGCGGCTCTATTGGTTTTCCTATTATCCTTAAGAAATAAATTTATCAAGTGACAGTGTCACACCTTCTGTATATAAATAGGATTGGATGCAAAGGATGTAGTTGTTGTCCTAAGAGATGAACATTAATCACAGTGGAGTCAATCTCTAACTCAACCGACAGAAATCTCTATCCCAAGCAAACAGGAGGCATTAAAACACTCCCCAAAGCTCAGCTTGCATGACAGATATGATGAAGAAAACCGCACAACCAACGGCCATCATAATAGCAAAGAAGCCCCATGTTGTATCTTCTCTCATGTGTTCACAAACAATGTTGTCAGTGTTTAAAAATACTTAATCACATGAAATGTTATCTTACTCAATCTCGACTCTCATAAATATAAAAGTCATTTGTTTATAAAAAAATTCATTTTTTTTATTAAGATCATGCAAATTTGAATTATCATTTTTAAAGCAAATAACACCATTTTTACACAACTTAATAATAAGGATTTTAAATTTATTCATAAACACGGTGTTAGTGAACCGAGATGCCAAAAATTTAGTACTAGGCAGAGACTATGTTCGTTCATGGCGCCAAGTCACTTGTAAGAAGGCGAATCTTGTTCAATTATCTAGCAACGCACTCTTCATCTCTATCCTCCGCTCCATCCCACCTAATTCCCCATATCTCCAACTTATTCCAAACTGAAAATCTTCAATCCCTAGACCCTCGGTGGCTCCGAGGCTTCCAATTTAACCACATAGATCAAATTGTCTTTTCTCTACGATCAAATCCCGTGGCCGCAATCAGATTCGTGCAATGGTCGGAAAACGTATCAGGGTTTGCTCCCGTTGCGCAATCTTACGCCTCACTTGCCCACATTTTGCTTCGCCATAGAATGTTTGATCATGCCCACAAGGTGTTCGATGAAATGATTCGTCGGTTTCGGAACGTGGATCTGTTTGCTGTACTTTCTCAGGGGTTTAACGCTTATGGGTCGAATGGAAGTACTGTATATAGCTGTTTGGTTGCTGGGTTTTGTAGGAATGGTATGATTGATCATGCTTTGGATTTGTACTTCAGAATGTGTGGGGGTGGAATTGGTGTTGCTCCCTATGCGTTTAGAGATTTGTTGGTTTTGCTTGTTCACTCGGGACGGTTTGATGATTCTGTGGGTGTTCTTGAGAAAGAAAGAAGGTTTAGGTTCAATGTGCTTGATTTTTTTGTGGATTGGTTTGTTCATAAGAATGATATGGAAAAGGGTCTAGCTTTTTACGGTGTGATCGTGGAGAGGGGACTTGTTGTAGATATTGTTGATTGCAATAGAATTTTGAAGACATTGTGTAGGGAGAAATCGTTGGAACACGCTTCTAAGTTCTTTGATTTAATCTCAAAGGTTGGTCCGAAGCCAAACTTGGTGTCATTTAGTACTATGGTTAATGCATATTGCAAGGCCGAGAGGATGGAAGAGGCGGTTGAGCTTCACAGATCAATGTTGCGATATGGAATCGCACCGGACTTGGTTCTGTATAGTACTCTCATGGATGGCCTTTTTAAGACGGGTAAGGTAAAGGACGGGCATGCCCTTTTTGTTGAGCTTGTAAATAATGGTGTTAAATTGGATGCTATTGCATTCAGCTCGGTTATGGATGCGTTTGTTAGCGCCGGAGATCTGGAAAACACGATAGGAGTGTATAATAGGATGTTGATTCAGGGTGTCTCTCCTAGTACTATCACTTACGGAATTCTTGTAAAAGGGCTATGCAGAGAAGGGCAAGTTATGGAGGCTTTTGGAATTGTTGGTGACATGGTGAAACGCGGTTTTCACCTGTCAAAGATAACTCTGACCAGTCTTATTGATGGCTTATGTAAATCGGGGTGTCTGAAAGACGCCTTTAAGATATATGAGAAAGTGCTCAAGAAAGACCCTGCTCTTGACATTGTGGTGTGCACTTCACTCATCAATGGGCTTAGCAAACACAAAATGATGGATGATGCTATTAGATTCTTCTTTCAGGCTGCAAAGATGGGATTAAATCCAAATGACTATACATTTAACTCCTTAATAGATGGTTATTGCAGATTGAACAGATTAAATGATGCTATAAAAGTTTGGGGTATGATGAGAAGTTGTGAAATTGCTCCAGACGTCGTCTCTTACACTTCGCTCCTGAAAGCAATGGCGGAAGAGGGAAGAGTTATTGAGGCAGCTGCTCTTTTCTTTCAAATGCTCAAAAGAGGAATGTCGGTAGATGCAGTCGCGTATTGTGCTATAATGGATGAACTCTGCAAGCAAAACAGGCTGAAAGCCGCGCTATATTTTTACAGTCTCATGAGAAGGAATGGAGTTATCCCTGACGTTGCTGTATACAACGTTCTGATCAGAACTTACTTCAAAGAACGTCGATTAAAGGATGCAACGAATCTGTTCAGCCGATTAACTGATCAAGGACCCGAGCCAGATATAATAACGTACAACACGATGATCTGCGGGTTCTGCTCTTTGGCGTTGTTGAACGAAGCAGTGGAGATTTTCGAAAGCCTTGCGAAAAGACGAGCGAAACCCAACATTATCACACATACCATTCTGATAGATGGGTTTTGCAAGGAGGGCAAAATGGGAAACGCCATTTCGATGTTCAATGAGATTCTTAAAGAGGCTGGACCGAATAAGAAGAAGAACAAGAACAACCCGAATGTTGTTACCTACAGTTGCTTGGTAGACGGGTATATGAAAGCTTGTGAGATGAGCAATGCATTTGAGGTGTTTGAAATGATGCTGAGAAATGAAGTTCATCCCAATATGATTAGCTTCAGCATCTTGATTGATGGACTTTGCAAGAGAGGCTTGTTGGATGAGGCGATTTCGGTTTTTGACAGTGCTGTTGGGATGGGTTTGTTGCCTGATGTTGTGGCTTATGGGATTCTTATACATGGGTGTTGCAAAGTAGGGAGATTAGAGGAAGCTAGAGCTTTGCATGAGCGTATGTTGTTAGAGGGTTTGAGTCCTGATTATTTGTTGCAAGGAATGCTTTGGCGGTATCATATAGAGTAACTATTCACTACTTGTCTAGTACTTGTAAAACAAACCATTTGACAGCCACTTGCCCACTTGTGTACACTTGTGAGAGACAAAATCCACATTAAACTCAAACCAAACAGTGTTCAATTGACAAGAATCCAATCTCATCACAAACCTCAAACCAATCACCACATATGTTTACTTTAAATGGTGGCAAAATACATATAACACTTGAACTTTTCCGTTTTTGTCAACTAGCCCCCTCTACTAGAATGATCCAGAATTCTAACTCCGGAGTCCGTCAACTGGTGGTAAACAGCCCTCAGATCTAAACCAAAGTAATGAAATGGAAAAGAAATTGAAAATTAATATAAAAAATGTCATTGAAGTAAATATCACTTGCAATAACATTGATTGGTGTGCACATGCGGTGCCACCAGTTTAGGTGTTTAATAGAACAAAATTTATTAAGTTTAGGTGTTTATTTAAACATTTCAAAGTACATAGGCTAGTTGACAAAAACATAAAGTGCAGGTGTTTATATATGTATTTTGCCTTTAAATGATACTTGGAATCTTCCATGATGCATGACATCCAAACAAAACCAATTGGTTGCTTGTCTTTCCTTGAGAACGCAAGTTTTTTTGCTTAATATTCAGTGTGGTATTGCTTTTATTGGGTTAAAACTTAAACACCAACCATTTTTGTTGCTTCATAGATCATATTTGCAAGTCAAAAACCTGCTCAAGGAAAATAGTCTTGTACTAATGGTGACTAGATGATACGAAGGAGAATAAAGGAGAAAAAACAACAAAGCTTGAATCTGTAAGACTGTAAATATGAATTCCCTGCCTAACAGGCTTACATTCAAAAGGTCGATCAAACTTATAAAAATGGCCTGCAATAGTTATATATAGCAACAGATGGGTACTATTTACAAATTAAGTCTCAAGCTACTGTGAGCCCTGCAAAGGTTGCAAAACCAATGCACACTTTACCTGCATTGTCTAATTCAGTAATTCTATACATAATTTCATCATCAAAAAGCTTTCAAGCCTCTCTCTGCCCTCCACATTTCATATAATCTAATCAAAATCCAAAAAGCCTGGCCATTCAACAACACTGTTCACTACTCACTAGTATAAAAAAAAACATGATATCATTTTCTTTCCCTTCTTCTACTGCAATGCATTGTGCAAATTTGCTTACTGAATTAGCAGTTACTCAGCTAGTTTATACATAAGTGCCTCATTTGGATCCAACCTGCAGATTGTCAACTCAAGAGTGTTAAATATGGAGGTAGAAAACAAAGCAAAAAAGGATTTAGTTTGTTCCCTGATTCCAACTAGATTCCAGATATCATCATCATCATCATCATCATCATCATCATTAAGGCTCCACTAGAGCGGAATCTGGGGGGTCAAGATGGGGGTACCCCTGCCCAATGAAAAACGGGGTACGCCCGATAGACCCAAGAAAAACTGAAATTCAGTTATGTGCCAATAATAGCTGAATTTAGTTAGAATGCACCAAAATTGATATATGAACTAAATCCATCTCAAAGGCAGTGTATAAAAGCCAATGAGCATGAGGATGCAGACGTCCAGATTCCAGATATCAATTTTTCATATACAACTCATGAAATCACTAGACTCTTTAAGTATGTGAACATCTTTTATTACCTCAGGGGCAGTGCATACATGAAACTTAACAGGAGTGCCGAGGTCGTTGCTGCTTGAGTCCATGTTACATGATTTCTCCAGATTAAACTGTGTCACAATTTTGCAATCAATCTGCAAATCAGGCTTAAAGTCTTCTGGGGTCTTGGCATTCACCCGAGCGTCATTAGGAACAGAATGGTCTGTAACCAATAACAAGCTTCCATCAGCGGCTGAAGATTGTCCTTCAGCTTCATGGATCACAGGGCAGGTTGAATCATTAATTTCCTCAACTGGGTTGTTGTTGTCATAATTTATACTACAAGTTGGCAGATCATGGTTGCAGAGTGAATTTGAGGAAGGATCTGCAACACCATTTTCCAAGGGATTAATAGAGTCAAATTCCGGCTTTGGGCAATTAACAGACTTGGGAATTTCCTCAACGCCCTCATAAGCACCACGCTCAGCCAAACTCGATTTTGCCTCCAGAACTAGTTCTTCAGAAGGTAAAACCACCAGATCACAAGTTCCAACTGGACAATTTTCATCCTTTGCTGGAATTGACGGATTATTTTCTTCTGTGCTATGAAGTGTATAAGAGTGAGCTCTTCCGGATTTACTTCCCTCTTCTTGATCAACAGAAGCAGAATCAAGAGGAACGAGACTTGCATTCTCAGAAAGTTTTTCACTCAGGCAACCATCTCCAGCCTAGGAAATGGAAACAATAATTACCATTTTCTGCCCAAGTTAACATCTAATGTTTCTTATGAAAGATGGTAAAAATGGAATCTTCAATTATATACCTTGATTTCAATCGAGCCATTTTCTTCAGCATGCTCCTTGCTACAAGGATCACCAGATTTATTGTTTTTTTCTTCTGAAAGAGAGCATATAAACATTTAGATGGATCATATAAGAAAATAAAATTAAAAAAACTAAGCAACATATATATACAGTTTAAGATTGATATACAACCTTGATCAGAAGTAGTATCTCCGTTCAATAGTGGTTTCTGAAGCATATCCACTCCAGGAAAAACAATAATGTTCATGTGCTTCATTTCACTGCCCAGTCCTCCAAGGGGCTCAAAACCAAATGCTGAAGTCCATGTTTCTACAACTTCAGAAACAGCAGGTATGACCAATTTCTCAATTGCGAGAGAGCGTAAAGCCTGAAAAAGAACAGTATTTAGCACAAAAGAACTAAGAGATGCAGTGTAGAACTCAACAGAGCACTCCTTTATTTTACAAGCTTCAAAATCATCAAAGATGCCAGAGTAAAAATAGTGTCAGAGGATTTCTTAATTGCCCCTAACCGCAATCCAAAATAATTATTAAAATGATAAAAAAAAAATGTCCTTTGAATAATGCTAGCAATAGTGTGGAGAAAATAATGTTCATGTAGATCAAAAATCAAACTGAAAAGGGGAGACCACACATAACAGATCAGAACAAATCTTTTTAAAATATTGCCAATTGCACAAAAGCCAGCAAAAGTAAGATTTACTGAGAAAATGTATCTTGAGAGCACTTAAAATTTCACTTCAAACATACCAATTCTATACCACTTAGCAGCCTTCGACACATTCCTCGTCGCCTGTAAGCATTGCGGGTACCAATAAATGGCATCTCTGCTAGTTCCTTTCCATGAATCCTGTTAATTTATTTAAGGGAGTTAGTATTCTGTTCCTCAATATTCATAAGCCAGTTTGCCAACTCTTTTTAACCATAACCTATCCACCCCACAATACACATAATTTTTTTTTTTACATCAGACAGATGCACAGCAAATCGGTAAATTTTTCACCTGATGGATGCCACGGCAATGAGCTCATCTTCCTTCTCTAGAATAGCAGTAAAAAAACCTCTGAAATTGAGCCGCTTGAAATTTGATCTGAAATAGGAAAAAAAATATGGAAGATAAGTATTTACAGATTGGTTGAAGTACATAAACATAATTGATTCTTTTGGCAAATAGAAAATAAACCACAATGAAAATAATAATAATAACGGGCTTAGCACAAGCAATACCAAACAGCAAATTATATGGCAACAATCGAATTACAAGTAATAACTAATAAGTGCAGCCTCGTATCAAAAACTATTGACGAATTTTTAGGACCTCCTTACCCGCAACTATATAGGGTGTGCCGCATCAAATTGATTCCACTTCTATGGTCTATGATTGGCAAAAAGCATTCGTCCATAACTGACAGGGCTACAGCCAATTTAGACCTATTCTCAATCTCCTTAGGCTCCAAAGCACCAGATCCAGGGGTACTGTCAGGTGGCTTGATGAGAGTGCATGTATAACCATCCCCTACTTCAGCTTTAACCCCAACAAGCAGCTGGAAACGTTCATAGATCTGGGAAGAATTTGAGATTATTCATTGGTTAAAAAAAGAAATACAAAGCACATTTCTGAGGCTACAAACACGTTTGGGCAGTCATAGATAATAAAGATAAAAATAACGACATATTAGAGTGATGACATCTTTATCCATGATATAACACAGCAGAAAAAGCACAATAAGAAAGCACGTAGATAATCTTCCATGTGCGCATACATCACAATTTAGAAGCAAGCATATAGGTCTTCATAAACCTGATGATCAGCCCATAAGAGTAATACTTTCTGGAATAATAGCATTAGCTTTCTTGGAGAGTACAAGGATCAACCAACAATTCAAGTGAAATACCTATATGAAATCAAAATACAGGTTTCTAGTCAATGTCAATCCTAACTTATTTCTCTCGTAGAAACTATTTCAAATTTTCTCTGCCCTGCATATAAAACGGATATCTCAAAGCTTAAACCACAACCATGTTTTCCCTATAAGCTGAAAGAGATGATTATTATGGAAAAAACAAGCATTCAAAGTGCTAGCATCCAATTTTATAATATATTTTCAGAAGATTAAAAAGATACAAGCAAATGAATAGGATGAAAATAACCTTTTCACAGCTCTTCCCACAAAAGGCTGAACCACTAGATTGGCCATACTCACAATCCTTCTCGTATGCACACAGGCGGTGATCTGCAAGAGGCAAAAATGAATATAGTTAAAGCCGAAGCTAAGCGTTTGAGGAACTGAAGCATAAAAACAAAAAATTTATAGCCACGGTTATCTACATTTTCCGTCACATAAGCAGCAGGTTAGCAAAGATGGGATTTTGTCATGTTTCCCGTTGTCTTGGTCCTCACCACCACCAGCTGCTCCACAATATTTGCAAGAACAATATACACAGTGCCAGTCACCAGAAGGGAACTTCTGCAACAGGATGGAAATGTCTCATGTATCAAAAATAAATAATTTCAACAATGAATAACAACTATTCATATTTCACGAAACAGTGTAGTATAAAGCATAGACCAATGTCGATGGTGTAGCAAGATAGGAAATAATGAAGCCACTCCCAGTGACATGAAAGATATATGAAAACACTCTAAGAACTACTATCTTTTTGCTGAAATTGTGAAGAAATTTTTTTAAACTTTCGTAGTCATATGCAGAATTTTAAGAAAATAATGCACCTAGAAAGAGCAACCAGAAATATCAGCAGGCTAAAATTCAGAATTGAGTTACAGATTTATCTGTTTCACTTTCCAAGTTCTACCTTTAATCCCATTAAGAGTCTTGCGAATTCAGTATTTAGTGATCATAAGTTTATTAACAGGGAAAGAGAAATGTTAGTAGATAAAGGTATTTCCCATACTGACTTCCTCTGGTTTCTGAAGGCCCAAAATCCATGATAAACAAGCATAAAGTTATTTATTCTTCTCTTCAAAAGATACAAGCATAAACATATTTCCTAATTCACATAAAACATGTCTAGCATAATCAAACACACAAACTCATCCACACTAGATAGAAACTATTTGCTATAAATGCTGCATAAATAACATGTAGAAGGGACAAACAAGGTTAAAGTAAAAAAAAACATCAAATCATCTCTGATTCATGGTGAAGCAAATAGAGAAAGAGTTTCACGCATTTTTAAACTTCAGCACATGAAAGATAAGAATAGCAAGAGTACCAGTATATTTAAGCAGGCTTGGTGAAATGTTGATGGACAGCCATCACAGCAGATCAAGTTCCCACCATCTCCACAAATGCCACATGTGTCATCATTTGGGTCATCATCATCAACATTTACCTTGTGAAAACCCAAACGAATGGACTCCTCTTGCTTGCTCCATGACTCCATTTGGCACTGCAGAAGAGAAGATCCATTGTCCAGGTACAGATTTTCGTACACTGGACATAATTTAAGACCTGCATGGGCCTCAAACTGGGCAACGGAGTGGAGCTTACTGCAACAGCTACAATGGATACCATCCTTTGTAATGTTGCCTTCCTTAAGTACTTTTGTTCTCCTACGACAATGGACCTTTCCACCAGGTGGAATGACACCACATCTAATCATCCAAGAAAGAATACTATGTTTCCCAGAAACAGCCATAAATTCTTCTGCAGCCGAATTTGACCCATGACCAGAGCCACGGACCAGCAAGGCACAACGTCTTCTGTTTTGTTTCCCACTCCTAGCTGCTGATGACTTCTTTTTGAAAAGTGAACCAGCAATGTTTTCTTCTCCACCTGATTTGTAATCCCCCTTCTTTCTTGCCTTACACTTCCCACTCGACTTCACAGAAGGTTTCTGTTTTTGTTTGTTCTTGTCACTTCTCTCTTTCATTGTGACTCTGAATAATGTGCTTAATTTCTCATCTGGTATAGGAGTAAAGCAAAAGTTTGCTGCCTTACCCGTTTCAACCTGCTGTTTAAGAACCCTGTATGCAAGTGTGACTGACCAGTGAGTCCTTCCTTCAGGACATCTATACACTGAATCAACATATTCTCTCCCTTGCCTGGGCTTATATTCAACTGTCCACCCAGCACTTTTAAGCATATCAACTATTTGCTGTCTTACCATGTTCTTTTCCTCACGTGTTGAAGAAGTCTTGACCTTCAAATTGCATTTAGAAGAACTCTTGACCTTCAAATTACTTTCATGTTTTAAGGGCTCTTCTTCAGTATTCTCCCTCTTCCTCTTCAATCTTGAGCTAGATAAAGGAGATGCAGTACAAGAAGCATTAGATTTCACCTCAGCCTGTGTGCCTTCAACTATTTGTTTTCTTACCTGTCTCGTTGAATCCTTACCAAATTGATGAGTATCCTCTTTTCTCATCACTACTACTCCCTTATCTATTCCCTCCTGGTCCTGTGGAATTGGTTCTTGTGCACCATTCTCCTTGTCTATTTTCTTGGGTCTTCCACGCTTAGGCTTGTTCAAAATCCCATTACCAAATTTATTCCATTTGTTTATAGCAGCAGCCTTTTTCATCCTTTTTCCTACCTTATCTGATCCTTCCAGATCACGCTGGCTCAGTTTCTTTCCATCAATATCCTTGTCTATTTTCCTCGGCCTTCCACGTTTACGCTTCTTGTCTTTGTGATCAGTCAATTTATTGTTTTCTTCTTGTTTCATCTTCACCCCGTCTTCTAATGAATCTTCAATGTTCTTAAGCAGAGGATCAATAGAAACATTATCAACATATTGTTTTCTGGGTCTTCCTCGGCCTCGCTTAACTTTACACTTGCTTGCATCTACTGCTAGTTCTTTGCTAATACCATTATTTAGCACTTCTCCAGCAGCTTCATCCTTATCAATCATACTGCTCAGTGGATCAGTGCTCTCATCCTTTTTTCTGGATAGTTCCCAGCACTCATTATCCCTCTTGTTCTGACCATCAAAGAATTTATTGCTTTCATCACTCTTCAGCTCTTCTGCAAAAGCTTCCTCCCCATGAGGCAATTTCTCAAGAATATCTTCCTCCTCTATGGTTATTCCAGGAATAATTTCATGTTTCTTGTTTTGACCATCGAGATTTTCATTGCTCTCATCATTCCCCGTCACTTCTGTTTCATTTATTTTATCACCAGTGGCTCTCTTCCTTTTACTGGATCCAGATGCCTGTCCCTCTGTAGTTACAGCCACAACAACCCTTGAGCGCAGAACTTTACCATCAACTTGTAGCTTATCTTTCTCCGGAACGTCTGTCTTCCCGTTAACTGCCTCCAGCCTATCCCAAATACTTTCGATACTGCATGTAATGTTCTCTGAGCTACAATTTGACCCAACAACCCTTGAGCGCAGAACTTTACCATCAACTTGCAGCTTATCTTTATCTGGAATGTCTGTCATCCCGTGAACTGCCTCCAGCCTATCCCAAATACTTTCGTTACTACATGTAGTGTTCTCTGAGCTACAATTTGACCCAACAACCCTTGAGCGCAGAACTTTACCACCAACTAGCAGCTTACCTTTCTCTGGAGTGTCTGGCATCCCGTGAACTGCCTCCAGCCTATCCCAGATACTTTCGTTACTACATGTAGTGTTCTCTGAGCTACAATTTGACCCAACAACCCTTGAGCGCAGAACTTTACCATCAACTAGCAGCTTATCTTTCTCTGGAAGATTCCTCGTCTGGCTAATAGGATCCGGCCTATCCTCAGAGCAACATCCCAACACAACAGGCCTTGACTGCAGTTCACTTCTGTCATCACCTGTGTTCCAATCTGCACTAGCTATCTCCGTCTTAGACTCAGTAAGGCCATGATGTTCTGAGGAAGCAGCATTGTCAGCATCACAACCAAGATTTTTCTGCAAAATCCCATCAACAGCCCCAACTTCATCCTTCACTAACACTGTCTCCTCACCAGCACGCAAATTATCGCATGCTAAATCATCACAATCAAGAGCCTCCACATTAAGATCAACCGTCTTTGTCACCAAACTCCTCAACTCACCATCAACTTCCTGCTCAGACTGTTCGATCTTTTCCAAACAAGAGTGCACATAATCCTTCCCAACCTCTCCGTTACCTTCAGCATCTACCCCTTTCGACTTGATACTTTCATCTGCAACCAACCCTTCCACACCATTCTCAACCAGAGTGCCCTTTTCACTACCATCACCAACATATCCCCCCTCACACGGCCAATCAGAATCAAACTCGCTAGGGTTTGCTTCAGCATTCAAATCAGGAAGAATATTCCTCACCCTATCACAATCACCAGCCAACCCTACATCACTCACCTCTTTAACACCACGCCTAGAATCAGACCTGTCTCTCTTCCTCCGCGAAACATCACTCTGCCTCTGAGAAACAGTACTCGACCTCAACCCCTCCCTCATCTCAACTCCAAAACCAGCAAATCCTCCCAAAACCAAAACCCTAAACTTGACTCATCCTAAAAGCACAGCACCAGCAGAAATCCCAACAATTACCCCCACATCAATGTCAATCAAATCAACAACACCGCTGAAATCATACCACAAATCACATAACAATCGAGCATTAGAAAGCGCTAGAAAACAGCAAACTGGACAAACATAATTAGCAAATCGGATCAAAACCTGTGATGCAAAAAATGCCGGCTCTCTCAACAGCAAATTCACTCCAAAATCGCCCACAGAACTTCGATTCGACACTCCAGCGACCGATTCTCGGGGAAATCGGAGGGAGAAAAAAGGCGGTTTTTGTAAAGGGGATTTCAGAGGAATAGAGAGAGTATGCGGAAGAAAGCAATAATTTTTTAATTTTGAACTGAATATTTATGGGGAGAAGGAAAAGGGTTTTACCTTTTATTAACACAGACGAATATATTTCTCTACTTAAAAAAAAAATTAAAAAGAAGATATGGATGGATCTGAACTGGAAATTCATTGGATACTTTCAGTATTGATGTATTTGCTGTATGTAAAATTAAGTAATTTCTTAAATACGGGGTTTAGGAGGGGCAAATGTGTAAATACGTGTCAATTATGTATTTGTAATTTTTGCTTTTCCCTCCATGTGCTCTATTTTTTGGTGGGAACGAAGTATAATTGCTATCAATTTCCCTCCCACTTTTAAAACGTCAAATAATAATTTTCACTCGTGTAAGAGGTTAGAAAAAACTTGAAATATTAGTAATTGATAACATTGGATATAATTAAATGTATTAAATGAATTTCTTGCTGAAAAAAAAAGATTGAAAAATTGTTGAAAATAATGCGTTAAGCTAACAATCTACTATATATATAAAAGCAATAAAGTTTTGAGCCTTCTCATTACGCCACCTAGGATTTCGCCACATGTCGATCCTATATTAAGCCACCTCATATTTTTACACGTGTCATTTTCTTATAATTTAGACGTTTTTATAAATATTCCATGTCATAATCCACATGTAAAATTTTTTCCATATCACTCATATATTATGTACACATCATATTGCCACATAATCTATAAATATCAATCAATTTTTTAATTTTTTTTATATTGGATTACAATGTTTTTTTGGAAATTTATTTACATATTAAAATATTTTTTACCATATATTTATGATCCTAATAACTCTCCAATATAATCTACCAAAAAAAGTCATATAAATATATACCGAGATCTTATCCTATAATATAAATATGTAGCGAGATCTTATCATATAATATATACCGAGATCTTATCCTATAATATGTCAAGTCAATTTTATTTGCCAATTCATATTAAATGTCCCATTATTTTCATTTTTGTTATCAAAATCTTTAATTTAGAATCATGCTTTTTTTACAATTTATATAAATCACCAATTCACAATTATTATTTATTAATATCTTTTTTATAGTATATCTAAAAACATATCGATTCATAGTCGTGCAGGGCACGACGGGGACAACTAGTTTTTTTCCTAATAGATTAAGGGTTTGTTCGCCAACGATGTACTTATATGAGTTCATACTGATATAGTTGATGTTGAAATTTTGTGATGAAACTAGTTGTCTCCGTCGTGCCCTGCACGACTATGAATCGATATTTTTTTAGATATACTATAAAAAAATATTAATAAATAAAAATATAATATAAATAATAATTGTGAATTGGTGATTTATATAAATTGCAAAAAAAAAATCTAAATTAAAGATTTTAATAACAAAAATGTAAATAATGGGACATTTAATATGGATTAGCAAATAAGACATTATAGGATAAGATCTCGGTATATATTATAGGATAAGATCTCGATATATATTTATATTATAGGATAAGATCTCGGTATATATTTATATGATTTTTTTTGGTAGATTATATTGGAGAGTTGTTAGGATCATAAAGATATGGTAAAAAATATTTTTTATATGTAAATAAATTTCCAAAAGAAACATTATTGTAATCCAATATAAAAAAAATTAAAAAATTGATTGAAATTTGTAGATTATGTGGCAATATGATGTGTACATAATATATGAGTGATATGGAAATTTTTTGACATGTGGACTATGACATGGAATATTTATAAAGACGTCTAAATTATAAGAAAATGACACGTGTAAAAATATGAGGTGGCTTAATATAGGATCGACATGTGGCGAAATCCTAGGTGGCGTAATGAGAAGGCTCCAAACCTTATTGCTTTTATATATATAGTAGATTAGTGATTGAAATAAGATGTTTGTTTTTTATATAAGCTATGTAGTGTTCGGGAAAAAATAGTTTGTAAGAGTTGAAAAAGAGGGTAGAAATGTTGAATTAAATTTCCCCGCATCGTATTTTTCCCCAAAATTTCAACTAGTATCCACTAGTATAAACTCATTTCAACTACCATACCCAAACCCCCATATAGTTGGGTTTTTTTTCATTTCAAATATATAAATCTATTTCAACTCCAATTTCAAACCCTTATAAGATGGATCATGCAACTAGTTACTTTTCCCTTCTATTTCATTCTTATTAATAGAAAAGCTAAATGTATTTCTTGGGAAAAGGCGTTTAAGATAGGGAGATCCACTCCCCCCCCTCCTTATTTGCTATAGTGATAGAGATGTTTTATAAAAAACTGAATTTGTTGAGCAAGAGAAGATGTTTTTATTGGCGTCCTAAATTTAAGCAAATTAAGGTCATTGATGTTACATTTGTATATGATTTGCTTATCTTGTGTAAGCCAACGACTACTATTCTCAAGCTCATTAAGAATTATCTATTAGAGTTTGGAAGAGAATCTATGATTGAGTCCTTCGATTTATGACTGAGGGCGTCCTTTCTTTTTGGATGCAAGGTACTTGTCTTGCCAAAAGAAAGTGGTTAGGAGGATTGAAGGACTATGTAGATCATTTCGTTTGTTAGAGATTTGTGAGAGTAAAAGAAGTTTAATGACTTTTAATAAAGCTTGATTATCTTTCAATAGCTACTTTCAAGGAACGAGACTCTTCTTTTTATAATGGGTTTTGATATTTGTACAAGGAAAGACAATATATATACTTGTTGGATGAGTCAAAATCTTACTAAAGGGGAGATTTCAGGTATGTTCATATTATAAAAAAATGACTATTGGGTTTAGAGGAAGCTACTTGAGCTTGGAAATGTTATGTTAAGTTCTCTTAATGCGAGTGTCAACCAAATGACTCGAGACAATGTGGAAACAGTTTTTGCTAGATCAAATGGCGGGTTAAACTATATGCTTGTTTATGATTTAACTCATAAAGCATGGTCTCTGCCTAGATTGGTATGATGTGATTTGGAATGACATCCATTCTAAAAAAATGGGGCTTTCCAATTGTTATCTAGATATTCTGCAAAGATTGCCACTGTTGAGAAGCTCTATCGTTGGGGTGTTATTGATCAATCTAATAATCGTATGTTATGTGGAAACCAAGTTGAGAGTGAAAATCGTTTATGGTTCTTGTGTTCCTTTACTTGGGATGCGGCCAACACTATGTGGACTTGGCTTGGAGTTCATTTTAGTTTTCTCACTTTACAAAAGTGGTTGAGTTGGTTTACTTAATCAAAAGGCAAGAAGAACAACATTAATCAAAACTCACGGGATTGATGAGCATCACGTATTACATCTAGCGGACGAGAAATGATGTTATTTTTTAGGGTTCTACCCCTAATGTTGAAGTATGTGCAACCTCAATCATTACTATTTGCAAGCTCAGATTCATTGTGAAGTTAAAGTTATGTGGTAGACGAGGGCAATCACTAAGGGCAAGATTACATTTGACTTTTTCTGTTGGTTTGGGTTAAGTTGTGTTTTTTGGCTTTTTTAGGTTTTGATAGTTTTTTTCCTCCTTTGTTTCTTGCTAAGTGCTCTGGTTGATGGTATCATGATGAGGCAAGAATGAGGATGGCCTTCACAATTGCTTGTCGAACTTTGCTTGTTCTATGTGCATATCATTAATATGATCAAGAGAGGGCTCCTATCTAGGCTATAGAAGACTCTTTTTTGTTTTTTTTTTGGGTTTTGGGTTAGTTTTCTAGGCTAGAATGCGTATTCATACTTACCTTTTCTCTCTCTTTGTGGAATGATGTTACTAATGTATATCATAAAGACATGTTTGGAGGATTGTTCCCCATAGTTGTTTTATGCCTAATTAGCATCGAGTGTGATGGTATTACGACACGGCCTTGCTAGAAGTTTTAGGGAGCATTGTATTTTTTAGTTGTATTTTGTTTCTTTGGTCTTTTGTAATCCTATTCTTTCTTCTATAAAAAAAAAATCAATTTGCAGCAAAATATGATAAGCTAAGATGAAATGTACACATAAATCTTATGTTTTATGTGTCTCATTTATTAACTGAATTAACTAAGTCTTGTGCCAAAAAAATGATGTAAGATTTCTTGTTGATATGATTGATTTAATAATTATAATAACTAAATTTTACACCACAAACTAGATAGATGTGAAAAAAGTAGATAATTTGTTTTTACCTTTTACAAAGATTTTTCATTAATGTGATGCATGTTACGAATCAAAAATAGTTTATAGGATAAATATAGCAATATTCTTTTATGTACACAAGAATTGAGAGCCAGAGTAAGTAATAGTCAACTAAAGATTTTTCTTTAAGATTTAGTGGTTTTTTCATCGATACGTAAGAACTTGGAAAGGTAAGGAGGTGAAATATCAATTTTCCTATTTTCTTTACCATTATTGTTGTTATGCGATAAAAAAAATGTTGTTATGAATTTTGTATCTAGTTTTTCACTAGGTGAAAAAACAATACTAATAATGATTTCATCAAATTTAGTGAAGATGGAATTCATTGGGTTAAATATAGTTCGAAGTGGATTTTATTTTTGATGAGGGTGATTTGGTAGTGGAAATTTATTTGTTTAAAATATTTTTTCTTTTCATATTAGTAGACAGAAAATAATGCAAAGAAAATAAATAAATATCATAAAAGAGTGAAACATTAAGTACATACAAGAGTGCATGGCGCATGGTTCGACCGGTTAAGGCCTCAGCACTTGTGCATGAGGTCTCCGATTCGAATCTCTGAGGCGGCGATTTGCCCCTTTTTCTCTTTAAAACTAGTTAGTAACTTAATAACAAGTTTTAATCCGTTTACGTGTGCTCTAGGCCCTAATCCTTACTAAAATATAAAAAAATACAATTGAAAGAGAAGAAGGAGAAATGACATACCAAAATAACCAAAATTGGTCCACTAAACACGACGACGGCGCCACCAACTCTTGAGCCACATACACAACGCTTGAAACGGCTTAATTACATGTACTTGAATATCCCTTTTGAATCTTGATCTAGATCTAGGGATAAGGTTTGATTTCATAATTTCAACTGACCGAATCAAATCAAGATTTCTTGCCATAAAAAGAAAAAAACTAATCGCAATCACAAAAAGGAATAGGAGGAGAAGATTTGTGAGAAGATCCGCCGTAGAAACGGTGAATTGGGTCAAATTATAGAGACAGTCAAGCAATGACAGCGGCGGCGCAAAGAAAATGAGGGTTTTTTGGGACTCTATATATAGTAGCTACGACCTACGAGAGCGACACACAAAATAAGAGAGGAGATTTGTGAGAAGATCGGCAGCTACGACCTAAGGGAGCGGCACAAAAAATAAGAGAGGAGATTTGTGAGAAGATCGGCCGTAGAAACGGAGAATTTGGGTCAAATTATGGAGAAGGGTCAAGCAATGACAATGGCGGCGGCGCAAAGAAAAAGATGGTTTTTAGGGCTCTCTCTATATATATAGTAGCTACGACCTACGGTAGCGACACAAAAAAATAATAAAGGATTTTTCGGGATATATATAGTAGCCATTGTGATTAATCTATATGTCCCAAGTTCATGTCAATGTATTCAATTAGATGTATCCATATTTTCCAAATTACATTACAAATATAAAAGTTAATAGTAAAGTAATTTGGAAACTAATTGCTAGTACTTTTTTTAATTAGTAACTAATTGTTAGTACAAAATTTTTATCCTATGTCCTTAAGACATAAGATAAAATTTTTTTTAAAAAAAAATTATTATTTTTATTCGTTTAATTTTTTTTTAAAAAATTGACTAATTTATACATTGTCTTTTAGAATTTTAGTTTATAAAATTAGAAAAATTATGTTATATCCTATTAATATAGGTTAGAAAGGCCATTACCAGTACTAACGGACAGGCCCAATTTCATTCAACTGATAAACAGCCCAAGAACAAGAAACCAGAGAGGGAATCAGGACGGAACGACGGATCCGGGAGAGAGAAATCGAATTCTTCACCACCGACGCATCTTTGCTGCCTCGTCAAAGTTTACAATTTCGTCTCCAGAATTGATCGGTTTGAACTTGCCGTTCTCAATTGAATTTTGTTTCCTAATGTCTTTATGTCAACCGTGGTTCATCTTTCTCAATTGAGAAAGATCCAAATTTTCACTTTTTTTTAGGTCGCTGGTGCCTGGCTGAGGATTCACACCATGGATAAACAGTGTAGAATCTGTGTTTGATTCATTGAGCATTCAGTTCAGTTTAGTCATTTTGCATTTGATGCTTATAGTGATCAGCTTGGCCAGAGAGTACAATGAAGAAAAAGAGTCTGTAATTCATAGGTGTTGATGCACTAGATAGGTAGTAAAACTTATAAGCAGTCTGAAAATGTAATTAACAGAACTGAATTTCTGATTTTGATATTAATTGAGAAGTCTTATAACTCTAATGTGGTTTTTTTTAGCATGCCTTCTTATGTAAAAGATTAATATGAGGCTGGATTGTTGGACCTTGAAAGTCATGATGAAAACATGGGTATTGGAGAATTAATCTGCTTTTGCAAAAGCTTTTATGGTGCTTCCGTTGAAAACATGCTTAATATGTTGGGTTTCATTCTCATTTGCTGTGTATACCATCACTTATGTTCATGTCTTTTCCACTCACTGTGATGTTTCGATTGCCAATCATTCCCGAACAGGATTTGATCAAAAGCATTAATTCAGACGGATGCCAATTGCCAAATTCCTTAGCTAAACCCTAAGCTCAAATAGTATGACAAATTATTATACATATATCAACAGAGTTAACATGTAGTTGAATGAAAACATTATATGATGTAACTGATTCTATCGTTTTCATCTCTCTCTGTAGCACTCTATTACCTATATAAATATTGGCTTAGAAATAATAGTGTTATTGCATTAACCGTGCAGGCCTACACTAGTTATCAATAACTTTGGTTATCTTGGTCTTCCCGAGTCTCTATACTACCTTAGACACTCTTCTCTAGTCCGAAAACATCATATTCTCCATTTGTGCCTTAATACAAGTCTGATTTGCTCTGCAATGGATCAAAAGAAGGAAATTTCAGATGTTTCATCCTCTGACGGAACCCTATCAGCGGTCAATTTTGTTGCCGCTGCACAATCTCTTGCTGATAAATGGAAATGGATAAGCCATGATCTCCCTCCTTGGTCTTGGGTCTCTTGCAAAGCCACACCTTCGTCCTCTTCCCTCAATGCAAGCATTACCCCTTCAATCAATTTTGTAATTCCTCAGTTTTCGCAAGCAGGAAAGTACAGACGCTAAAACTGGGAGCTTTTTTTTATTTGAATTTTGTTTAGCGTTACAGGATGATGGGTATCTAGCACTGGAGAAAATGTGCTTTTTCAAGTCTGTCGAGGTCTGCTGCTTGTGAATTCATAATCGGGGCTTTCTTTGTTTTCATATTGTTGATTTGTGATTGTCTATCTGTATGCAGGTGAACAATGCTGAAGTTGTTGAAAGCGATTTGGGTGAACCTGATGATATTGCAACACTGGTATGAGATTTGGTTTGATTTGATTTTGTCCGTTTTACTAAGACACTTTTCCCTGTTAGCTTATCTTTTACTTCAATGTTTTTGAGAAATGGTTTCTTCCTGTGCTGTCATTCAGTATGAGCAGTCTGGTTGTGAAGTGCATTACTACGACTTCCATATAGCTTACAGCAGCTCTTACAGGGTTCCCGTGTTATATTTCCGTGGATACCGTAGTGGTACGAATGCGCTAATCTGCACTTGTTGAGTATTCGTGTTATAAATTGCTTGTTTTGAGCAGTTTCTTTTTACTGGTTTGTTTTGTGAATCATTATACAGACGGACAAGCGTTGTCATTCAAAGAGATCGAAGCAGATCTTCCTGCCAGCTCTTCTAAGGTGCTTACAGAATCAAAATGGACATTTATAACTCAAATGGTAAGCAATATTAACATTCTTGCATGAATTCTTAGTGTGATCTAAAGCTTTGCCTTTTCTTTATATTTTTTGATATGACTTTCATAAGAAAGAGCATTGCTTGCTTGCATAGAGATTCCTGTATTAAATATTGGTCTATTGCCTTTGTGTTTGTTTGTTGATTGCAGGAGCATCCTTACTTGAAGAGACCATGGTTTATGCTGCACCCATGTGGAACCAATGAGCTGATGAGATTGCTTCTTCAGGGCGACAAACTTGCAGATGAAAATTATCTGATTTCATGGCTTTCTGTTGTTGGGCAGGTGGTTGGAATTAAGGTTCCCCTCCAAATGGGTGTTCCAGATTCACAGTGTTCATTTTAGTTTTGCAAGCAAACCCAAATTGTTGTTAATGGAATAATTCCCCACCTATGTACATAGTTTATGACTTCATTGTGTCTTCATTCTGTTTTTTTATAGCTCTTGGATTACAGGCAACTATTTGAGAATGATGTGCTAGGAAGAGTTCTGATGTGATGGTTTGAGACTAGACAATTAGTTGGCATTGTCAAAATTTGGGTTCATCATCAGCAAGAAAATGGCCGTTTTGGCAACTTATTACAACAACATCAACATCATTGCCCAGTAAAGCCCCGCTCAAGCATGATCTAGGGGTTAAAATCGGGACGTTCATAGCCTGAACATGTTATGAGAATATGTCCACAAGACTCGAGAAAAACTAAAATTCAACTATATGACAACTATAACAGTTAAAATGTACCAAAATTGATACATGGCCGATATCCATTTCAAAGGCGCTATATAAAAGCCAATGGGCATGAAGATGCATCCAAAAATTTATTACAAACAAGAAATTTCAGCAGTGTCCAATTAGGTGGCAATGTCAAATGTTGGGTTCATCATGATTAAACTGATTGTTTTGGGCAACTTACAGTTACAAGCAACAATGAATACAAGAAATCTCAGCCATGAAGGATTTGATTCAACTCATCAATTTTACATCACGTATCCTGGTATCCAGAATCCCACAAACAATCCAACCAGATTGAACACCAAGATATTGCACTTCAAACTCACAATCCAATCAAGAGAAACATCAGCATGAAAATGGTTTTTTGGGCAACTTTTTACAAAACAAGAAATCTCAGCATAGTCTGTCCATTTAGGTGGCAGTGTCAAATGTTGGGTTCATCATGATGAAACTGATTGTTTTGAGCAACTTACAAACAACAATGAGAACAACAATGAATACAAGAAATCTCAGCCATGAAGGATTTGATTCAACTCATCAATTTTACACCATGTATCCTGGTATCCAGACTTCCACAAACAATCCAACCAGATCGAAAACCAAGATTTTGCATTTCAAGCTCACAATCTAATCAACAGAAACAATTGAACAAACATAACTATTTTAAGTTAGACGATCAATGGAGAAAAGCATAAATAGCAGTGGAAATGTACACTAAGATGGCAGAAGTCACCAGAATCACCAGCGCCGCCGTCGCACGCGCCGACGACTCGCTCCCGCAACCGAGCATCCCGAGGCGGATCTCGATCACATTCACCATCGAAAGCATCAGGAAAAGGCATCCCATGACGCTCCCAATTGCAGATCCAAGCATCCCAACTCTCAAAACCCTAGAATTGATGTGAGCCCTAAACGCCTCATCAGCTTCCTTACTGTTAATAATGTTAATCGCGAGCTTGAGCCCCTGCGCGACGAGCGACGAGAAGAGGAAGAAGCTGAAGGAGACGACCTCGAACACCATGAGATTCTTCAGGACGTCGATTCCGGCGGTGCACTTGTCGGAGGGCTCCAGGCTTCGCTGGCCGGGGGTGGCGAGCGAGAGCCCGACGAAGACGGCGACGGTGAAGAGCGAGTTGACGTTGACGAGGCCGTCGAGCGCGGTGACGTGGACGCTCGTTGTTGAAGCTCCGTCGGCGGCGGCGGCCGGGTAGCCGCCGCGCTGGTTGTGGTAGCACGCCAATCTGCAGAGGGGAAAGGGAGAAAACGGAGATTAGAGCTCAGTGGAATGGAGAGTGATGTGAAAGGGGGGAGGATTTGAGAGTATTCGGAATCGGATCGTGGAGAGATGGATACTTACTCGTCCTCCATGGGAGACAAAGATTGAAGCTTTGGAGAGTGAGGAAAGCTAGCTTGTCGATCCTATTTATAAATGGCGAAAATGAAGCGTAAATTAAGCTTTTGGACAAATTGGACTAGAATTTGGTCCGATTGTCTGAACAACTGAGACGTTTAGCAAAAAATTTGATCGTTTTTAAAATAGAAAATTATAAAAAAATACCCCAACTTTAGGGTAATTGTGAAAAATAGTCCAAATTGATTTATTTATTGTTATACAATGTTTAATTTATTCTTGATGTTGCTTATAAATAACTAATATTGTCTAGGTATAATTAAAGATGTTACGCCCTACATGAGGCGGCCTAGTGGTAAGACTGTAATAGGCATGAGGGATGTTGGGAGGTCCCATATTCGATCCATGCTTCCGTCCCTTTACTTAGGTGAAAAAACCAAGTCTCACCATTCTTCCTACCACTAGGTCGAGCCAGACGATACAAGCCGGTTTATCCGGTTCGTGGACTTTGCCGGCTAGACCCGGGGTTTACCATCAAACCTGGGTCCCTCGTTAAAAAAAAGATTCATGCGCTTTGTCAACTAGTTCATGGACCGGGGGTTTACCACCGAAGGTGGGTCCCTCGTTAAAAAATATTACTTGATCATTATTTAAAAAATTATCTTACTTACCTTCGCCCATTTACTTGGATAAAAACCAAATCTCACCAGTCACCATTACTCTTATCATTTGGTCTAATCGGTGTACAAGCCAATTTACATGATTCATGATCTTTAACGATTGGGCCAGGCATTCGAGATTTGCCACCGAAAATATATTCCTCATCACAATAAAAAAAAAATCTTACTTTTTATACTAGCGAATAGTAACCTATTTGTCAAAATTATAAAAAATTTAGTCTTTTTCTTCAACTATTTAACTGTTGGGTATTTTTTTTTGCTATTTCTCCTTTTTTTAAAATTGCAAGTCATTATACTAAGTTTAAAACTCATTATAAAAAATAATACATTAATTTTCAGAGGAAATAAGTGTAAAATATTAGCTGATTCTTGATTTTTTTGAAAACAAAACAAAGAAAAGTTCAAAGCTATTATACTATAACAAATCCAAGAATTTTTTCCTTCAACTATTTTACTAAAAATTACTTTGTTTAAGCAAAAGCTCTTAATCATAAGTCATAACCAAATGAGATATTGTTAAGTAGAAAATTATCTATCTTTACCTAAAGCTAACTTTTGTTATTTATTCTCATACGACCAAAAACTTTTGTTATTGACAAGTCTCTCTCTTTCTAGCTTGGCAGTTTTCCAAAAGCCAGAGCTCTCAGTGGATTCAATTTCTGTGGGCGCTCCAAATTCATCAATCCCCCTAGTTTTCTGCTCCTCGCCTTCTCTCACTCACTCACACTCTCCACAGATCTGTGCAGTTCTTCGACTTCACTGTATAAGTCAAGCTTAATTTTCAGCATTCGGATCCTCAAAAGCCCCCCGAAGCATCTCCGACTTGCGAAATCCGCTCAGGTATTCACCGTCTTTAGTAATTAGGGCTCCTTTTTAGTGCTTGGAACGAACCTAAGTTGAGGTGAATGAGTGAATCCCTGCTGCAATTTCCTTGAATTTACGGTGTAGTGGTTCTTATAAGTTTAGGGCTATAAATTATTGACTGTCTGGCATATGGATTTTCTGTTCATTTTTCCGTTTGAGATAGTAGGCCAATTGCTAATTTTGGAGTATTGAAGTATAGTGACTAGTGAGGATGAGACTGGAGAAATTGACTGTTCAATCTGAGCGCAAAACTCACAGCTTTAAGAAAAATTGGAATTGGAGACTAGTAGGAAACTAGAAATCATGTTTGAGAGGAAATTGACATACAAAAATCATTCAAATTTGATTGAAGCTCTGAGTTTGTTGAAGGTGAAACATGTTGCAATTGAATTTGGACAAGATGTATACAAATTGCAAATAGAAATTTATCAAATTTTCGGAATGGGGACTGGGCGGATAAGAATCTGGCGTTGGAGGTGAATGAGTGAATCCCTACTTCAAATTCCTTGAATTATGGTGTAGTGGTTCTTATAAGTTTAGGGTTTTAATTATTGACTGTCTGGCATATGGATTTTCTGTTCATTTTTTGTTTGAGTTAGTAGGGGAATCGCTAATTTTGGTGTATTGAAGTATAGTGAGGATGAGACTTGAGAGAATAGCTGTTCAATCTGAGTACAAAACTCTCAGCTTTAAGAAAAATTGGAATTGGAGACTAGTAGGAAACCAGGAATCATGTTTGGGAGGAAATTGACATACAAAACTCATTCAAATTTGATTGAAGCTCTGAGTTTGTTGAAGGTGAATCATGTTGCAATTGAATTTGGAGAAGATGTATACAAATTGCAAAGAGAATTTACCAAATTTTTGGGACTGGGTGGATATTGGATAAGGATCCGGCGTTAGATTGGACTGGGAATTGATTCCATTAAACGACTTGACTTGTCTCAATGTCTCATGCTGATCTTGTTAGTAGCATATTGACCTTGGGTTAAAACTTTTTTAGTATTATTATTAAAGCATGATCACAATGATGATTTTCTTTCTAGTTAACTGAGGAGGTAGTTCTCGCTTTGTTACACTATCAGCAAATGGATGCTTGTAATCATTGATCAGAATGCTTGTGATGACAGGCAATATGCGTGTGTGACTAAGCACAAATGGAGAACGTAACCGGACAGGTGATTGATGCTGACGAAAGGGAAAGGTGCAATCATATGTACGATGAGCATGATGAGTTGGCTGATGATGACTTGTTAAAGGGTGTAGATTTCTGTCCAAGTGAAGCCGATATAATCAAAGAGAAAGCTGACCAAGATTCTCCCATCATTGGCGATGTTCTACAAGAGCCGTTTCTTGGCATGGAGTTCAAATCCAGAGACGACGCACACGAGTTTTATGTCACTTACGGAAGGAGAACTGGCTTCACTGTCCGCATCCATCACAACCGTCGATCAAGGGTAAGTAATTTGGTGATTGGGCAGGATTTTGTTTGTTCCAAGGAAGGTTTTCGTGAGAAGAAATACGTGTCTCGTAAAGATCGTGTTCTTCCTCCACCTCCCATTACAAGAGAAGGATGCCCCGCCATGATCAGGCTCGCACTAAGAGATGGAGATAAATGGGTTGCTACTAAGTTTGTGAAAGAACATAATCACCCATTAATGTCTCCTAGCAAGGTTCCATGGCGAGCATCTGTTAAGAATATAATTCCCGAGGTATGCATACTACAGATGGATTAAAAATAACTATTTGATGTTTCTAGTTGGCTGAGCTTCTTGAATAAAACTTCTAAACTAATGTGTGACAAGACTGAACAATTTTAGGTCATCTAGCACTTCAATGGAATTTTTTTGGTTCAAGAGAAGTTTCTACATAATTCATCATCTGATTATTGTGCTGCATCTTCTGTAGGATGAGAAGGATCAACGGATTCGTGAGCTCACTCTTGAGCTTTGCAATGAAAAGCAAAAGTGCAAGCGCAAGTGTGCGGTTTATAGGGAACAACTGCTTGCAGTTTTAAAAGATGTTGAGGAATACAACGAGCACATGTCGAAGAAGGTCAAGGAAATAGTTCAACTAGTGAATGAGGTTGAGAATGAAGAGCCAGGTAACTCTTCTGTATGATGAACTGATGGAGTTTAGGCCCAGTTTGGATTCCCACAAAAATGCATTGTCTTGAATTATTTTACATCAAATGTCAAGATTTAATGTAAGATAATACAATGTAATGCATTATCTTGAGAATCCAAATGGGCTTTTTTTGTACAAAGTATTGGTCATCCCTTCACCCTCTTTTGAAAACTATGGAGTGATGGGTGATGACTGATGATAATGAAGCAAAAAGGCCCTAGTGTAGTAGTGTTTGTTTGTAGTCATGTTTTGTAATGTATTGAGATTTACAATGGGCCTCTAACTCAATGTGTAATGTCATTTCTGCACTACTAATTGTTACCCATTAACACATGTCTATAATTGCTTAATAATGCATGATCATGACTGTATTGCAAAACTTAAATTTGAAGAATTTTGATTGAAGCCTTGAAATTATGCAATTTTCCACTCATGACTTAGGATGTGTTTTCTTGAAGAAATCACACCCTTAACTCCTTAATCCTTATAAGTAATCAAGAAAACACACTGAAACCGGAGCTAATCTTCTTAATCTGACTGACAATTTCATCATCATCGTCTAGTATAGTCCTGCTCAAGCAGGATCTAGGGGGCACCCATAACTTGAACATGTCAGGAGGATATGTCTGATAGACCCAAGAAAAATTGAAATTCAGCTATGTGACAATAATAACTATCTAATCTTAAATTCGGATTGACAATCTAAGGACCCAAAACAACAATTGAAGATGATGATCCAATATGAAGAATCAAAAGGGTCATACCAAAAACAAAAATAGAATTTAACCATCCAATCAATGGAGCCAAAGAATGTAGTCACCATACACCAAATAAAAAAAGTCACAGATGACAATTCTCTCTTACAACAATACAACATCAATCATCTACAACAAATCCCAGTAATCCAACCTTGCTAAGAACCTAAAGCAGCAAATCCACCACCTTTCATCATCTGCTTAAACTCCTTAAAATCCACTCTTCCATCTCCATCCACATCAACCTTACTAATCATCTTCTTACAATCCTCGATCGTCCTCCCTTGCTTAAGCCCTAAAGATTGCAACACTGATCTCAGCTCCTCCACCGTTATAAACCCATCTCCATTCTGATCAAACACATTGAAGGCCTCCTTCATATCCTCCTCTTCATCCACCTCGTCTATGATCGTTCGGTATAGCTCGCCGAATTCCTCCATGTCAACGAACCCGTCTCCATTGACGTCGATCTTCTCAATCATTTGGGTTAGCTCCTTGTCCGGGATGTAGATTCCGAGGCTCTTCAACGAGTCGTTGAGCTCCGTTTTCGTGATCTTTCCATCCCCGTTTCGATCGAACATTTGGAATACCCGCTTGAGCTCGCCCTGAGCCATGGTTTAATGGATCAATGGATGATCAAATTTGATGGGTTTGAAGAGGATGAGTAAACAAAACTTGTTGGAGTATTCAATTTGTGTAGAGAACAAAAAAAAAGCATGGAAAAGAAGGAATTATGCTTTGAAAAAAAACTGGCAATCTGCACTTTTTTTAAAGAAGTGAATGGAGGTTGGCTTTCCACGTTGTTGAGTGGAGTGCATCTATGTTTTGGGTGTTGCTCTCCATGACCGTTGGAATTGGTCACACCTTGTCTATTTTTTTTAATAGAGTACTTTGTATTGCAGGAAAATTAAAGGTAAAAAAATGGGAATTTGAGACCATTTTGAGTTTTAATTATATTTTAAAATTGGTCACACTTTCTTCCCCTTCTAAAAGGTGATTAAGCTCACCCGGGCGCCCCCACCGCACCCTGCTTGGGTCATCGTGGAGGAGGTAAATCACGAGATATGTACGACGTTGTCATGTGTTCTAAAAATCCCGTCTAGTCCCTGCTTAGGTGTTGGAATGTCCTAGCCTCACTCGTCTAGGTGTTCATCTAGGACCGCCTAGTCAACCATTTTGGATGTCTAGGCGGCTAGGCGCTAGGCGACTCATTTGTCCAGGGTCCACCTAGCATTTTTTTAGAACATCAGATATACTCTTTCATGTATAGAGTACATTTAGATGGATTCACTATTTCAACCCTTCTTTCGAAGTGGTTCGTGGTGGTTTGGAGTTTCCTCCCAACATCGTCGGTCAAAAAACCAATTTCGTCTCGTATTGGCTTGTTCTGCATCTTGATTGCACCAAACTTGTTTGATCAACCGAATTCTTACCTCTTTTATATACATACTAGTTTATAGTTTATTTCCCGTACCATGTACGGATAGACGAGAAATAAAGCAGACCTGGGTCGGGCTTGCAATTTCCAAACAACACAGCCTATGTATAAGGTAAAAGACTACCAAAATTTGTCTACAATTCTTGTTTTAAGATCCTTTACATGGTTCAGTCGACTCATTCAATCAGCCCTTGACTCCCCCACCTGCCAATGTAATCCACCAAAGAAACACTACTGTGATAAATATGCTTTGATTTCTACAACTAGGTAAATTTCAAGAACCAACAAATTGGATTAGAAAAACTAACAACAAAACTGGGCCGCCTTATCTTGCCTTCTATAGATCGTCCAGGTTGATCAGATCATCATTTTCCCAGCAAATCTCAAAGGCACTCGTTGCCGCATCAGCTTCCGAGCCAATGCAGTTCTCCGCCTTGTCCAAGGCATCAGCCAAACTCGATTCCCAGAGTCCCATCTTACACACCGCCTTATACACTTCATAATCCGCCACTCTTAATCCTTCTGATACCATCTCTAAGAGCGTTTCAGACCCGAAACTACCAGAAACCATTGACTCAACAAAAGCTCTAGTTGATCCCGGCTTCCAGAAAGCCACTACTGCGCAGCCTTTGTCGACCAACTTGACATCAAACAGATTTTCATCAGACAAAGCTTCATGGGACCCGACTAGAAGCCTCTTCAGCTGTCCAGCAGACATTTGGCCATCCCTAAATCCCCACAAGAAAACCAAGTCCTCTGAGCTCAACTTTCTGGTGTTTTTGTGATTACCAGACATGACCCTGACATTATCATCATCGGGGAAGTCCTCTTCTTTTCCAGGGTTGGAATTGCTTTGTTCGAGCACATATGATAGTTTTGCAAATAGTTGGCTTACCTGAAGAACGTTGTGCCCATGAACCTTACCATTGTTTGCATCAGTAGACAAACCTGGTAAATGACTAAAATAATGATTATAATGTGTTGTACCAAACAAGCCCTTAGTAAGAATACAGAAACCAGAACTTAGGGGGTAGAGAGACGTGCCTTCATCTGGAGTTTCAATATTGATGGGTGCAAAGAATCGGTTTCTCATGTATGATAATGCTGCAGGGATGTTATTCAATGCGTTTTGAGGATTCACTTCCTTAATCAGATGGGTCAAGTCAAGAATGTGGGGGAAAGATGATTCTAGTGAATGCTTGAAGTCATTTACAGTAGCTGGGAGGGGTCCGAAGAACTTGGAGTGAATGAAGGTGAAATCTGCATGGCCAAATCATATAAAGATGAGTTAAGCATATTAAAATAGATATGTGAAATAAAGTGACAAAAAGAGAGGTTCATATGAAATTACACCATCTAGTGCATTGTGAGCAACAACAGGTTTCTCAGAAGCAGAAATCAGATCGATCACCTCTCTGAAGCCACGTATACTCTTCTTCTCTTGCTCCTCAAGCTCTTTGAGTTCCTTCTGCACCAATACATATGAAGCTTAAGACCATTGTGACTATAAAGAGCACTGAACTAAGGAAGTTAGACATAAAAGAATTACCTTGAAGAGATTTTTGTCATCCTTTGAGCTAGAGAGAACAATGCGAATGGCTTGAATTTCCCCGTTCTTTTGAGGGATAAGTAAAGGAACAATGTCCTCATCGAACTCTTTCAAAGCCTACAGTAAGGAAAGACCAATTAGAAATTGGCATGATTCCTGTGGAATCAGGTATGTGATAACAAGGATAATAAAACTGAAGCATTATAGATGGTAGATTATGTATTGTTACAAAATTTCTTCTAATTGCTAAAATAGGTTGAGCGAATCACAGAGAAATACCTATGGTATACTCGGAGGTGGGGACATAAATGACCTTAAACAGAAATCTCGTATTTTTTCTAGGACTAAGGAATCAAAGAAAGACCGTTTAAAAATTGACATGGCTATGGCGGAATCAGGTTTGTGACAAAATAAAACTAATACTGAATAAGATGGAAGCAATAAAGATGGTAGATACTAGATAATGCTTTTCATTTTTTCTATTAATTGCTAAAAAGGGTAGAGCAATTTACAACAGAATACCTCAAGTTACCGTATAACCGAAATTTCTCATATTTCCAAGAATAAGGATCACTTTGGGTCTGTCACTTTGGTCTAAATGTGTTTTTCACTAATAATTGAAAGATCTTTCTACACAAATAAATCTTTAGTTGCTGTATACAGAGAAAGAGTTAATTAATTTGCCAAAAGCTCTCGGAAATAGCTTTAATTACCTCAAGAGCAAGCTGCACTTGACGTTCACTACAAACATCCAAATCCAAGCAAGGTCTTGATCCATACTCTTCACCTCCTACAACAATTTTCCTCAGAGATCTGACTAATGGATCTGCAAATCATACATTCATAACGTCATGATAAGACGAAACTAAAAAGCAAAGGAGATAATCAGATGAAACAAAAAAGACATCTCACCATCAGCCTTGCAAGCACTCCTCCAACTTCTAACACGTGATTTTATCCTCTCAACAAAGATGTTATCACCAACCGAAGAAGGCGTTAATGATTGAATTTTGTCTGCAGTCAAGAATGCCTTCCCAAGTTGATGTACAGCTATAGATTCTTGTGCTCTTGACAAGTATGAGATTCCTGATAGTTGCAATCTCCATCATTAAAACTAAAGCTTAAATGTCATCCTAGCTTCAGTATGCAGATTTACTAATATGCCTCCTCAATTTCAACTTTTACTATCGAAAAAACGTAATAGGGAGTTTGGAAAACTTTACCTTCATATATGCACATGTTAAAGTCAAACCCAACTCGAGCCATAGATGTCAAATAAGATGTCTGGCAAGAGAAACTGTATGAAGGAACTCCAAGCCTCAACTCATCTCTTGGAAATAAATGGAAGTTGTATCTGTATCCAAAGACTCAAACTAGTCACACTTTGCTCAAAAAATCTCTAATGCTAGTGCTGGAACAAAGAAAACCTCAATTTCTCAAACAAGATAAACCTAGAGATAATAAGCTCACAATCATTTTGCTCGCAATTCTCATCAGAATACAGCAAAATGCTTAGTTGAACAACAATGGCAACATAAGAATTCATTAGAAGGCAGAGGATAGAGACTGACGGATAAGCAGTGAGCTTGGAATCCATGAGAATCTAAAGCAAAAAAATTCTCTAGATAAAGTCAATGCTTGTGTTGAAGCAAAGAGAACCCCCAATTTCTCAGACAAAAAATACCTAGATAGACCTAGAGATAAGCTCGCAATCCTTTTGCTCGCAATTAATACGTATAGTGGAACAATGGCAGCATAAGAATTCACAATCACATGAAAAACAATTGTAGAAAAGCAATAATCTTTATGAAGGCAGGAGATATATAGAGACTGACGGATAAGCAGTGAGCTTGGAATCCTGGAGAGTGCAAGGACAAATGGCGAACTGAAAGATCTGGAACCGCTCGGCGGCGCGGCGCGCCTTAGAGTAAGCAGTCTCGGCGGTGTCGAAAGGCAGCACTTTCTGCCACGGCGCCGAGAAGGCGCCGGTGTTGCGGAGAGAGACAGCGACGAAGTCGGCGGTGGAGATGCGAGTCTTGATCTCGTCTAGCAATTGGTTGAAATTCGATTTGGTCACTTGCTTTATCCGCCATTTCTCTTTCTTGGAGGTCTGTGCAGAGGCTTGTGAGCACAGAAATCGTCTGCTTATCATCAAATCGTTCAATGTTCTGATGGTCGGTCGGGCGCCACTACCGAGTGGTTCGGTGTTGTTCGGAGTGGGGGAAAGGGCGTGGCCGGAGGAGGAAGGAGGAGGTTTGGAAGGTGGAGAAGATGAAGAAGGTTTGCGCCGGGAGGAGGATACGAGATTTTGGGCTAAGAAGTTGGGCCGTCTGTGGAAAACTAGGGATATATGGCCCAGTACCGGCCCAAAGGAGAAGTGGTGAATTTGGGTATACAGTTAGGCCCGCCCCCATTTGTTTCTATACAATCGGGTTGGAATGAGGTATCGGGTTGGAATAGGAACCAACCGTACATTAATTTTGGGATGGGTATGAACTCTAGTGTATTTAGGGCTCGTTTGGTATTGGTATATAGGATATAAGATATCGGATATCGATATCGGTATTGATGTAAAGATATGGACGAGTTTGAGTGATATCTATATACGGATATGAATATAGATATGAGTTGATATCTTTGATATAATAATTCATTTGAGTATATGAAAATCACACTCTGATATCGGCTGATATCGATATACTCATATATCAAACAAGAGATATTTTATATCGAAATCAGGATATACGAAACACCAGATATGGGTATCAGTCATATCCTTAACAATATATGATATCTTGATATGGATACCTAACGGGCCCTTATTTAGTATGAGAATTATTCATTTTCATCCTCTTAGTTAAAATAAACATTAGTACAAGGCCTTAATTCAAATGTAAGATTATTTAATCATGGGAGTAAGTAATTAATGTACTCACCCCGATGTCGAACTCGTTTGCTCTTTTTTTCTTCAATGATTTGTACAATCTTTAGTCGATTCTGCTCATCGTGTATGACTCCTTTATTATCCCGCTTAGTCATTAATGGTTGTCTTTTTTTCAAGTCCTCTCGACATACCAAACTTTTAAATGCTTACCTTCTTAAAAAAAAACGTATTTTCTTAGATGGTTTAAGTTGTGAGACCGGAGGAACTTGAAGAGTTGTGGGCTTGTGGCTCATTTGTTGATATGTTGTGGGTAGTATTGCACGAACGATTTGATGTTAACAGTTCACTCGATCGCAAGTTAACAAGCTCGAGCAACAACATAGCCAAATCACATAATCAGTGGTAGAATCCACTCGATCATCCAAAGTTTGTGCCATTTTCGTAAACTCTCAAAATTTGGGCAGCTATGTGAAAGAATAAGCAACAACATAACAAAATTATGAACCGGGTCCCACAATTCACCTTTCCCAAACACAATTTCAATCAAACTTTGCAAAGGGCAAGCAACTCTACCCCGGTCTTCCCAATTGGGGAAGCCAAGCCTCCTTCCACATCTCCTTCAACAAATTCCCCCAAATCCCTCTAACAAATTCCCCCAAATCCTTGACCAGATAAACCCTAATCTCCGAATTCCACTCTCTCTCACCTCAACAACCCCATAAATCCCTAATTTCCCCCCTTTCTAGTGCAGACAAACAATAAATCCCCAAAATGATCCAAAGCCATTTGATCAGAGCCATCTTCTCCTGTGTAATCATACTCGGAGCAGCCAGCGATGATACGACGTCTTCTATATACGAAGCCCTCACTTCCAACGGCCTTCCCATGGGCCTCCTTCCAAAGGGGATCACGAATTACACGCTTGACGACGAAGGAAGGTTCGAGATTTATCTCGAACAAGCTTGTAACGCGAAATTGGAGAGCGAATTGCACTTCGATCGAAACGTTTCGGGCTGGCTCGCGTACGGGCAGATCGGAAACCTGACCGGAATCGCTTCTCAGGAGCTCTTTCTATGGTTTCCGGTCAAGGGGATTCGTGTTGATGATCCGAATTCGGGCCTTATTTGTTTCGATGTGGGAGTTGTTTCCAAGCAATTCTCGCTTTCTGTGTTTGAAACTCCGCCTGAGTGCTTTGCTGGCGCCAATCCTCCCGATCTCCATGAAGGGGAGTCGATCATTCAGACTCTCGCCAAGGTAATTTGAATTAGATTCTATTTAAAGCTTTGATTTTTCATGTTTTATGTTGTGATTTGAAGTTTCCCTTGTTTGTCAGATTAAGAAAATTGCCCTTTGAGACTTGTGTGGATTACAGTTTTCATAGAATTTGTGTTGAGCTTAGGGTTTCTTGCTTTCATGGTAGAATTCAGTTTTGCTGAATTTTTCCATGGACTAAAGCTTATTGAATATCCCCTTTGATCTTTGTTTTTGTGTGAAATTAATTGACTTTAGGTAGAAACGTCTAATTAATGAGTAGTGATTTTGCTTTTATAAACTAGGGTAATTTCAAGGAGATTCTATTGAAAGTTCTGATTTTTCATGTTTTATGTTATGATTAGAAGTTTCACTTGTTTGTCAGATTTAGAAAATTGCCCTAGTTTTGTCACTTTTGTGTGGTTCATAGAAGTTGTATTGAGCTTGGGGTTTCTTGCTTTAATGGTAGAAACAGTTTTGCTGAATTTTTCCATGGACTAGAGCTTATTGAATATTCCTTTATGATCAATTTTTTTATGCACATTTTTGTCTAATTAATGAGTAGTGATTTTGCTTTTGAAATGTTTGATGGTGAAAACAGAGCCGAGATGCAGTCTTGATAAGGAAGAATCAGGCAGAGAATCACTATGAAAATTACGGTAGCCGAAGCTTAAGATGATGATCCAAATCTGCTTTAGAGTTCACTTCTTCTTGGTTGTCTTTCATGTGAAAGATGCTGGTTTTATAAACTTCATTCACTATCTAAAGTGATATGACACCAGTTTGCTCTATAATGTATTATGTATGTTGTGTATATCTCTAATAAGAGGTGCTTGAGGGTGTTGTGAAGATTAAAAAATCTAGTGTCTTTGCTTGGAGGAGATCAAAGAGGAGACATGTGAGCAAAAATAAGGATTATTGTCTCACCTGTGTATACAATGTGCATATGGGAGGTTAAAGGTGTATTTCTTTATCAACCAACATTACTGGTAACGTTGAGCCATCGTCAATTACTACAAGCTTGAGCAGCCATCGTCAATTACTACAAGCTTGAGCATATAACCGACTGGACTGTACATTTCTTGTGGCAATTTCGCTGAATTGGTCATTCATGTTGACATATCGAACGAAACTATATTGCATGTGAATACACTACCACTATATTCATGGAAAAGGAAGTATAACATTCAATTGAAAAAGCATGGTTCTTCAAACTACAAATGTGAAGTCCAATGGGCATCACATCGGCACACTCGCTGCACTGCCCATGCAAATGTCTCGATGCTAAAAACAGAAGCATAAATGCGGCAAATATGAACTTCACGATCTTGTAATTGTCGTTCTCCGAGTTATATCGAAATCCATTGCCCCTACAAATGGGTCCTCATTACATTCGCAAAAATGCCACATGTGTGGAATTTTTTGAAGGCGAGATTCCATAAATGCCACAAAATATTACTTGAAAGTACCATGTCTCACAACATGAACAACCCATAAATATAATAGATAATGAACCACGTTTCCATATGAATGAGATCTCCTAGTGCCAATAGTGAATCAGAAGTCTCAGATAATTTCGTTTCATGTCAGGTCATACAATCTTAGTTCGGACCCCGAACTGTCATAAGCATGCGGTGGTAACAAGTGTCATTTGACCTTCTTAGATAAAGTTGCACAAATTCACTACTTCTGATTAAGGTCATTCACTTATTCAATATAATATGGCATCGGACTAGATCCTCAACCGACTTATTATAATTGTTTTGTCGATTGAGGATTGACTATGATCCAAATGAGATTCGAAACGACATACTATTCGAAACAATAAAATGACATACTTATACTAAATGACATTCATACAAACTTGTGCATTTATCTGCAAGAAAATTACTTTGGACTCAAAAGCACAACTCTATTGTAGACAAAAAGAAGTCAGCAGGACAATCTCATTGTGTCCAGTAATGCAAAGCTATACACTTGTTGGGTTACGTGCAACTCAGTTTCTAGGAAGTAGCCAGGCGGTCCCACATGCGTTCTCGGTTGTTACAATGGCTGTCATGAGTCTTTGCCTCGCATCCTTCTAGGGAAGTGGCTTAAGGCTAAGAGACCTATCGTTTATGATATTCACTCGCCCTTTTTCCACTGTCAAGGCATGGGTCTTTGTCTCGCATCCTTCTAGGGAAGTGGCTTAAGGCTAAAAGACCTACCATTTATGATATTCACTCGCCTTTTTTCCACTGTCAAGGCTTGATGCCTTCAAAGTTAAAGCATATAGGTAGATATAATGATATGGCACTAATAGGTTTAGGCTATGTACATTGTATGTAGATCGTAGAATTGAGTTCATGGCCATGTACATATGGTTAGACTCTCAAGTATGGTAGCTTATAAGGAGAGGTTTTTTTTTTGGTGAAATCTTTTTCATCGGAAGATGAGCATTTGATTATTAGAGTTTTTATTAGTCCTATTTGATGGAAATTGACATGATTTTATCATCATTCACAAAACATACTAATAGTAGAAGCATACAAAATGACAATTACACAACTACATCAACATTACGTGTATGAGTTTATTACAAACAAAAAAACTTGATGACACGAGTGTAGTTGAAAAATTAAAAACGCCGTCTGTGGGAATCGAACCCACGACCACACGGTTAAAAGCCGTGCGCTCTACCGGCTGAGCTAAGACGGCTAGATGATGCAAAAAGTGACTGTTAGTTATTTCAACGTAATCTTTCACAATCTGCCGTAAAAAAAAAAAAACTGTTTCACCTGTATTCATCCATAAACTCGTTGCCAAAACTCTCTATCTCGGACAATAGTTTCTCTCATATTTGGTAGATTCTGAGTTTCTGACTTCTTTCATATGATGGGAATAAAAATTTGAAGTTTGTATTGTCATTGACTCTATTACAATGGGAAACCTAAAAAAATGGAAAACTGATATGTGATCATGAGATTTAAATGCAATGGCATGTATAATGTGCATCTTAGCAGGAATGTTCATAGAATTAGGGCTTAGCTTAAATATTTTTTTTTGATAAGGAAATAATTCGATATATCACACATATCTGGTATATCGAGATACTGATATAAAAGAATGATCGAGAAGAAAAACAAAACAACAAAGTAAACAAACTATACTAGCAATAAGTTTAAAGCAGCTTAACTTAAAATGATTATAGTGCTTAATTATTATTCTAATAAAAAAATTCTCTATATACAAGTTTAATGCACTCGTTAATCACACATTCACACATATCATTATATTAACATAACTTTTTTTTAATAACCTAATTTTATAGTTATCATAAACTATCGATGGTTCAACAACAGGCCCAATAAAGCCCAATTACTGGACATCTTCATCCGGCCCAAATGATTGTGCTAAGTAAACGTCCAAAATCTTAGCGTATAGCATGATACTATAAATATGAAGAGAAACCCTACATTCCGCTGATCCACTTCCTCCCTTTCTCTTCCGCTTCTTAGCTAGGGTTTTTCTGCGTGGTAAGCTTCGTCTTCTCATCTCATCGCTTCTTCCCTTCGCAGCCTTGTGTTCATAGCATCAATTGAACGTTTGATTCTTTCTCTCGTTTGTTACTTGTAAATATTTGCTATCTGTTCAATGAATGCAAGCGCATTAGCAATTCGTAACTCGTGTTTTCGAGAATTTGTTGTGGCATTTGGCATTTGAGGTTTGAAATGTTTGTGGATCTGAGTGCGTTGTTGATTTGAATTTTTCTGCAGAAGCCATGGCTGTTCCGTTGTTGACGAAGAAGATCATTAAGAAGAGGGTCAAGCAGTTCAAGAGGCACCACAGTGACCGATATCACTCCATCAAGGTTTGATTTCAATGCTACGTCTTTCTTAATTCCTGTGTTTCCAGTATCCGAAAGGCTTCTGATTTCTTATGCTTGAGCTTGTGATTTACATCTTAAATTTATATAAGCTGTGTGATGTGATTGAGAAATGATGAGAAGAAAAGTAGGCAAAGTAATAGACCTGTGAATCAATTCAACACAGAAAGAAATAGGAAATCTCTGTGATGATTTGTCTATTGTCTATATCAAACATTTATAGTTCAGCTGTTTTTTGCCGATTAAGCTAGCAAAATTTGTTTCAATACTAGAGCTAGCTGAACTACGTATTAGACACTGCCTTCTATTATACAAACTATCCACTTTCATGTTGGGAATGGAATTGTTCTAAGAATTGACCCATTAGCAGACGCTTGTTAGGTGACTTAGAATAATGTAATTAGGAATTGTATTTGTTTTAATAGTTGGCCTAGGATAAATTACAACTGTTATTGATGCTTGATTTCTGGCTGTTTAATCATGCTTCACTTGTATTGACATAGCTCTATTGCTGACTGAACAAGTAGACATTCAATTTTAATTTGAAGATGTTAATCTCATTGCAAAAAATAGTTTGGTGATTCAAAATCTATGTTTGAGCTTACATTGGTGTCTTAGTGATATTGTACATGACACGGAACAAGTTTGTGTTGGTGCTTAGTTAGGGTTTGGGCTTTCAAAATCTCTTATTTGAACTATGAGTTTCTGAAGCATCGTTTTCTTTTTGCAGACAAGCTGGCGTAGGCCGAAGGGTATTGACTCCCGTGTGAGGAGAAAGTTCAAGGGATGTGTCCTTATGCCAAACATCGGTTACGGCTCAGACAAGAAGACCCGCCACTACCTTCCCAATGGATTCAAGAAGTTCGTTGTTCACAATGTTAGTGAGCTTGAACTCCTTATGATGCACAACAGGTACAATCTTTTCGCTTTCCATATCAAAGACTCCTAATTCAATTTCGCCCTGCGTTTTTGGTTTATTAATCATATTCTGTTTCATTTCCAGGACCTACTGTGCTGAGATTGCCCACAACATCTCAACCCAGAAGAGAAAGGCGATTGTTGAACGTGCTGCACAGCTTGACGTGGTGGTTACCAACAAGCTCGCTAGGCTTCGTAGCCAGGAGGATGAGTAATTTTCTTCAGTGCAGTTATGTTTGTAGCTTACGAGGAAACTGGACTCAGTTTATCTTTCAGTTTTGGTGTTGGATTTTTGGATTACTTGAAAACTATGTTCAAATCTTTGAATGCTTGAATTATGCTAGTGGCTTTATATGATGGTTAATGTCTGCTATCAGTACTTTAGTTGTTATTTGGGCAAATGCAGAAACTTAAATTGCATTAGCTAAACAGGAAATCTTAGCTGGAGAGTTTTTAACAAACTCTAGACATGTTTGCAATTGCAACTTTGCACAACCAAAAAGTTATTGCATTGTCCATGTTTTTGGGCCTTTTGGCTGTAAAAACTCAAATAAATCATCAAAAACAATTAATGGCATTTCTTAATTATTTCTAGTAGCTTAAAAAGACCCTCTTCAAGTTGAATTCTATTTTTATACTCGACTGTTTATTATCCTTAACTTGTAAATGTTTCATAACTTCAAAATTGTATAACAATTTGGAGGGTCGCCCGCATTAAATTGCATTAAGCCATTTATTTTAGTTACAGTATAATATTTATAAAATAATTTTAAATTACATCAGGCATATTAAGTTACATAAAGCCATTTAAATTAGAAAGACATTACTTATAGCAAATCAATCAATATCAACGGACACATGTGAAGCTATATTACCATTAACAATGCCCTAACTATTCTATATTACTCCCTCCGTCCCATAATGTTCGTCCTAAAGGATGGTTTTCACACAAATTAAGAAAATAAAGTGAAGAAAAAGTAGTCAATAGGAATGAGAGAGAGAGTGTGATGTTGATGGATAAAGATGGGAAGAAAGAGAAGGAAAAAAGGAAATGACTAAAATGGGTATTGGAGTAGATTTTTGATTGGATAATATGGATAAAGGTGATATTGAATGAGAGTAATATTGTAAGAAAGATATAGATATAAAAGGAAAGTGGACAAACATTTTGGGACGACGGAAAAGGAAACAGGACAAACATTATGGGACGGAGAGAGTACCATTAACAATGCCCTAACTAACTAGTAACAAAAGATTAGATTAGTAAAAAAAATGTTAATTTACTTCATAAAAAATGATTCTTTGTTTCTGACCGTCCCTTATATGGCGGAGTTGTCATGTCTGTCAACATCACTTCATCTCATTGGCTAGAAAACAAGGAGCGAAGGCTTTTCATTAATTCTTCTTCAAATTTCTACGTTACAGAAGCTCAAAGTTCATACTCTCTCCACTTGCAAAAGAGAGCTTTCAAGTAAGTTCGTGACAATTGAAGGCCAATGAAGAGGAAGAGTATGTCACCTGAACCGCCATCGCATGATCAAGCTGAGGCGTTCAGACTGTTCGGTAAGATCAGGTTCAAGAAGGCGAAAATTGACTTCGCCATTTATGCTTACACTGAGGTATTTTTGTTTGTTGATTTCTCATTTTTGAAGTATGGATACAGTCTGTAGAGTCGATAATTGATCGCCATTGTTAAAAAGGTGTCGCCTTGTAGTATTGTTAGGTTTTTTTCGGAGAAATGAGTACAGAAAGGTGTCGCCTTTTTTGTGCTTGTTGATGGCCATTAATGCTGGGTTCTGGTTTGTTGTTTGTCAGGCTATAGCATTGTGCCCAAATGTGGTGGTTTACTGGACGAATCGTGCGCTTTGCCATCGGAGGAGGAAGTATGAATATAGAATAATGAAACCCTTTTTGTGTTAGTGTAAAGATGTTTTCTTTGGTGAGGTTTATGATCAGTTTGAATGATTTTGCTGTGTTTTTTGGAATTTGTTAGTGATTGGTCGAGCGTTGAGAGTGATTGTCGAAAAGCAATACAGATTGATCATAGCTCTGTTAAGGTTGGTGCTGAAATTGACTACTTTATGTTCTCTCTTTTGATCCTCATATTTGCTCCTGAGTCTGATTAGAACTACAATGCTTAGTAGTGATTCTTTATGTAAGTGTTAAACTGTTAATGCATTGCAATTAGTTTGATGATTGTGTCTAGCATTGTAAAGTGTATTTTAAGAGCCAATATACTTGTAATTGCAACATACTAATGCCAGTCTCTTGTGAAGTTAAATTATACTGTCAGTCACCTAAGAATTTTGAGGAGAAGATGGTAATGTAGGACTGTCTATTGTTTTAGAATTGAATGATATGGTGAGATTGTGATGCTAAGTGTAGTAGTAATTAGTTATTCTCCAGAAAAGCAAATGCTTTATACTCATTCTCTTTCATCCCAACTTACAAACGAAGAGCATTTGAAATGAATTGTGATTTTTAAATGCATTTCTTGGTTTTCCTCCTTGTAATGGCATTGCTTTGTTAATAGTTTATGTCATGAAATTGCAGGCACACTATCTGCTTGGACTGGCATTGGTGGAGAAGAAAGAGTATTCAGAAGGAGTTAGAGAGTTAGAGAAGGTCTTATGTGTTCTATCTCTTACACATTCTAAGTCCTATTTCTTCTAATTCTTTCTTTCTTTGGATTTGAGTTATCTTGTGAATGAATTTGAAGGAGATGTTTCTTATTGAGTAGATTAGAACATGAATTTGAAGGAGATGGTTCTTGACTTCTTGTTGGAAATGACATATTTCACGGGACTTGATGGATTCAACATATTCTAAGTTCTGATTTAATCTATGCCATTTCCAATAATATTGTCAATATAACCAAAGTAAAATGTACACATTGTAGATATTTATTGTCTGCTGTTACTTGATAGGCTTTGGATCTTGTTAGAGGCGCGGATCCAAATGGCTATATGGTAGAGGAAATCTGGCGCGTTATTGCAAATGCAAAGTACTTGGAGTGGGAACACAAAGCTTCCAAGAACTTATGTGAACTGCTGATTGTTAGGTATACGATTATTTGAAAGATGACACCTTTAAGTTTAATGCCATGAATTGGCTATCATCTTGGAATTGGAAGTTTCATTTTGGAATTTTTACTAAACTTAGCTCTTGTTTTTGGTTTCTGATGACACCTCAGAGATAACATCAAGATGACGCTTAAAGAACAACTAGTGTTCGATCCTTTTGAAAAAGACGGTGTCATGGATCCGGTTAGTATTTCGGATGCAAGAGAACTGGAGGTTTTAGACCAGGTTTTCAGAAAAGCTACAGAAGAATACATAGCCACTGAGGTATTTTTCACCTTCCTATATTCTACACTTATTCTCCTAAACAAGTTCTTATATTAACATTTCCTTGTGAATTCAATCATATGGTTCAGGTGCCAGACTACTTATGCTGCAAAATAACTCTTGATATCTTACGCGATCCTGTTATTACCCCTAGTGGAGACACATATGAAAGAGCAGTTATCCTTAATCACCTAGAGAAGGTGAGACTGTTTATTATGATTGTTTTGAAATTCTCTTGCATATAATTTGGATTAGAATCAATCTTCCTCAATATTAACTGAGTAGGGTGTCATCTCTTTTCGTAGAATTTTTTTTTACCAAATGTAAATCTTATCACACAGAAGTCTTATTTTTCTAAGCAATAGACAGCACTACAGAAGCAATCTTCCTGGATAAGATGCTCTTTTTATTTTCTTATAAAAAATTTCTTGTTCATTTTCTATTTGACTGAATTGATTATTTTTCCTATGTTTGTATTTATGACTTATGAGTTCAATTCACTACCAAAGAAAATAAGATTGTGCCCTCTGGATTGAAAATTTTATTATAGAAAACTTCAGCTCATGTTGCTGTTTTGTATGGTATTCAATGAATATTAACTCAGTAGAAAATTTTCACTACCAAAGAAAATAAGGGCTTGTTTGGATCGCAAGGAATAATGCATTACCTTGCATTATGCAAGATAATGCATTATCCCTTGCGATCTAAACAAGCCCTAAGATTGTGCCTCTGGATTGAAAATTTTATTACAGAAAAGTTCAGCTCATGTTGCTGTTTTGTATGGGTATTCAATGAAGGTGGGGAATTTTGATCCCGTGACGCGTGAACCGCTGTCGCCATCTCAACTAGCACCAAACCTGGCCATCAAGGAAGCAGTGAGAGCATTCTTGGAAAAGCATGGCTGGGCTTGTAGAATGGACTATTAGCAACACTCCAGGTATAATTTATTGCCAGGGACCCTCAAAATAGCCATTAATGGAACAGCTTACATTCTGTGAATCTCTGAATCAAATCCTGTATCATCATACAATTCCAACTAACCATGTGTTTTTGTCCACCTTGAGAGGTCATGGTTCTATTAGTACTATGGAACTGTATATTTTGGATAGGAAACTAAGGGCGTGTTTGGATTACCTGAGATAATGCATTATCTCGCCTTAAAACTTGATGTTTTTTAATCCAAGATAAGGCATTATTTTGGGGAATCAAAACGCGCTCTATCTTGATGGTCATAGACTAGTTTACATATCATTGTCTCTGGATGTGTTTGGCGCGATGTTCTTATACATGTAGGGAAGCTAAAGAACTTGATGTATAAGGACATTGTGCCAAGAACTATTATCCATGTGCTTTTTGTAAGTTATGATTATGTATTTGATGCTCATACTTGGAGGTTTTGAGAGGTTTCTGGCATATAAACTAGGGCTAAGTATGGGTTGGTTCAAACCGAAATCAAGCCGAACCGACCTGACCTGAACCGAAAACTAATCTTATTCGGTTCGGTTTCGGAATTTTCCAAAATTTGATTTCGGTTTCGGTTAAATTTCGGTTTGGTTTGAATTTTCAAAAGAATAACCTTCTACTAATCTAAAACCGATAATGTCAAAAGCGTTTGGTTCGGTTCACTTTAAATGAAATTTCGGTTTTCGGTTCGGTTTTGAAATGGTGCTCAGCCCTAATTTACTACATGTAGGGAAGTTAAAGAACTTGATGTACAAGGACATTGTGCTAAGAACTATTATCCATGTGCTTTTTGTAAGTTATGATTATGTATTTGATGCCCATACTAGGAGGTTTTGAGAGGTTTCTGGCATATAAACTAGGGCTGAGCATGGGTCGGTTCAAACTGAAATTTTAAGCCGAACCGAACCGAAATTGATCTTATTCGGTTTAGGAATTTTCCAAAATTCGATTTCGATTTTAGTTAAATTTCGGTTCGGTTTGAATTTGGTTCGGTTCACTTTAAATGAAATTTTGGTTTTCGGTTTGGTTCGGTTCGGTTTTGAACTGGTGCTCAGCCCTAATTTACTCTATGGCATTTTCTTCGACAGGCAAATTCATGCTTGAAGTCTCATCATCATGCATTATTTCCTTTTGGTTTTGAGCACACTTATCAAAGGTGTGATCTTGACATAACTAAGAAAATAATTAACTATTTTGAAATGTTTCAAATCCAAAACTTGAGAATTTGGCCTGAACTTATGAAGTGTGTGGGCAATCTTCCTTCCCTAAATTAGAGGTAATAGTAGTACACTTCCAATTTAGCAACTGTGCTAGCTGTATAATGTATATAATTATTTTTGTGCTACTCTTCACCAGTCAATCAAATGGAGGAAAACAAATTTTGATAAATCATTATCAGCTGATTTAACATTTTCTGCTCTTCTTCCACTATGTGGCCACATGCTCAATAATTCAGCAAACATGGGCATGATAGTATGAGAATCAAGATTTCACAATGCCATTGCTTTAATCCCTGTTTCTGTTCATCAATTAGTTCTCTCCACCTTTTTATGCCATTGATTTAACATTAATAACAAGAAATTTAGTGCTCACATTTGATTTTGAAACTTGGATAAGCTTTTTCACTTGCTAGAAGTTATCATTGGGCCAAGATTTAACACTTTAGCTAGAAATTGTCAAAGCCAATTTTGTATGAATGGCTTTCATGATAACGTTTCTAACCAGTGTTTTTAGTACATAGGTTAAGCTTTGGTTTCAAAAATTATTATCCTATTGAAAAAGATAAATCATATAAAAAAGGTTTAAAATCCAACAATTTTAAATTTAGGAAAATTTCTTTTGGAACCCTCGAATTTCCATATTTTCTTTTTGGTGCCCAAAAATAAAATTTATTCCTTTTGGCATCCCTCAAGTTTTGGTTTTTTTTTTTCTAGTTGATGTCCGTTTTCAATTCAAATTGATTAAATTCATGTTAACAATTGTATTGTTATCCACTCTTAAATTAATATAATTTGACTCTTAAAACACCCAAATTTGTTATCGAACCATCCCGATTTTAATTTATAAACAACTATCCTTAAGACCACTTAATTGTTTATTAATTCAAGTTGAGATAGCTATGCATTCGGGCATTTAAAATGTCGAATCATACTAATTTAAGGACAATGAACTTACATTTAATCAATTTGAACCAAATAGGGGGCACAATCTTAAAAAGCCAAAACCATTGGGATTTCAAAATGAATTTTGTTTTGGAGGGACACCAAAAGAAAAAGATAGAAACTCGAGCTACCAAAAATAATTTCCCCAAAATTAAAGAGAATTTTAAATAGGTGTAGTTATTTGAGGACATAGATTAGAAAAAGAACATCATATAATAATGTGCCAAATTAGCAAATTGCCATCTAATTGGAATCTTGTGGCAAGGAATTTGCCATGACAATTAGATCCACTTAGAAAAGGAGAAAATCAAAAGTAAGCACATTCTAGTTATGAAAGAAGCATGCATTGCCCACATTGTCTAGTTTTGATGGAGTGTAGTACAAAGCTAAGAAAGCATAGTTGTATAGCATCATCAATGTTGTAGGGTGGTTTTGTGAGCAAATTCTAATGATAAACTCACATACTCACATGGTAGACCCAATTATCTTTTCCCTTCAAAAAAATCTAGTAGTTGAAGTATAATCCCTTTGGAGAAGTTGTTTGTTACAACTTACAACTAAAGTGTCAAAATCATGCCCAAATTGTGATGATCCCTTTATGGGTCAATTTAGAATTCCCAAGATCATGGGTTTCTCTTATGAAATAGTAATAAACACATTAGTGTTAATTATCTTCTAATTACTTGGGTTTGTCCCATAAAAAATAAGATAGCAATACCCCTTCATCCACTATTAAAACTTGATCCAACTTGACCCGAAATTTTAGAGTTGAAACCCGACCGACCCGAAAATTAGTGGGTCAAAGAAAGACCCGCACGTTATAGGGCTGAAACCTGGAAACCCGACCGACCCGAAAATTAGTGGGTCAAAGAAAGACCCGCACGTTATAGGGCTGAAACCTGGAAACCCGTTAGGTTGACCCGATTATTCTATTTGTAGAATATATAAAATTCATTTTTAAAATTTTATTTTATTATTAAAAATTATTATTTATTTGAAAATATTATTTTAAATAATAAATTTCAATATTATTATTTATTTAAAAATATTATTTTAAATAATAATAAATTTTAATATTATTGGCCCATTGGGTCGACCCACCTCCCCTAAAAACGACCTGACCCGATTAACCAATTACCAGTGACATATAAGTATATAATGTTCCGAATTAGACTAAATTTGAACCCGAAATGACTCGATCCGAACCCTACCCGATCGACAAATCTACTCAAAAGGGTAAAATTGGTTGTTTATGATATTATGTAGATCATGATAGATTTCACAACTGGCTTCATCCACATGCCAAATATTCATTACATCATTTGTATATTTTCTTCACATGACTCTGTCCAATCTCCAACTTAAATAGCAATGGATTTGCATGTGATTGACCTCTCACAATAATATGTAGATCTCAAGTTAATATCATTATGAGAGTTTATGACCAATTTTTTTTTTTTTTTTTTTATTTTTATTAGCTATCATGTCTCTCATAAAAACCACATGATATCACACAATGTATGGTTCTTTTTCACCATATCTTTTGATCATTGGAGTACTAACTTACATATGGCAAACCTATAAATAAGAAAGAAATGATGTCTCTCATAAAATATCACACAATGTATACATTATTGATTCTTTTTCGCCATATCTCTTGATCATTACTAATTTCCAAATCCCTAAAAAAAATACTAATTTCCAAATAGCAAATCTATATAAAAAAAATAGAAATAAAAATGTAAAGTTCAGAAAAAGAAGAGCTATTTATCTGAGCTAGACCTCGTGGTGATGGTGTCAGAGAATCCTCCATTGCTCTGACAAGAGATGGTGAAACAAATTATGTATATTGAATTTCTTTGAAATTCTTGTAATTTTATTCTATTTATATTTAATTGGATAAAATATTTCCAATTCTAAATTTTAATTTCTCGTATTGGTCGCTTACGATGTAAATTTTTTGTCCACTTTCAGTGTTTCAATTCAATGTTCCACTTAATTTTTAATATCAAATAAATATTAAAAAAACTAAAAATTATATTTATATTGTAAACAATTATATATGTTTGCAAATTTGTATCTTACAAATTATATTATAAAATATAAAATATGATTTTTGAGTTAAAAACTTGCACACATACGTATATAATTATTTGAAATATAAAAGTAATTTTTAAAATTTAACATTAATTTAATATTTAAATAACTAATTTAAACATGAAAGTAGAACATGGGTATGAAATAGAGGATTTGAACTCTATCCTAATGGGTTTTTCTTACATTTCAAAATTAAGACATTTTTTATAATTTTCTTCTAATAAGAAAGAGGTTTATATTTTGATATTTTCATTGCCTTAATCCAAAAAGGCTAACAAAAATGAAGTTCTTACATCATGCTTTAATAAATTTCCTTCCCTTCCACGTGGCATTTGATGTAATTTACCTTTTCTAAGCAATAGATAATGACCAATTATTTTATTTAAAAAAAACACTAGATAGTAGATAGTGATGAAAAATTTACAGAAATGCACATCCCCATCAAACTGATTCCTTTCGGATGAAAAGTTTAACTTATTCCATATTCCAAATCACAACTCGATTCTCCATAACCACATCACTCATCCACATAGAAAAAGAGAGAATAAAAACAAAACTTACCCTCTAAGCGATGAATCTCTGCAGAAGATAAAACCAGTAAAAGCTGAAGCTTCAGGAAAGGTCTTGTGACTCAAAAAGAGCATACATACAAGCAAGCATCAAAAATCCAATCTTTCTCAACATTTACTGAACAAAACAAAGCTGAAATTCGATTAAGGGCCCATTATTGAATTTCTTAAGATAAATGCAATTATCTTATATTATACCAAAAAGTCAATCATTCAGCTTGTAACCCAATTTCAAGTGACTCAAAAAGACCATACAAGTAAACATCAAAATCCAATCTTTTTCAACATTTACTGAACAGAACAAAGTGTAAATTTGATCATCATCACCATTGACACAGGCCAACGAGGCTCTGCTGCAGCGGAATCGGGTACGCCCGATAAACTCAAGAAAATTCAGCTATGTGACAATAATAACTGAACTTAGTTAGAATGCACTAAAATTGATATAGGGACTAAATCCATCTCAAAGACAGTGTATAAAAGCCAGTGAGCATGAGAATACGCCCCATATATACTTACTGAACAAAACAAAGTTGAAATTTGATTAAGGGCAACATTAAATTGCATTATACTCAAAGTCAACTCATTTAGCTTGTAACCCAGTTTAACTAAACAGATCAAAAGGAGTCAGGTGGAATTGGACCACAAAAGAACAGTGGCCTGATATCCCAAAAATATTAAAAAATCAAAGCAATACTCTCGTGTGTTCTTCTGATCTCATCTTCATGATTTCATTGAATATATACATGTTGAAACTTAATCCATGACAGCAATTTCACAGTTCATGACAGCAATACTGCACTTACAAATTTTTGGAATTATTACCCTTCACTTGTGTGTTGTGTCAGCGAGCAAATTGGGAGGATGGAGGAAGATGACATTATTTCCAAATTGAAATTATGAAAATGTCTCTTCTTCTGTAATTGTATATACAAATAAAATAATCAAACAGAATCTGCTTAGGATCAAAAATATACTTTTAAAATTTAAAGGCCCATTCATTATCAAGAAGAAGCTGACAGAATATTCTGCAATTTGAACATTCAACTAGAAGAACCAAAGCTTCTTTCATGGATAACTCTTTGTTACTTATTTTATTCACAGTGCCTGAAAACTCATTAACCCATGAGAAAAACCACCATGAAAAAAACAAAGAAAAAGAAGAGATCAAGCAAAAGAATTTACAAGATGGGTAAAAAGAGGCAGTAAAAAAAAAAAGAAGACACAAAACATTTACATGCATTTCAGTAAGAGCAAGATTTACCACCATATCACCTTCAACTCATGCAATTAAGCAGTGTGTGTAAGATTCATAGCTCTGTTCAATCTCTCGAGGATCCCATTCGCCTTTCTCTTAGCTCTTGAAGTACCATCTCTTGCAAGCAGTGACAATGTACCATACCCCCTCTCTTCTTCCCTCATCTCCCTCAGCTTCGCCCTGTCGTTCAAACAGATTACGTATAGTATTGCAATGCAATTCTCCTTGTTCTGAGCGCAAGACGAGTCTCTTATGATCCTAAGTAAGCAAGGAACAGCTCCTAGCTCGCCTAATTCCTCAATCGCCCTCTGGTGGGTCGACAGCATTGCAAGGATGGCCAACAACTCGTCTACATGGACCCCGCTCTTGATCCTACCTAACAAAACCCTAACCGCTCCGTCTTTAACCGCCCTTGTTTTGTTCTCATGGAAGATGCATAGGTTAAAGATAGCTGAGGCTGCATCTTTCATGGCTGATGGATTGTTGCCGACGTCTCTGAGAAGATCAATTAAGGGACCCAGCGCGCCGGACCGGCCAATCAGAGCCTTGTTTGAGTCAAGAGCAGATAATGTGAAGATTGCTGCAGCAGCATTGCTCCTTGTCTCAATGGTCCCACATCTCAGTGCTTCAATCAAGACTGGGAGTACTATGGGCGTTTCTGTCACAAGCTTCTTGTTGCTGTCATGGATTGACAAGTTTAAGAGAGTTGTGATCAGATCCTCTTGGAGATCAGGGTGTGTTTGGCTTGTGGATGAGTTTTTATTGGTAAGTGGCTTCAGGAGCTGGGAAATGGAGTTTGTTGATTCGCCGAAAAGGGCACGGAACGAAGGGGTTCGCTTCGTGAGAAGACGGAGTTCCTTGGCAGCTGATTTTTGGTCTGGGATTGAGGAGGATGAGATCTTTTCAAGAAGGGAAAAGAAATGGTCACGGTCTGATTCAAGGATTAAGGTATCATCATCACTGAGGGATTGGGATTGGTGATCAGGAATTGTGATCCCGCGGGCTTGGCACCATTTGGAGATCATGTCCGTAATTAGGGAGTTTGGGGTTAAGAGTGTGTGGGAAAGAACTTGCTGAGTTCTTGGGCAGGTTCTGTTTCCTGATTTCAGCCATTTTTGGATGAAAGGTCTGTCGTAAGTCTACATGACAAAGTACAAAGAGACAAAAACTCCAAGAGTCAAATATCCACAAACCAAAAGAAAAACACAGCAACATTCAAAATCAAACTCAAACCGCCATTACTGAAACCAAAAACCCCAATTTCTGCAACAAATCATAGAGCAGCTAGTTCAAATCGACCAAACCACAGAATCTCAGCAAAATTGAGCATATGAACTCGTATTTGCATGCTAAAAAAGACTGAAATCGAAATTAAGACTAAACTGAGAAGAAATCAAGGATTTCGAGGGTTCTGAATCTTGTATACCTGACCAGTGGCAACAATGACGGGATCCCTCATGAGCTCCTTCGAGAGAGGGCATCGGAACTCCTCAGGACAAGAGATGGAGACTCCGTCCAGCCCCAACGACGTCGTTTTCTTCGCCTTCAAATCCCTAAGCGCAAACAGAACCTCTTTCGCCCGATCAATGGCGTCAATGGCGGACTCGTCTCTCTCCTCGTCGAGAATCGCTCTCAGAATCCTCTTGAGCTCTCTCTTCAGCTCCGCCGCCTTCGCCGCCGAGTCTCCCTCCGCCACCACCACCTCCTTCTTCGCCATCGCTCCTTCCTCTTCCTCTCTACAACGTTTCGATTCCGTCACCTAGGTTTTCCAGATTTGATCATGAAGCTCAATTTCCTCAAAAATTCAACAACGATTTCACGAAATCATCACGCAAGGCTCTAAATTGTTTCCGATTGAGCAGTGAATTCGGTGGAATCGTGTGAGCATAAACGCCACGAGGCATACACAGCACAGAGCTTGGAAGAAGAGAGTAGTGAGTGATAACCGATAATGGAGGATGATGAGTTATAACTTGAATAATGGTGGGTGGGGCCCAGAAGATGGACAGCTGGCATGGCCAACGCGGGAGAGAGGGGCTTGTTTGAGACTCGTCGTTTTAATTCGCTGCCTTTTTGTCCCGGTGCGTTTAATGTAGTGGAAGGAAGTGGTTGCGTCGCGTTTGGAGGGATCGGATCTGTGAAAGAGAGTTGTAGAAGAGGTGCGGTTGGAATTGGAGTTACCGGTTTGGATCAACCAAACACGGAATAACTCGTATCACTTCAAAAACTACTGCCTTTACTACGGGCCTCTCGGGCTATTGGGCCCTAATTGGGCTTTAATCTCAACATTTTAACCTTTTAACTAGTGCAATTTTTCTAAATTTACTAGACATTTTTTTTTAATAAATCAACCCTACGTTATTTTTTATAAGGAAAGAAATTAAGGAAAAAGAAGTTGATATTTTAATGTTCGTCGTCCTATAATATTATTACAAATGAGGTTGTGGAGATCTAGATCGGCTATCAACAATATGAAGGAGACTTTAAGAAGAGAACGGGTGTAATATAGTTTCGAACATAGTTAACTTCCTTGAAAACATGGGTGATGCTCCAATGCTGAAACCGTCGGAGCTGAAAGAGGATGTTAGTGAAAACGATCTCGCTTACCCACAGACATTGACGAAGACCAATAATGATGTCAATCAAACTTTAATTATCTCCCTCAATTTCTACATGGGAGCAACCACAGTGAATAATTTTACTCACACGAAGGACAATCCTCATCCATGAGCACAGACTGAGAACTTGCAAAGCCGCCATTCAAACTTACAACACGACTACACGAGTATGAGAGTTTCTAAGAACGAAACCAAAAGACGAGGCGCCAACTTTATTCTTGACCCCATATATACTATATTGTGTAACATGCTATATAACAAAGGAAATTGATAAAACAAAACTAATATATATTTGAAATAATTATTTATATTTTTAAAATAAATATTTAAATTATATTTGTATAATTTTTTGATGTTTGTTTAATTTTATTTTTAGAAAACAATAAATGAGTATAGGAAAATATTTTTTCAACTCAACTCCCCACTTATAAAAATAATTAAATTTAGTAGTGTATATGTCTATTGTCTAGTGTTTAAATTCCTACGTGGCACAAGATTTTAATTTGTTATCATTGTTCTAAAAATTCTCGTTCAAACGTTGGGAGGTACTTAGCTTGTTTAATCTTTTTACCCCATCTAGTAAATTGTTTAAACGCCGTCTAGACGATAGACGGTTCTCTCTGCCTAGAACTCGTTTAGTGTTTTTTAACACGGTTTATTGTTTATAATTACATAACAATACAAATAATTTGTAATTTGTAATTTTTATTGATTCGAATAGAATCAAAAATCATGCTTTTGGGTAGCTTTCATTTTACGGGTTAACATCACCAAAGGAAGACCTTAATCCAAATTGTGTTAAAGAATCAAAGCATAATTTTGGACTTATGGGAGGACCACATTAGACAATGACGTTATTAAACTTAATGAAGATTAATCTATAACTTTATTTGAAGGTGGTTTGTTTTTTAGTTCCAATCTTTTTTCTTGTGTTCTCTAGTGGGGGATCGTTAATTAATCTCACCATTCGTTGTATAATAAACAAACTATGTGCCGACAATTTAATTACAACCATAAAACATGTAACGTTTTAAGGTTTTGTATGATATTGATATTAGAATATTATGGATGAACTATATTATATTTGTATTTGGTATGTTTTGATATTAATATTAAATTTACCTATAACAACTATAATATCTCTCTTGAACAAACTCGATAATTTGATATTCATGGACACTCAATATCGATATCGATATCCAATATTTCATATATTTGATATTGATATTCATTCGAATCTTACATTCTAGTTTTACAGATTGCATTACTTATTCACTTATGCTATACACTAAATAGTATATATATACGTGTGTGTGAGAGAGATACCAAGCAATTGGAACATAAATATTTGGGAGAAATATATATGTTTGTACAAGGTAATTTAAAAAAAAAATCGAAAGGGTCATTTTTTTATTAAGAACCTATGTTATATTCAATTCAAATGTAAAATGGTTTTGGATGTAGAGATAATAAATTAAAAAAGCGAGAAGAAAACACAACAACGGTAAAAAATATACAAAATGGCGAAAGTCTTTTTTTTAAATGATGGGGCGATTCATTCATAAGGTAAAGAAGTTATAAAAATGTTTTAGATGGTTTTGAATAAATGGTCAAAATCATTTTATTTATAAAATGAGACTTGGACGTTCGTGGCTGTTGAAGATCTTTCATCTCTATGGAGGCAACGTCAGTTGTCAAATTTCTAACCTGATTTGTCCGCTTATAACCCGAATTGCTAAAGGCGTTGCCCTTTAGCCCCTTTACTAGTTGTACTTTCTTTACGTGTTGTTTTTTTGCTTATATCTATTCTAGTCGGTTTCAACTGCCGTTTACCTGACCTCTCGGTTGTATCGGACTTGCCCGATAAACCGAATTCTTACCTACTAAAAAAAGAGAGACAAAAGATGAGTATTATAAAAATCTAAACCCTAATTATTTATGTTGGTTCATATACTATCCTATATTTTGTCTAACCTTCCTTCCCCTCATCGATCACTTTATAAAGAAAGTTGACTTATGGGCTTTCATGATTATACATTCACTAATTACTTTCATCAGTAACAATCAACATGAATCTTTTTCATGAATACATACGTGTATATATAAACTTTTTTGGTGTGTGTATGATAGTTAAATTATCATGGAAATCGATTGATAGGAACAACATCAATACAATTACACATGCACGAAAATCATGAATACAGATCACAAATAATTACCGTATCAGCACATGATTGTGTGAATTGACATTTTGGATATTGCATGGTATATATGTAGATTTCACCTTTTTGGCATTCTCTTTGCTTCATCCGATTCAATAGTAAGTCGAAACTATTTTATATTTAAATCGGATATTTTGTGGCTCCATTTTAAGAGAATTATTTCTCCATACATATTCTTAGGAGATTCAAACCCAAAGCTCCAAAATAATATTTAAAAAAAATATAGTACGACTTTATCACTATATCAACTAAATATTGATAACGTGAAGTTTTTCATTTAAACATTGTTTTATATATTTGAGTAGAACTGTTAGACAATAGAGGAATCCCTATTCTAAAAATCTCATCAAGACTAAGCGTAGATGGGAAGATCGATCTCATCTCGTCTAGTCTTTCTAGGCATCCGTCTAATAGGTCTGTTTAGGGTACTGCTTAGGTTGTGTAGGAGATAGACAACCCTTCTTAATTTATGATTTGTTTAGCGTTTTTTAGAACATTAAGAGGAGTGAATGAATATCGAGTTTATATTAACAAAATTCATTTAACGAATGTTTTTCATGATGTTATGTATGAGCAGTGATTCTGTACAACGATGTGAATTATAAATTGTAAGATTTGACATAATTAAGACTTTTTATATTTTACAATTATTTATACTACTAATTATTGGTGGGTAAATTTGTCAAACAAGTTGATCTTGTTAATTATAGGAAGAACTGAAAAAGGCCAAAGTGCCCTTCAATTATGCCTCTTTTCCCTCAATTACCAAAAGGGGAAAATGCACTCCTCAAAATGTTAACAAATGATATTTTTGGATGTTATTTCGGTTTGTTTTTTTATCACCTTTCAAAAAATATCATTATCTATGTTACATAATTAGTGAATATAAAAATAACGATTTTTCTAATCTATGTTCTTAGAGCATAAGTTAAGAACCTAATTATAGTAAGAAATTAATGATTTTGTATTTAGAGTTCTTTTAATTTATTTTATAAAGGATTTATGATTTTCAAAATAGGGTTTTAGTTTCTAAATTCGGGTTCTTAATATATGTCCTAAGGACATAGGATATAAAAACCGTTTTTTTTAAGGATTCATCAATTTCAATTTAAGAAATAGTTTTAAAATAATTTACGTGGACATATATTAGTCAGACTCAAAAACAACACACGTCTTGGATTTTACCTTTCTCTTTTACCTATTTCACTTGTAATCATGTAAATTGTATAAGTATACCATTACACATGATGCTGCCTGGGGTTTTTTAGTGGGCCAAAAGGCCCAATACTTGATTGTTGGGCCAAAAGGCCCAATACTTGCTTGTTGGGCTTATCCTTAGGGCATTCATGATATCATGGATTCATGTTTAAAGGGGGGCAGGAAACGAACAAACTTTTATGATAAAATATCATTTTAGAATAATACTAGTATGTATTACCGTACCTTGTATGGATTTTTCTTTAAAAAAATATTAATAATAAAATATTTTTAAATATATTTATTATCCTAGAAAAATAATTATGTAAATGCTTAAATATAAATTTTTGTTATAATCTGCGTACAAAGATAAGACAATTATCATATAACTAATCAAGATCTTTTCATATAAGGTAAGAAATGATTAAATTATAATAATAACCAAATTTATAAAAAAATATTCTAATGATCTCCATATCTATCATATCCAAAAATAAAATATTGTTTAATAATGTGATTTTCTATCCTATATTTTAAAAACATGGATAAGAATTTATCATATCAAAAAATAAAAGATTATTTAAAAAAAAAGGTGATGTGGTCCAATCTAAAGGTGACATGTGTCGTTTAATAATTTTTTTAACCTCTGCTTTAGGTTATAGTTATAGTTATGATGGCTTTGCAATTTCACCCGCACCCGATGGGTACCCGAAAAACCGACCCGAAAAAATCCGATAAAAACGGGTGATGGGTGACCGGGTGATAGAGCGGGTATGTGATAAAAAATATTCGATTGAATCGTATATCAAGAAGCGGATATCCAATTCGTTACAAATTCTTTGTGGTAACCTTGTATTATTATACTAACTTAAATATTAGCTTAGTTTTTTTACTTAATTGCATAAAATCATTATATATTTAGGTATTTAAAAAAATTACCTAATCTATCTTTTCAGAAAAATCACCTAATTTTATTATTTTTAAAAAATTAGAAAAATATGTCAAATTTACAAATAATTTTAGAAAACCACATAATTTTACAACCGTTTTGGAAAATTGTAAAATACTTACATTATTTACATAATTTTCATGACAACATATATATGTTGTTATTTTTAATAATACAATTTATATTCTTTTTTAAAAGCAATTTTTTTTTAAATGCACCTTTTTCAAAAAATAAATTATCCATTAAAATTACCTATACATACATAATTTCAATCAATTTGTTCAATTTTAAATGAAAATTGATTAACTCATAAATCCTAAATTTTGAAACTCTAACGCACAAGAAAATATAAGTTTAAGATTGAAATTAACCCTACATCGTATATAGAATGTTGAAAATCGTTCAAAACAAAATACAAATCACATGGAGTGGATTTTTAAGAAAAAGGACTTACGTGCAAATTTTAGATAGATTATATTATTTTATTCTTTTATTTTTTTGAAAGTGTATACATCTATATTTATTGCCCAACAAAAATAGTTCAATTCGCATTTACTGCATTGATGAATGATGATACACCCACCTCACCTAACCATATGCCCAACCAACTTTTATATTTATTGCCCCATAAAAATAGTACAATTCGCATTTAATATTTAAATTATGTGATATATTTATTTCTTTTTTAATTATGTAATATATTTATTTAATATAAATATTGTAAAATTTTTGGTTTTAACTTAATTTTTTTTAAATTATACAACATAAAATCTATTTGAAAATATAATAATATAATATTTTCATTTAATTTATTTCAATCATTATTGAAATTGTGTTTTAATTTAATTTAACACAAACATGTCGAAAACATAGTAAGTAATTTATAAATTAACGAAAACTTAAAATTAAGGGCACTAGTCGAACTTTTGTAAAAGATCAATGATACCATTTAGAATAAATTTTTTTTCAAGACACTATCAAAAAAAGATCGAGGGTATCAACGAAGTTTTCCTTTATTTATTAAATTGTGGTTTTTTCTACACTATATTAAGAGAAATATTCTCAAGGGGTTGATCTAGTGAAGCAAGACAGAAATCTAATCTAACATATTATAGATTCGATTTCTCACTAGTCCCCTTGAAGTGAGACAAATATAAATCCTTTTATAAAAAAATTCTAAATCCTTAAATCTTCCCTGTCCTGATTTACAGATTGGTCCTTATAAATATGTACATAACCTTTCACCCTGGTTTGGCATTTCAAGCAACATTGTTTCTTCCATCTCTTCCTTTTCTCCTAAAAAATTCATACACATTAATACTACGATGATCGAATAATAGAGTTCGATCTGGAATACGTTGCAGGGTTTTCAATATATGAGCAACAGGCCAACAACTATCTACATATAACAGGTATATGTTTCAATATTTTGTGTTCTTGGCAGAAATTTAGCACAATATAATTAGTTGATATAATTTGATTATTTCGTTAATTATGTGTACACATTTCTCCCTGTCTTACTTAAAAACTAATTAATTAAGATCACCCCATAAAGTCTAACATTTATGCATAAAATTCTTATATTTTTAATGCTAAATTTATGCATAAGAATCTAGCTAATTTGTGCAATATTCAACATTTCGTTCAAAAAAGATTTCATATATTAGGTTTGGATGTTTCATTTTTGACCTATATTTCGTGCACACATTGTTTATGATATCCCTGTTGTGCTGAATATGTGAAAATATTCTTTATCATATCTAGAAAGATCAAAATGGCGTCTTCAATAGTGAAGTCAGCTGCACAACAACTAGGAAACTTAGATGGTGGAGGAAGCCAAATATTTATACAAGATTAGTGATAAAATCGAGAGTTTACAAACAGAGCTGAAATGGATGGAGTGTTTTCTAAGAGATGCAGATACCCAACACCACCAAGAGGAAATAATACACGAGTGGGTGTCTCAAGTACGAGACCTTGCATATGATGCTGAAGATGTTATTCAGAGGTATCTTCATGAAGTCTCTCATCATAGAAGAGACGGTATTCGAAACACCCTTAAATGGTTTTCTTGTATACTTTATACATGTGATGCTTTGACTCTCCATGATCTTGGTTCGGAAATCGAAAATATGACAATTCAAATTTCTGAGCTTACATCTAGGTTACAGAGGTATGGTATCCAAATTATCAAGCCAAGTAGGAGTCTAGAATACAATACCATGTCCAGAGAGGAAAGGAGAACTTACTCCCATATTGAAGAAGATGTCGTGGGGTTAAAGGAGGATATAGAACGAGTGGTGAATCAAATATTGAACACTAATGTCAATGTGGTAGGCATAAGCGATATATGTAAAGATACTACTAATGATGCACTTCTTTACCACGCGTAAGCATAAAATTTTTCCTAGCAAGATACTACTTACCACGCGTAAGCAAGACTTGCTATATCATGTTGATTCTTTTGGATATCCCCATTGCTTGGAACCTCTAAGTCCCGATGATAGCTGGGAACTATTGCAACGCAAGGCCTTTATTGGACACAAGAATATTGGTATGTTGCTACAATGATTAACTATCATTCATATTTTGGTTATTAAATTTGTCAAAAAAACTTTTGTGAGTTTTATTATTAATTCACAATGAAAAACATCTTGGTAATTGGAACCTTGTTATTGATTTTAGGTGGAGAATCATCAACTCTTGGTCAAAATGAACCTCATGGTCCATTTACACATTTCTCCAAATGTGAGAATCTTCTCGTTTAAAATTAGAAAATGCATGTGAGAATAAAAACTATGAAGAGAAATGAGAATGAATTTCAACCATTCATTTCAATTGAATCAATAGCTTAGATTGTGTGCACGTTTCAATTTTTTATTTTTATTTTTTCTTACCTCCGACGATGCAAATTTTCAAAAATAATTGTGCGTTTACATTATACTAGACTGTGCATTTTTATTATACATGTATGTGCATTTTCACATACTCGACTGTGTATGACCTTTTTCATGTATGTGCGCATCTTTTTACTAACGAATTGTTCATTTTTATCTTACCGAGTATGCATACGCATCTTACTAGTATGTGCATTTCACATTACCGAACGTGTATGACATTTTTCATGTGAGTGTACATTATGGTGTTACAATAAGTGTGTAAAGATCTACTAATAAATGTGCATTTTTATCTTACCCGATTGTGCATTCGCATCTTACCCGATTGTGTATTTTCTATGTTTAGATGATAAGAAAGTGGAACGTTCAAGTGGAGAATCATCAACTCTTGGTCAAAATGAGCGTCAAGGTACGTCTAAGCATTTCACCAAATGTAAGAACCTTCTCGTTTCAAATTAGAGAATGCATCATGTGAGAATGAAAATTATGAAGAGAAATGAGAATGAATTTCAACCATGCATTTCTGGTTAACCAATGGCTTAGTTGGTGTGCATGTTTGCATTTTTTTTCTTACCTCCAATGATGCAAAAATTTAAAAATAGTTGTGCATTTACATTATAAACTCCGCATTTTCATTATACCTAAATGTGCATTTTCACATACTCGACCGTGTATGAACTTTTTCAGGTGTGTGTGCATCTTTTTACGAACAAATTGTTCATTTTTATCTTGCCGGTTGTGCATTCCCATCTTACTTCTATGTGCATTTTCACATTACCAAAAGTGTATGACGTTTTTTCATGTGAGTGTACATTATGGTGTTACAACTTATAATGAGCGTCTATAGATCTACTAATAATTGTGCATTTTTATCTTACATGATTGTTTATTTTCTATTTTTAGATGATAAGAAAATGGAACTCGAGAAATTGGGAAGGGAAATGCTAAGCCATTGTGATGGGCTTCCATTAGCTATTGTAGCATTAGGAGGAATTCTATCTACTAAAAAGACAGCCGCTGAGTGGAAAGAAGTGCAACAGAATATAGCGTCTTACTTGATGAGTGGGGAACAAGGACATGAAAGTGGTCGGATTGCAGAAGTTCTTGAATTAAGCTATCACGATTTACCTTTTTACTTGAAGCCATGTTTTTTGTATTTGGGTAGCTTTCCAGAAGATTATGAAATATCTGCTCATAGGTTGTATCATTTGTGGGAAGTTGAAGGCCTTCTATCAGTAAAAAGAAAAACTAAAACGCAAGGAGAATCAAGTTATGATGTTGGTGAAAGATACTTGAATGAGTTGGTACAGAGATCCATGGTTCAAGTAGGAGAATGCTACACAAATGGAATGATAGAAACCTGCAAAGTTCATGATATTATGAGAGATCTATGTCTTAAGAAGGGCGAGGAAATAAATTTCCTAGATATAGTGGAATGTACCGAATGGGGTAAGCCATTGGAGTTGGCTAGTCGTAGTGCCATTGAAAACAAAAAACTACGCCGTTGTGTTGTTCACTGGAAAGAAGATAATGTTAAAGAAAGTTATGTAGCAGTTGTTGAGAAGAAGAAAAGGGGTACATGTGTTAGGTCTATTTTGGTGTTTTCGCGATGTTATGGAACAATAACTCGTGTGTCAAAAGAGACGTGGAAACCCTTCCCATTGCTTCAGGTTTGGGATGTTGAAGGTGTTGACTTTGAATATGGTCGACGTGATCTTGAGGGAATTGAAGATCTCATCCACTTGAGATATCTGAATTTGAGAAATACAGATATTGAAAAACTATTGCCACGCTTCTATGATCTTAAATGCGTGGAGACTCTTGACTTGCGATCCTATAGCGAGGTATTCATGCTTCCAGCTTGTGGGTTGCAAATGGAGACACTCATAAACTTCGATCCCTCAACATGTGAGATCGAGGACTTGTTGAGAATGATAAGCTTGAGGAATTTCGAGATTCAAAGTCCATATTGGTTTTACGAGAAGGATGAGCTGGCGGGTGTATTGGAAGCGCCAGTGATGAAGAAATCAGTACAACTCATCAACACCATGTGTTTGCAAATAGTTGCAGATATTTTCGCTGAAGAGCCTACAATTCTAAGCTCTTTAGCTGGTCCTCCAAGCTTTTTTGAATTAACAGTAGATGGGCCCCCTGTGAATGATGGTGTGAGTCATCGTATTGGATTTGTGGACAGTTTGGAACGATTGAGCCTTTGTAGTTAATAGAATTGCAATAGGCGAAGCAGATGTTTTAGCCTTGGGGAAGCTCCCTCACCTCAAACACCTCGAGCTTATTACGGTAACCCTACTCGTTAACAAAATAACTTTCTCCGCTGGTAGCTTTCCCCGCCTAAATGACCTCAAGCTCAGTCATATTCTGGAACTCGAGGATTGGGAGGTAATGGAAGGGGCCCTTCCTAATCTACAACGATTGAAGATAATCGAATGTGATAACTTGATGGAGCTGCCACAAGGCCTCTCTCCCTCCGTCCACATTGAGTGCAACACTTGCTACCACTTCAGATAAGGTAACATACTAACATATGTTTCATTCACACAATCCTCACATATAACACTTCCTTTTTCTTTTCTTTTTAATTTGTCTAGGTCACCTGTGCAGGTGGAATTTGCATTGATTTCTCTCTTTCAGCCTATATGCCAATGCTTCGTCTTCAACTGTCTTAAATGTGTTAATTATTTGTTGTTAATTGCCTCAGTTGTGGCTTTTTTTTTTTTTCTCTTTTTGGCAAAACTTGTATGTGAGATGATAATGCTCTAGTTAATGTTTTACTTGATGGGCATGGGCTCATTCATATCAGTGATATTTCTTTTTCTGCCAACTTATGTTGAAACATGGATTAAATTTACTTGGATTAATATTGCATGGTGCATAATTTGTCTAGCCTGCTAACATATATATATATATATATATATATATATATATATATATTTTAGGATTTTTCTAACGTGTGCCATGGGCACACAATTAGGATTCTAATCTTGGTAAATTTGAATATTGTTTGTTAATTTTGATTTTTTTAAAAGGGTTCATTAATTCCAATTTAGGAAATAGTTTCCCAACTTAACACTTTTATTGTGTGCCCATGGACACACATTAGACGAACCGTATATTTTATTCATTGTATAATTGTCATATGTGTTGGAGGAGAAGAATTGAACCTTGAAGCTGTTGAATGTTGATACTTTGATCATATAATTTGATATAAATTCTGATCACTTGTGCAATCTCCATTTTCACACCAACAAACTTTCTTTTCCATTTCGACTTCAATTTTTTAAGATGATAAACTGCCTGCTATTATTCACTTTCTTCTTTAAGACAATAAAAGTTCGTCCACAATTTTTCAGAAAATTATGTGACATAATAAATCTCAATTGTTCAAATATTACAATTTAAGTAGGGGCATGATATACATAACCCAGTAAAAATAATAAAAACACTCAAAATTTAGTAAATTTGCTAAGAAGCCCTTCACCTAAATTTTAAGCTTTATCTCCTCTCTCTTCCTCCTAAAGAAAACAATTTTTTACGTTTAATTTGAAGGCAAATCAAAGGGATTTTGGAAGACTATGATCACCAAAATTATCGACAAGCGATATTAAACAAGATCCATATGATAATTAATCTAAAATTAATCAAATTCGAGGTATAAATGAGGTTTTGAATTTAGCAATTTAGGGTTTTCTCTTGTGTAATTTTAAAAAACGAAAGTGAACAATTTCTTCTCCATTTGTGTGAAATTAGGTGTATATATCAATGTAATATGGCATAATTTGTTAATTTTGTGTGTTTATTGGGTTGAATTTACACAAATTCGAGATGCAATTGAATTATGGCTGATTTAGGTTCTTTAGAATTTATGCAAATTATTTTTCTGGATAACAGGAGATAACCTTGGGGGCAATGGTGGCCGGAGGCCAGAAGGACGACAGTGGACAGCCATGGACGGGGTGGAGACAGCCATGGATGGGGGTGGAGGACAGCCATGGACGGGGGTGGGAGAAAGCACAGGAGAGAAGGAAGGAAGAAGGTGTGGGGTTAAGGGACTAATTTATAAATTAAGTAAATCTAGGGTGTTATTATTAGTTTTAGTGGGGTATGTATAGTAGTTATGTTTAAGTATTGTTATAATAATATTACATTTAAATGTACGTAGTAAAACTCTAGATTTGGACTTTTTTTATTAATAGCTTGCTATACTTCTTAAGAATAAGTCCTTTTTTTTATTAAAAAACATTGCTTATTTGCCTTAAAATATGTGAAAAATAATAGTATATATTTCATGTTTTTTAATAGAAATAAGCAATGTTTTTTTAAGAAAAAGTACTTATCTCTTATAAGTGTAGGGAGCCCTAAGTCTTGTATTCTCTATATAAAGACTCATATAGATGATCTAATAAAAAATATAGAAAATTCTGCACTTTTTTTTTATCCCTTAATTTTATCTCTCTCAAATAATTATAACACCTTATCAGTGTAATATGAGAAGGTGGATTTATGCATGCCTGATTATATGCTTCCTTAGTCCTTACATTGCAGAGTTGTTCATTGCTATGTTATTTGTTCAATTGAAAAACGATTTTTCTAATCTATGCCTTTGGGGCATAGGTTAAGTTCCTTAAAATAATAATATTTTACAAATTTTAATTTATTTAAGATTAATTAATTTTTAAAAAAATTCATTAGTTTTTTAATAAGTTTTAGTTCTCTCCTATAATATACTTAGAATATAGGTTAAAAAATCCATTGAAAAAATACATACTAGTACTTTTTTCATTATCTATATTACTATATACAATTGTTGATTCGTGATCTTCCGTAAGTGCATTATGCGGTTCTCTCTTTGGTCATTTAATTATTTTCCACGATAGAATTAATTGCAAAAGTATTTCCAATTATAATTAAATTTATTTTTATGAGATTGAGAGACAAATGACCAACAATGTTAGAATTTAGGGACAAAAATAAATGAGTGACGTATTTGGTTTTTTTTTATCCCTTCACAAATAAGATTGAAATCCACCTTCTAATCCAAAAAACAAAAACTTGAGCTATTGGGTAGGAATTCACCTTCTATTATTCCAACATACAAATGGACTAAATGGAGAGATTGCGAAACTTTGAGTAGGTTAAGAAAACCAAATTCTCTAAACATAAATTTAAATGCAAATATGTACGGTCGAGGTCGACATGATATCATACTCGTATGTTGTCAAAGTTCGGTGGATCAAATACGGACGAAGAGGGAAACTGTTTCAGCGCACATACGACAAGCTCATTATATAAGTTCATGGACTTCCATTCTAAGACTAATTGGTAATAGGAAGAGTAACACAAGAATATATATATATATATATATATATATTAAGCAATTCATTACTTAATTTCTTGATATGTTTTTTACTTCTTCACACACTACTGTATATTATTTTATGAAACATTGTTTAAGCATTTTTACCAAGTGTGCTTTGTATTACATGTGAAAAAATTGTACACAACTAGATAAGTGCATACACAATCGTGTTTAGTGAAAAGACACAGTCATGTTAAATGAAAATGCACAATCATTCGTCACATATTTCACACTCATTACACACTCACATGAAAAAAAACATACACGGTAAGATAGGAGCATGCAAAGTCATATTAAATGAGAAGGTGCAATAGTGAAATAAAAAGACAATTTTTTTAAGTGTCAATCATCACAATATGAAAAAAAAATCACATGAGATAAAAGAATACATAGTTATATTAAGTAAAAAGGAACCATCATTCGCGGTTGTGGATGTGTAACCCAATCAAACGACATTTCTCTCCTTAATTTTCATTTAAACATGGCATGATCCACGTCTTAATAAATTAATTTTGTTTTGACCAATAAATTAATTTATTTAGAATTAGGTAACATGTTCAAATTAAAACTATATTATATTTGTTGGTACAAAACTATATATGAAATTCATTTATCTAAGTCTAGAGTTACTCTAGAATCTAGATAGAGTTCAAAAAATCATAGCCATTAATTAATAAATAATCAGTTGAGATTTATTTATTTTCTCTCTAATTTTTTTTTTCTTTTCAAAGCTTTTATTATGTTTGTGAGAGTTTAAAATTTTAAATCTCTAATCAAGTGAAAATAGAAAAAAATTCATAATAAAGTTAAGAAGATCTTAATTATTAAAAAAAAAATTGTATTTTTCTCCCTCGATATTCATTAATTCTACGGAGCAAATTATACAACGGCCGCCACTAGTGCCATTCGATGATATTAACTGACTGACTCTATATTTTCCGCATACATAAATAAAAGGATTTCAAAATTTCAAATTATGCTATCTCGTACGAGTACTTGGCGGGGCAACCACCAATCGCCCGCCGTCCACGGCGGAGCCAAAGAATCCAACAGAACGGCACTTAACTGCTCCGCCGCTCGTCACGGCGGAGCTATTCCTCCGATCCACCGTCCTCCGGTACGGACCGAACCACTTCGCCTGCATATACCGGTACTTCCTCCACGGCGGAAGGCTCATCTCGCTCACCTTCATCGACCTTCTCAACTCGTCCGCCATAACTCTCACGATCCTCCTCAGATCTCCACACTTCCCGACGAACACTCTCGGCAGAGCGCCGATCACGCATTCGAACCTCTCCGTCCCCCTCGCGACCTCGAATTGCGCGCCGAAGTACAGATCGACAACGTACCTCGAGGCGGAACCGTCGCGCACGACGTCGATGAACTCGTAGCTTCCGGAAATGAGGCCGCCACCTGGAACGGCCTCCCAATTCGTCTTGCAGACGCCGCAATCGTAGCCGATTTCGCGGAGATAGCTCATAACGTTGCGATTGAACGCCGCCGGATTCCGCCTCAGGAGCGAGAAGACCTCCGCCGCTCTGGCGACGTGAGAAGCCAGATCTGCGCGGAATCGATCGGAGTTGCTCCGGATAATCGGATTGACGACTTCGTGTATCAGATCTGATGGATCCGAGGCCGACTCCATGGAGTCGGCCTCGACCTCTGAATCGCCATCGTTTTCCGCGGCGGCGGTTTCTAGAAAAGCGTTGACGAGGTAGGAGAGGCTCGGTGGCGAATCGCGATCGGCGGAGTATGTGGAGGAGGAGGAGGATGAAGAAGGAGACGAAACGGCGTCGTTTATGTCGTTGTCGTGCTCGATTTCGCAGGTGAATCCGAAGATTCTCGCTCGGACCTTCTCGTTGAAAGGATCGATTAGGCTTCTGGATCTGGTGGACATTGGAATTCGATCAGTTGGAGGAGAGTTGAGAATGGCGGTTTCGAAGGTGAATTGCAGAGGGAGGGAGAAGAAGGGGCGTTTTATAGGAGAGGGGGGATTGGGGGAATTTGAAGAGGGAATATTCGGATAAGGGAAGAAGAGGAAGTATATCCAACGGTATTTTGTGGATTGATTCTTGTGAAGAAAGGCTGGTACTGAAAAAGATAAAATTAGTTAGAATTGAAAATAATTATATAAATACTTGGTAATGTTTAATTAATTTATTACTATAATATATAATAATTTTAAATTTTATTTGATATGTATAATAAAATATTTTAATATTTGAAAATAATTTTTTTTTAAATAAATAAATAAATAAGGTTAGCCTTATTTAAAAAATAATTATTTTTTAATTCAAAAAACTACTAAAGTTATTAAAAATTAGTATAAAAGATTTAAGAACTAGCTTTCTCAAAAAACCAGTATAAAAGCTTTAAAAACGAATAAAAAAATTAGATTTAAAAAAAAAACTAGTTTTGTAACTAATTGTTAGATTTTTTCTGTCAAACAAACAAAGCTTATACGAGTTAACGTAACTATTTGGAAAACTCCGACTAATTTTTAGTACCAAACAACAAATCCTTAGATGCTCAAAAATCACTAATGAATATTTGGAATGTCTTATCATCCAACTTAGATGCTCAACAAGCATAAAAATGGTCGTATACATATTTTGAGAAAAAAAAACATTGTCCAAAATAAATCTGGGTCATTCACCATGCCCATTTTTCATTTGCTGATCACTCAATTTCTTCTATTTATTATTTTTTTTATTCTCTCTTTGATTGCCAAAATTTTGGGCTTGGGAATACTAAGACGTTAAAAATAAATCTAACACGTTTAATATCATCCATTATAGTACCACAGTGAGATAGATTAAAGCATATTTATTCAAACTATAGTTTAACACCAATTAAAATCACTAAGCCGTCAACTAGTTAAGGAATATTCCACAACTTCTCTTCTTCAATAACATTATGGTCAAAAGATACCACTAGGTATCAAAGTACATTTCAAAGAGCCCAACAAAAACTAGTTCCAAACTTAAATCCTCTGAAAAAGCTTTAAGAGAACAATTATCCTAAATGATAACTAATCACCAAACGATTTATAGGAATTATAGCTCATCATCAAAACCTTCATCTTCAATGGGTTCTTCTACTGTAGATGGAGTCGAATTCACAGAGACTAGCTCAGTATCAAAGATGAGAGTAGCTCCACCTGCAAATATTTGACATGAAATTTAATTTTACTCAACCAGGAATTTTCCTTTCAAAGTGATTCATATTGTTAATCAACTTAATGTACATATAACCACATCATCATCATCATCATCGCCCGGTATAGTCCAGCTCAAGCGGGATATGCGCCCGATAGACCCAAGGATATAACAATTATTAAGAACTTCTAACAATTTTATTAATCTACTTCCTCCATTCATCATAGATTTTGTCATTTTAGCCAACGACACAACTACTAAGAACTTCTAAAACAATACAAGATTCAAGGGCTAAAATGACATTCTTTTTTTAGCGGAGGTAGTTAAGTTAAATATGCAGAACTGCGCATTATACATTATAGAATCACTTTACAGTTGAAGAATTACCGGGAATTGTTGGGGGTGAGCCCGAGTCTCCATAACCGAGTTTGGCTGGTATTTTCAACTTCCTCTTCTCACCAACACACATGCCCAAAATTCCTTGATCCCATCCTGCAACAATAAACTCATTGAGTGACTACATTCCCCGCTTAACCCCCAAATAATATCACAAATCAACAAATGTAGAAAACTTGCGCCACTTCATTACATGATTTTCAGCAAAAGAAACTTTCAGAAGTGATTAAATACATTTGCTTTGATATCAGCCTTTGCATTTATCAAAACAAAACACCTTATAATGAAAAACCAGCCTCTCTATATTTTCATATCCAATACTTTTAATCTACTTTACTACGTACTATATTTAAAAAATGAAGCTAATATACAATGTACCTTTGATAACTTGACCCATTCCAAGAACAAACTCAATTGGGTCTCCCCTTTCATAACTGGAGTCAAAAACAGTTCCATCCGTAAGTTGTCCCTGCAAGACAATAAAGTAAGCAGCTTCCATTAGAGAGCAAAACAGGAGGATGATAAAATTGTGTTCTCGACAACTACAAAGTAGAAACTGGATGATCCAGGCAACCATTCGAATTAAAAAAAACGCGTTATGCAACTACAGATCCACAAATACATCCTTGACACCTTTAAAATGTGTGAAAACCCCAGATAGAATTATAAGATATCTCTATTTCTAGTGATAGAAAACGTAATCATGCTCGATGGTTTCGTAGCTGCCAGAATACATGTATCATAGCTTATAAAGAAGCTCTCTCCGATGACGAAAACATCAAGAGTAACATTGTTGTTCAACCACTTACCTTGTAGTGCACCTTCACTTTGTCGCCTTTGTGAGCCTTGATTTCACAAGATGCTGGTTTATGCTGCCAAAGTGAAGTGAATATCAGATAAATTCAACATAGTTATTAGAAAATGAAAAGAAAATCCAACAAAATGTGATAGGATGTCATAACATGTGAACAGATAGCAAAAAAATGTGCTTGTTCTCTTGTGCAAGGGGATTACATCTAAAGCAACTACGCATTCCTTAAATGAGGTTTTCAGCTAGTTATACTAAGTTAATAATATTCTTGTGCAAATCTAAACTCCATACTGAAACAAAGGCAGCCATGGCTGCACCTTTTGCAAAAATTGAATCTAATCCAATGACTAATAGAATTAAAACAAGCTATCCCATCTCCCTTGTTCGTTGATTTATAACAAGAACATCAATTCGAATCTAGGGTTTTCATTTTAGACCATACGTAAAGAATCCTCATTTTGTCACAAACAGTGATACGTAAGAGGATCTGAGAAGTGACAATTGATAATCAGCAATGTAAAATCAAAAATTGTATCGTATGATTAAGAAATTGAAAACAAATAAAGTAAATCGGCAATTCAAATTTATAAACACAAATCAGGAAAACATAAAAAAGGGGGCAAAACGCTTACCTTGACACCGATACGTAGCTCTTGGACATCGCCAGACTTCTTAGCATACACTACACATCAAACAGAAGAAAATTCAAATCAAAATCATCAAATTAATTACAGAAATCAATCCAATCTTTCCAACCGAACCAGGGAATGAAATTCAGATCTGCAAATTATCATCTGCTTGAGTAAATACTCGATCACTCACCTATTGTAGCGAGGAATAGCACGGCAAGGAGAATTGGAATCGCTTTCGCCATTAAAACTCAAATCTCACAACGTGATATCTTTCTGTTTCACACAATCACACTGGTTTCGCCGCTCGTAAAAACTCAGATCTATTATAAAATTTCGGGTTGCTTTTGTTTGCGGATTCGGGATGATTCTCTATATCTGGGCTGGGCCGGGCCTGTTTGGATTGCACACAATAATGCGTCATCTTGCATTATAATGGAAGATAATGTATTATTAAGTATTCATTTAACTAATAAAGTAAAACAAAATCTAATATTGAAAAAGAAATTGCTTTTCCAGATATCATAAATTTAAGCTTGCAATCTTGACATGGAAGTCATAATAAACATTATATTGGTTTATACAAAATTTACAAATACATCACTCCACTAGTTATTATTCTAACATGAAAAATATGACTATTGACTATGATCATCACAAAACACTATATTATTTAGACAATTAGGTACATTAGGCATTAATCTAAACGAGCTAATATGATTATATAATGACTATAATCTCCAATCACAACACATCATTACACTAGCTTCACAAGCTCACATGCCATAATTCTTAAACTCTAAACAACCCTTAAACAAAAATGTTTCTCCTTCTCATAAGACTCATCCTCTTGACCATAACCACAATCTCAAACCTCATCACTCGAGCAATCTTCTCGTTCATTGCCCACTTCATCGTCCTTCTAACCCGAGTGTTCCAGGTTCCGGGTGAATCCAACAAGCTAGGAATCCTGGAGTATGTCGCCAAGGCGATCAAGTGGACCCTAGAATTCACCATGGAGATCATAATAAGCATACTCACGAGCTTGTTCTCGAAGATGGTTGAAATCTTGAAAGATCAGATTATAAATTCAATCAGTTCTGATGTGGGATCTGTCATAGAATTGATGGAGAAGACGAAGGATTTGCTCCAAGATTCTTGGAGCGATGTGCCGGAGAATTTGGAGGGCCTACCGGAGATGGTCACCACCATGGTGTCCGATATGTGGAGTAACTTGGTGCAAGCCATGGGGTATGTTAGTGACAAATGAGATTGAGGTTGACGTTTGCCCTTTGACTTTTTCTTTGGAGATTTGTATTGTGTGTAACCTTATATGATGTGTGATCTTTGTAAACTCTCTCACTATGCTATTGTGGATGCCACTTTTTGAAGTTGTAATTGTACATGCAAGGAAATCTAAACCTAGCTAGTTTGTTGTGTTTTTAACAAAGTGTTATGTTCAAGTAAGATTCCAATGTTAGTTTTGTTGGACGAAAGTGTTATTAGTTTCTTCTATGGTAGCAAAAGGCTATAAATATGTAGCACTCCACACATAACAATGTTACACGAGTACAAACATATTGCAACTAAAGTTAAGATCACATGGGCATACATTATATTTGAAATTAACACAAAAAGAGAAGGAAATAATGAAGATTGTAATACATGCATTGCAATGTTGGCTATTTTATGCTTGACACAATGAGAGGAAAAATTGTACGAGCAATTATTATGATTTGATGTTTTGAGAGATAAATTGTGTGGATAAGAACTACCTCAACAGGTTCTCTAAAAAATTCTCTAAATTAGGGAAACAAACGCCGTTTTCTTTAAAAAAATATTTGCTCTAACTCCAACTTCTCTGTTTTAAAAAATACAACATTTATTATTGTATAATAATTTATTTATTTATTTATTAATCAAGCCAATTATAAATTATTTTTAATTACTATCTCTCTCCATTATAGAGAATTGCCACATTCCCTAAATTTAGGGAAGAGACTTAAAATTTTTACCTCCTTCTCTATTATAGAGAACAAGATGGGAAAATTGTTAGATTAAATACATACTCCTATTTTTCCTAAAATTTAATTTTTAAGAATTTGGGAAAGTTGTTGGGGTTGCTCAAACAGACTAACTTATTTTGGCCTTGCATTATCGACTATCAAACTTGTAACTATGTCTTATATATCCTCATACATAAGGATACTTTAAGGGGTGTTTGATTGATCACTAGGTTATTCTAATTCTTTTCTTATAAAAAAAAACCGTAGTTTAATAATCATCAACATGGTTGTCATATATTTTGTTATTCAATAATACTCGTAACGAAAATTATAGGCAAGAGTTATGGACATTTATACTAAGGCCTTGTTTGGTTTGATTCCTTGAAAATTAGGAATGGGAATCAAGAATGGTTGATTACAGTATACTGTTTGGTTTACCAAAAACTGGAATCGATTTCATTCCCATGAATGGCTCATTCCAATCGTGCAGACAAAGTTGATTCCAGCCGAAAATGGAAGGTATCATCCATTCCAAAAAAATATTAATTTTTCATCTTAAACCTTAAAACCCTAAAACTCCTAAACCTTAAATAATAAATTCTAAAGTTCATAAACCCTAAATTATAAGGTCTAAACCCAAATTTTAAACCATAATTCTTAGGATAGGTTCATTCCGACAACATACCAAATAACATGTTACATAATTGGTTCATTCCGATTCCTGATTCTATTCTGATTCTTGATTCCAATCCGATTCAAACAACACACTAAACGGGGCCTAAAGTGTCATCTTAAAATAACGCGAATGTAACAAAACATAGTGTACGAGGGTTATTAAAGGTTAATTAGTGGGATACTTATTAATTTAGAGCATATACATTTATTTTATCAAATACTAATAACTTTGTTTTTTTATCAGTTTTTTGTTTGTTTTTTAATTTGGTGAAGAACACAATCCGTAAAAGTCAAATCAGAGACCTCTAAGTCATCCTCAAATCTTTAATGGGCCTTAAATAATAAATTCATTGGGCCATCATATTTTTGAAAACTACATAAAAGAAAGATTTATGTAGTTGCGCGGTAAGACAGAGGATGCAAGCGTTATCCGGAATGATTGGGCGTAAAGCGTCTGTAGGTGGCTTTTTAAGTCCGCCGTCAAATCCCAGGGCTCAACCCTGGACAGGCGGTGGAAACTACCAAGCTGGAGTACGGTAGGGGCAGAGGGAATTTCCGATGGAGCGGTGAAATGCGTAGAGATCGGAAAGAACACCAACGGCGAAAGCACTCTGCTGGGCCGACACTGACACTGAGAGACGAAAGCTCCATTTGGCAGCTTTACGAATAATATCGTTACCCTCGCGAGCAAGATCACGCCCCTCATTACGAGCTTATCATACATTCATAATACTAGGTTTATTTTTCTTTCAAAAAAAACTACATAAATATTTTTTCTCCATAAACTATAGAAGTCTAATTACCAAATATTTAATGGGCCTTGAATAATAAATTCATTGGGCCAGCATCGGCCCACATCATAATAAATCACCGACCGACCACCACCACCAAATCCAACGACGTCGTATTAATGCCATCATGAATTTGTGACGATGATTCGTGACCTCCGAACGTACTCGTCGGACTTTCGTGTCACTTTAGCACAACCACTACCATATATTTCTCCCCACCTTTCCCTTCTCTCTCTTTCTTTGAGCGAAAACTTTTTTCGACAATGGCGGGGAAGTTGATGCGAGCGATTCAGTACTCTGGCTACGGTGGCGGCGTCGCTGCTTTACAGGTTCGGCATCTCTCACCATGCTTCCACAGTTCCACTGTTTCAAGGAATTTCAATTTACAATTTGATTTCGATTTTTTGCAAATGGTTTGGTGATACGCCACTTGAGTCGAGTGTTCATGTTCATGCATTTGAATTCCGCATTGGTTTTCATGCGTGATGCGAAAGAATTGGGCCTCGCACTTTGTTGTATCGAATGAGAATGATTCTTTCTTATCAGAGCGGAAAAACGAAAGATTTGTTTTCAATTTAATATATATGCTTCTAGGAAATGGGACCTGAGGGTTTCTGAATGCACCAAATTCAGAACGAGGCGTACTTGGTGTATGATTTCATTTATTTAATTGGAATTTGAAACTGTTTTCAGTTTTTTGCTACTTAATTTTTGCAATTGATCATGTTCTTATGATAGTTCATGTTGGCATTATGTTTGTGTATATACTGGATAGTTCATGTATTTCCTCCTGGTCAGTTCACTGTACACGGCTGAGAACTGATTTGCATTTGCATATTGTCATCTATTTTTTTGAAACTGAGCATGTTAGGTTAGACAGTAGACACATGAGTAAACCATGTAGGTAATGGATTTTGGAGAAGAAAATCTGTAGTGGTAACTGATGATTAAATATGGTTGGCCAATGGCCATCACTAGTCAGAGCTGTCTATTTGAATCAATCACAAAACAGTATGAATGGAACATGAGTTAAGGTTCAGAGGTTCAGGGAGGGCTTTGAGAGTTTGGGACTTGGGGGGCATGTGGCATTATATTGGATTACACTTTTCTACTAGTTAAGATCATAAAGAGCTGTATCATGATCATTGAAAAGTGTGATGTTAGCTTTAGTTGATTTGTTTCAGCATGTTGAAGTTCCAGTCCCTGATGCAAAGGCTGATGAGGTGCTGATGAAACTGGAGGCGACAAGTCTAAATCCAGTTGATTGGAAAATACAGAAAGGCATGCTGCGTCCTCTTCTTCCTCGAAAGTTTCCCACTATCCCAGGTTGGCTTTACTGCATTCTCTTTTGACTTCCCTTTTTATTTTCCTCCAAAAATAGGTCATTTCCCCATTGGTGTTGGAAGTTAAACTCCATCAAATATGTTAACCACGTCTGTTTGATAGCATAGCCTTTAAATTTCATTTAGAGAAAATCACCCAAAATGAGACAATTTACCAATTACCAAAAGCAATGTAGGAGAGAGTATTTTGATTTCAATGATGGTTAGGTAAGGGTGACAGAGTGAGGATGTTTGAGGCTTGTTGTGAGGAAGACGAAATCCACTTCCCTGAAAACACCTTCCCAATATTCACTGATTTCCATTTTAATGTCTCAGGAACTGACGTGGCAGGAGAAATAGTCCAGGTTGGATCTGGAGTCAGCAAGTTTAAAGCCGGCGACAAAGTTGTAGCTATTCTCAGCCACCTTGTAATCTTCTAACCCTTTTTTAACTCATTCTCATCCAATTTTCACTTTAACCAAAGAATTTGCCATCTGGGTGCTGGGAACCTCATGATTGGTCATTTACAATTTTTAAAATCCAAGTAATGACTGTATTTTTACAGAATGGAGGTGGATTGGCTGAATATGCAGCAGCCAAAGAGAGCTTGACAGTTACAAGGCCTCCAGAAGTCTCCGCAGCTGAAGCCGCAAGCCTACCCGTTGCAGGCCTAACAGCTCACCAAGCCCTCACCCAAGTTTGTGGTATAAAGCTAGATGGAACCGAAACTGGTGAGAAAAAGAACATCCTTATCACAGCCGGATCGGGCGGTGTGGGCCACTACGCAATCCAGCTGGCAAAGCTAGGAAACACCCACGTGACAACGACCTGTGGGGCCCGCAACATAGACTTTGTGAAGAGCTTGGGCGCTGACGAGGTCTTAGATTACAGGACTCCAGAGGGCGCTGCTTTGAAAAGCCCGTCTGGGAAGAAGTATGATTATGTGATCCAAGGAACACTGGACGTTCCTTGGTCAACATTTGAGCCTACTTTGAGCGCAAACGGTAAGGTCATTGATTTGACTCCCGGGCCTAGTGCTATGTGGACGTTTGCTGTGAAGAAGCTCACATTCTCGAAAAAACAGCTCGTGCCGCTTATTATGAGACCGAAGGCTGAGAATCTGGAGTTTTTGGTGAATCTTGTGAAGGAAAAGAAGCTGAAGACTGTTGTAGATTCGAGGCATCCTTTGAGTAAGGCTGAAGATGCTTGGGAGAAGATCATGAGTGGTCGCGCAACTGGTAAGATTGTAGTCGAGCCTTGAAGTATGAATGAATAAGTATATACTTTGTGCAGGTTTTATGTTATCAATGAGAAAATTACATGATCTTGTGGATTGTTTGCTGCTTTGAAAAATTTTATGCATTAAAATTGTGTCTAAGCCATGTTGAATAAAGTGTTTGACCTTTTCCTTTGATCGTTTCTTGACTTTGGACTTGTGCCTTTGTATGGCATTTGATCTTAGTAAAATTTTCATTATTGTTGTGGATGCATTGTGAGTATGTTTTCTGTAAGGTTTGTTAAGATCTTTATGGAACAGAACAATCTTCATGTTTATTGCTCTAAGGTTAAGTTCTGATTGGATCTGGCGAGTTGATTTTGCAAATTCAGGCTTGGTATGAAGAATTCACTGAGCCTCATATCGTTATTACACATTTTGGTAATGTGTAAACACTAAAGGACAAAATATAGATTCTGGAATTTTTCATTCCGAATTGACTAGGTGCATAAAAATAATATGGTATTCATATATACACGTATAGTTATGCATCTTGACGGGATCTCTTCTTGGATTATGTCATATATCATGCTTTTGTAACTCTTACCAATTCATGATGCCTTGTTCTTTTAATTGGTGGGTTAATGCTGATCCAAGTACATATCGAAATGGATGATTTGGTCACATTAGTGTCGGTATAAATACCAATCCAATGCTTGTTGGTGAGAGTTGAGATCGATCGATCCGGCCATGGCGGAAGTGTCATGGGAGGACAGTGTAAGCAACTCAATCAACACCCTATACCTCCTCTTCTCAGCTTACTTGGTGTTCGTTATGCAATTGGGCTTCGCCATGCTTTGCGCGGGCTCGGTCCGCGCCAAGAACGCCACCAACATCATGCTGACCAACGTTGTCGACGCCGTGGTGGGCAGCGTCTCCTACTTCCTCTTCGGCTTCGCCTTCTCCTTCGGGTCTCAAGGCTCCAACCCCTTCATCGGATCCGGGTTCTTCGCCCTCAAAGGCATCCCGAATTCCGACTATGACTACTCCTTCTTCCTCTTCCAATGGTCCTTTGCCATCGCCGTCGCTGGCATCACCAGTGGCTCGGTCGCCGAGCGCACCCAGTTCAGCGCTTACCTTGTCTTCTCCTCCTTCATCTCCGGCTTCGTGTACCCCGTCGTGGTCCATTGGGTTTGGTCATCGGTTGGCTTCCTTAGCCCAACCTCCTCCAGCCCACTCTTCGGCTCCGGTGCCATCGACTTCGCAGGTAGTGGCGTCGTCCACCTCGTGGGCGGCGTCGCGGGACTCTGGGGCTCACTAATCGAGGGGCCCCGGGTCGGCCGCTTTGACGCCTATGGCAAGCCTCTTCCCATGAGGGCACACAACGCAGCCCTTGTCGTTCTAGGCACCTTTCTGCTCTGGTTCGGCTGGTTTGGGTTCAACCCGGGTTCTTTTCCTAAGATCCTCGTATCCTACTCGGACACGACCAATCAAGGTGATACGTTATTATATAGATTATTTATAGTATTTAATTAATGTATTTTTATAAATTAGGGTTATCTCTCTTCTTGTTTTTTTTATGGTTCTTTCCCGGAACGCGTTTGTTGAACCATTAGAATTAGGGTTTAGTGGTTCAAGAAAGTTTAATCAATCAATTAATCAGAATTATCTTATCCCCAAACCCTAATCTTCTACCTCTCCTCTCTCATCTCTATGTTCTCGATTTCTCGTCTAATTCTGTCTCTCATCTCAATCTCTTTTTCAATTTCACCAATTTCCTTGTGTACTCAATTTGGTACTAATACGATACTTGTTATTGTATCACAAAGGCAACTGGACCGCCGTCAGCCGGACCGCCGTCACCACTACACTCGCCGGCTCCATGGCCGGCCTAACCACGCTTTTCGCTAACCGTGTCTTGGTGGGCCACTGGGACGCACTCGCTGTGTGCAACGGCGTCCTCGCGGGCTTCGTGGCCATCACGTCCGGTTGCTCCGTCGTGGAGCCGTGGGCCGCCCTCGTTTGCGGCTTCGTGGCCGCTTGGCTCTTGATTGGGCTCAATGCACTCGCTATCAAGCTTAAGTACGACGATCCATTAGAGGCGGCGCAGATCCATGGCGGGTGTGGTGCATTGGGGCTCATATTCACCGGCCTGTTTGCCAAGGAAGAGTTCGTCCTCCAAGTCTACAACTCTGGGGATAGTAGTGTATCGAGACCGTATGGGCTGCTTCTAGGTGGGGGATTCGGACTCGTAGCTGCCCAGTTCGTTGAACTGTTGATGATTGTGGGATGGGTTAGTTGCACAATGGCTCCAATGTTCCTTGCCCTAAGGAGACTCAACATATTCAGGATTTCGAAAGACGCGGAGATGGCGGGACTTGATGTATCAATTCATGGAGGCTATGCTTACCATGGCCACATTCAACAAACACAATCTATCTACTCCCCTGATTATCAGTTGTTGCCAGATGAGGCTTGACTTATCAACATTAGGCTCTGTTCGGCATTTTTTAGCTAAAGTTTTTTTCACCCATTCGGCTAGCGGAAAAGCAAGAAGCTTGGGTGTAGGAGCTTCTTGAAGATTCCGCTCCAGCTAGCTGAATCCGCTAAACAGAGCCCTTAATTTATCTTGTTTCTATTCTAAAACTTGGCCCTTTTTTATTTTTCTAGGTCTCCTTAATTGGTTTTATTTGCTTGTCCATAAAAAATATTTGGTTGATTTGTAAATTACTTACAAAAAGATTTGAAAATTTTATGCGATAAAAGTGTGTCTAATGCATTGTGATTTGCTGAAAACTAATTAACATGGATTATGTATTAGAGTGATTGATATGGGTTTCTTAACAATCATGTTTATTGTGTTTGAGGTTTAATAAGATCTTAATTACTTGAAAGATGTTTAATTGTAATCTTATGGATTTGATTGTAAATTTTATGCTAGATGTTTAATTGTAATCTTATGGATTTGATTGTCTATTTTTGTTGCTTCTTAACATGTCCTCTAAAGTCTTAATTACTTGAAAGATTACAAATATTTGTTCTCTCATTTCTATATGATTTTATTTCATTTTCAATTCAGTTATATATACCTCAGGTTTGATTCACGGACAAGCCAGAAGGATAGAGGCAATTTTTTTCTTAATTAGATATGCTATTTTCTGTCTTATTCATATGGATTTCTTTATTAGATTATGGATTTTTCTAATGTGTGCCCATGGACACACATTAGCCAAACTGTTAAATTATATATGTACAAGATAATTTTAATACATTTTTCAAGATATTAGATTTTATGTATTGAATATGTTCTTACCTGAAATATCGTTTGGGCATCATATATTGTAAAAAAAATCTCTTAATAAACTTGAATTTTTCCGATAAAAAAAAACAAACTTAATTTTTAACGGAGTAACAATCAATCATATCGTATATATTTTATTTTTATATGATTTTTTTTCAATCAGTATCTATAAATATAGCTAACGTACATTTCTTGGGTAGTTTTAGATCGGTTAAGGATTTTTAATTAGTTTCGATTTATTTTCGACCTAATTTTTTTATTGGGCTAGATATTATTTCTATATTATATTTTAGGGTTAAGTTACTTGTGGTCCAAGTATTGTATTCCCTATATAAATACTCATAATGTAAATCTTAAGATCATATAATAGATTAATTAGGGTTCTAAAGAAAATACAAGAAGATGATTCTAAGTCATCTTTGTGACTTTCCTATATGCCGAGATGTCTTTATCCATGTCCAAATATATTATTGTCTTAGTTAAATTCTTGTTCTCTCTATTAGGAATATATATAATATGTTGTTGGATCAAATTAAAGTCAAATCATGCATAAAAAAACCCTTAACGAAAGTTGTTAATAAGGCAAATTAACAACTTTAGGTTAATAGGGTTTATGATTGACTTGGATTTAATTCAAAGTGAGAAAACATATACTCTCTCCGTTTTAAAATAGATGTTTTTAGACAAATTTGCACACATATTAAGGAAAAAAATTTCTCCCAAAATTACTCCTTATAAAAGGTACTTTATACTCCTAAAAGTTGCTTTGGAAAAAGTGTGTAGAAATAATGTGGTGTAATATTAGGGGTATAGGTGGAAATTTTTTTATATGAATAACTATTGTGAAACAAAAAAAAAAGTTTATATGAACAACTATTATGAAATGGAGGAAGTATAAATCATTAATTAGGGTTTATTAATTCTCAATAGAGAGTACATGAATCTGGATGAGACAATAATATATATGAGCATAAACACTAAAGAATATCATGGCATATAGGAAATTCACAGAGTTGAATTAGATTATCATGAACACAATTCACAGAGTTGAATTAGATCACGGTTCGAATTCAGTAAAGTTGGTTAAAAACTCGATGGATAAAGTTGTAAAACCTATAGTAATTGGGTGTAATCTTGTAAATTTAAGTATCTATTTTGTTGTTTATTACGTAGTAAGATGTAATTTAATTAGTGTGAAAACTTTTTGTTATCAAGACTTTAATGAATCTGTTTCATTAAATTAAATCATATATAATATTTAATACTACATGTTTTAACTAAGATTTTCTAGTTTTATACTCCGGAATATTTACCACACACTTCTTCTAAAATAATATTTTAACTACATGTTTTAAGATTTTGCATATCGTATCTTTTATTACTCCCTCCGTTTAAAAATACACGACGTTTTAACTTGGTTTTCTTGTTTTCTTGTTCAATAATTCTTGATATTTTATATAATTTACCATATTATTTTCAATATTACCCTCATTAATTAGAAGAATAATAAAAATAGAAAATAAAAAAAAGGAAGATCTTCACAAGATTTGTGGGTATTTAAGTCAAATCACATACCTTCTTAATTTTAAAGACAAATTCTAAAATATCATATATTTCTTTAATTTTAAATAAGATTTTTTTAATTCTAATTTATTTTTATATGATTTTATCTTTGTGACTTTGTCCAAACTCAAGTAATCTAGCTATATAAATTGAGGCTCCCATAGTCCCATAGTCTCATCTATTTATTAATTTCTTGGTTGTTTTTTGGTTAGGATATGTTACTAATTAAGATGAATTAAAGATTGATTTGGGAATTTATTAATATGCATTTCAAAAAATGATTTTAAGTAATCTCTGCGACTTTGCTCTATTCCAAGATGTATTTGTTCATGCCCACATATATTATTGTTCTAGTTAAATTCTTTGTACTCTCCATTAGGAATACATATAATATATGTTGTTGGATCAAAGTGGATCAAAATTTCACAATTTTGATAACATTTAAAGTGAGACAACATGAATCATTAGTTGATTCTCAATAGAGAGTACAGGAATTTGGATGTGACAACAATATAGATGAGCATAAATACTAAAGAACATCATGAAGTAGGCCAAAGTCACAGAGTTGAATTAGAGCATGAACACGTAATATTATCAGAATTCTGATCCGATTCTACGATTCTAGCAATCCTACAATTCATAAAATGTGAAACGATCAACGATCTCAAGTAGGATCTTATTGGAGTAGAATCTTAAATGATTTAGAATACAATCTCTATCCGATCTCGATTTTACATACGATTTTAACGATTATATAAATGATTCTAACGATCTTAAAAATGATTTTAACGATCCTATAAAATGACAATTTTAACTAAATATTATTAATAATTTTACAATTAACGTATTATTTCCATTAAAATAGTTGATTAGTCCATCTTACAACATTTTTAATAATCAAATTAATAAGGTTTATCATTCTCTTACTTCATATATAACAAAATATACAATCCATCAGTTTATTTTTGCATACTTTTAGTTATAATGTAGGATCTTACGATTCTGCAATTCGATCTAAAAGATCCCCACAATCCCACCTAGAATCCCGATCTTGATAACCTTTCATCAACATACACCTCATGGCATGCAAAAAAAAGTTATATATATTTCAAACTTTCTAATTTTATTGCTATATTGTTTTATTATCATTATAAAGTTATTTAAAATGTAAATGGCAAAAGAAGATTGCCTTCTATCAAAAAAAGGATCAAACTCGATAAATAATTCTCACATACAAAGAGAAATTTAGACATTTTTTTTTTTGGGTATATAAGTTTTTTTTCGAATCATAATTTTTTTTGTATAAATCTTTCTAATTTATTATTAGTTATCACTTTTTCAAATCACAAACAAACTAAAATTATTTTTATCTCAATAATAAGATCAAATTCAATAATTAGAAAATCGGTGTCTTTTTAATTTTTATTTCTATAAAAAGATATTTTCGCCTGAATAATTGTTTGAAAATAGAAAGCACAAGTATTCCTTTTCAAACCGTGTTCTTCACTGCTCTAGATATTCCCCTGTCAGTCTCCATTGTCAGCCATATTTGCAAGCTTCGAGCTTCCATAGTTCCACACTCTCCCAACCAAAATCGCCCTATTCCATGACAAAATCTTCAATTCTTCCACTCCTATCACCACTACATTTCATCTAGTCTCTTCCCGTAGCCAAATTGGTTGAGAAAATGCCTCCGCATTGGATCTAAACCCCTTCAATTTGAAGCCTTTCTTCGCCGTTTCCTTCTTCTGCAAATTTTGCGCGAATTCGACAACAATGAGAGCGTTGAGCGACTCCTGGTGCTTCTGCAATGGCGGTGGGAAATCCGAGCGCCTCAAGGCCAACATTTTCTCCACCAAGAGCACCGCCATGGCCCGAATCTCATCCTCCGCCTCTTCCTCAGACGTCGGAAACGGAGGAGTAGGAGAAATTTCCGGCAGCGGCTTTTTAATCCACCGAAACCTGCTGCTCACTACACACGTTAATCTCCCGTCCGCTTCTGCCGCCAAATCCGCCGAGATCCGCCTCCAGAGCGCCACCCTAGTTCCTCACAGGTTATTCACAACTCCATTCCTTTCTCGCATCTCTCGTGTTTCGCTGATTTTGGAATTGGGATATTCTTTCGGTGCCAATTCATTTTTGTTCAATTTTGCCCTAGAATTAACCTAATTGTGGCCTCTGAGTTGCGTGAGATTGATGTTGTAAAGATGATGCCAAATCATGTTCGGATTTGTTCACCAGCATGTTCATGTATTGTGCCATGCCTTGCTCTATTGCAATTGTACTAACAGCCTATTTTCATTTCATTTCTTGAATGGGACCTGGATTGAATTTGTCTTAGCTGAACTTGCAAGAAGGATATTGAAGTGTTATCATTTCTGTGTGCTTCTGAAATACATAAGGTGGTTTATGTCACTAAAGAGAGATAATGTACTTGAAAACTAGATCCAAAATGCCATCTCTTGGAAGTCAACACATTATTGGTTTGATAATGTGATTTCCACCATCATGGCTATTTGTAGGCTGTAAAGCTATGCTGTATTATTGTAGTTGAATTGGGAATATGGGTCCATACTCCTTACTCTACTTCCATGGAAGCCATGTGCCTTCAATTCCAAGGAAGATGACTTTATAGCCAACAATATAGCCCATATCATTGAGATTAGTAGGTGAGTAGCATGCCTGAAATGAAGTGAAGTCTTAAATTTCTCAACAGCAAAAGTGAAAATAACTTGGTCAAATTTATTTTAGCTTAAATCTCAGGAAGCACAAACATACATGTTCACCCTTTTGTATGTGACCTTGTAAATCATCTTGAATTGCCCGTTTCATTTGAACATCTTCTGATTCTCTTGTGTGAAAAATAAATACAGGTTCTTCATCACCAGCTCCGTTCTGGATTTGACAATTGTAGGCTTAGATTACATAGAAGGAGAATCAAATTCCCATGGAAACCAAGCTCATTACCTGAAGGCTTGCTCTAAGCCAAATCTAGACCTGGGGAGCGTTGTTTACGTCTTAGGGTACGCAGAGACAAAGAAACTGACTATCGGTGAGGGTAAAGTAGTCATTTCCACTGACAACCTCATAAAGCTCTCCACAGACGGCGTAATATTGCCTCCTGGCTCTGCTGGCTTTGATTCCCATGGCAATCTTGCTTTCATGATCTGTGATCCTATGAAACTGGCCACTTCGTCATCAACCTCAACAACCTCTTCATCATCAAAAAAAGATCTTCCCATGCAATTCGGTATTCCCATGCCCGTCATCTGTGATTGGCTGAACCAGCACTGGGAAGGTAGTCTTGATGAACACAGCAAACCCAAACTTCCATTGATGAGATTGGTCTCTGGAGGCCACAAGAGCGACCAACGCTGCGCCTCTTTCACAAAGAGGCAAATTTTCAAACCAAACGGCGGTCCTGAAACTGATGTCGCTGCTGATGTCACCGCCTCTTCATCTTCCAACATGGTATCAAAGCCACAGAATCTCGCCGGAACTCATGCACAAGGAATTCGAACGCCGTATTTATACGATTCACCGAAAGTGACATCTGTTCCTGTCAAAAAGAAGGAAGTTGCCACTGCCAGAGCTTCAAACCGGGAAAATGCGGAAGTGAGCTCAACCGGGTCAGTGAATGGCGGCCAAAGTGAGGCTCAATCAAGCTCATCATCACCTGTTGCAGACTCAGACGCAAGAGACGGGCAAAGTGAGGTAGAGACAATGTACTCAGCTGAAACTGCTGAGAGCAGAAATTATACAAGCCCAAGAGAAGCAAAGTCTACGCAGTCAGTAGGAAGAAGCCAGAGCTGTGTAAATTACAACAGGTGGGCTGTACACAAGTATCCTCCTGTAAACCAGAGGAGTTTTAACCAGCAGAGGAAGAAGACATACTCACAGGTCTCACATGGAGTGAGTTCACACAGGAGCAATGACTTCTTTAGTCCCACTGTTTCCTCAGTTATGAAGAAAAGAAACGGTTTGGAGCAAGGAGTAACGCCCGTTAGAGCGCGTCAAACAGTGCTGAACTCGTCTCACAGGTGGATGTTCTAAGTGCTGCTGCTTTTTTTGTTGGTAGAATGAAAGTGAATATCTTATAGATTGCATTTCAAAACCTGGAACCTAGCTTTAGTGATGAAATTGTAACTACATTGATGTGAACCTTGAATGATAGTGTTAGTGTAGTCTTTGAGATAGCGAGGGAGGAAAATTGATGTGGCTTGTAGAACTATACAAAAGCAAGTTAGGCGAAGTTTTGGCCCATGGACATGGCGCATGAATAGGTAGTGGGTTTGAACCAGGCCTGTTTAGATTGTCCATTTAATGCATTAAATAGTGTGATCCAAACAGTCCCTTCATTTGCGATCTGGCTGACCCGGATTTGTTCAAGTCTAATTGATGGTGATTTCATGATAATGTGAATTTTTCCTGTTCTATCTTGATTGGAAATAGTAATATGGGACCTTTCTTATATGCAAGTTTTTAGTTTTTGTAGTTATAATTTCTTCTATACTAATTAAACTTTCTTCTATGCAAGTATTTAGTTTTTATAGTTATAATTTCTTCTATACTAATTAAAGGAATTAAAATTCTAAGAGAAAATTAATAAACCCTTTTTAAAAAATTAATTATTCCTAAATAAATACAAATTAATTAAATATTTTCCTTTTTAAGGGCATAGGTTAGAAAATTCATATTATGATTAGTAGAATAAGTATCTAAAAAAATTATGTCTATTAAGAGAAAAAGGGTGAGAATATAAGGGATTTTAATGTTTTTTTTAAAAATTTGAATAGAGTTAGGTTTTAATGAAAAGTTATGGTTAATTTAAAAAAAAACATGTATCTCTATTTTTCCATTTAAATAATCCAAATTTCTATTACTCCCCTTCAATTTTTCTCACAAAATCTCACCAATTCTCACCTAAAATTATAACCAACCAATAAAAAAATATTTCTTACAATTTTCCTCCCTAAAATTCCTATCAAATTCCACCCATCAAACACTTAAGAATGTGTGTAGCATAAAAATAAAAAATCACATGCAAATCGTACATAAACTAGTAATAAGTTACAATCACACATTCAATATAGCAATGAATGTGAGAAACTCAATAGTCTACATCTAGTCACATTCTCACATGCTGACAGATCCAATTTGGTACGAATAAGCCACCAAAAAGAAATGTCAACCTCTCAGTGGCATTCTCGTAAAATCTCCCCAACTCCAGTGTCACTTTCCTTACCCCGCCTTCTTCGTTCTCATCGACCAGTGGCATCATACATAACTAATAAAGCATTGACCACCACGAGATTTGGAGAGAAAGGTAGCGGCTTTATCTGTGAAGAAGAAGAACAAGCAAATCCTTACTTCGTCGGTGAAGAAGATGTTGAAGGGATCCTTCAATGTCGCCGATAAGATCCAATCGCTCGCTGGATTGCGGTCCTGGCCTGCCCCGGACCTTCACCGGAGCCGAAACGGCGTCGTTTCGTCAGTTTCGTGCTCGTTCACTCCCCGCCGCCGATCGTTCGATCTCGCCGTTTCTGTCTCATCAGTTGAAGCTATTGGCTCGATTCAGAAGGCAAACGAAGAAGGTGCTAGCTTGGCGGACCGACTCCGCCTCGGCAGCCTCACCGAAGACGGATTGTCGTACAAGGAGAGCTTCATTATTCGTAGCTATGAGGTTGGGATCAACAAGACCGCTAGCGTCGAAACCATCGCGAATCTGTTGCAGGTAAAATTGCTCTTTCGATTGATTCGTGATGTGATTTTGAGGTGTTGATTTTTGGTCGATTTGGTGTTCGAGTGGGGAATTGAGGTTTTATACCGTGCATGCGTGTAGTGAATTGGGGATTAATTTGGGGTTTTTGGTGGGAGATTCGATTGTTTATCACTTTCGCATCTTCTCACTTTTTGTTTTTGATTTGATTGAGATTGATGAATTGGTTGCTGGTGTTTTCCCCCCTTTTGGTGTTCGCTCCAAAAAGGCTACTTTTGTTTTAGTGTGGTTTGACTTTGTGGATTTGGAATGGTTAAGCTTTTAGTTAGTTTGGATTTAGATTGTTTTTGGAGCTGCATTTGAATCGCATGATTTTGACAGGACTTAAAGAGGTAGATTTTTGCATAGTTTTCATGAACTATTGTGCATTGCATATTGATGTTTGTCACATCATTTTCCCCTGTTTACCTCCATATTCTGTGTCAATGACCACCATATGTGTGGTCTGAGAAAAGTGGCCACATTGATGTTAGATTTTCAGTATTTGTCTGCTCTTGGAGGTTAGACACCTAGATTCATCAATGATTCAATGGTGATATTTCTTTCCATATATATCTTTTACTACCTCTAGCTGGAGCCTATAAGTGTTTCAGCTTTCAACAATAACTTATTGTGCAGAGAACAGAAAAAAAAGACTAGAGCTATTATCTAGATAATGAAAAAGCTTTTAATGCTGCCTTATATTCTATCATTTCATATATGGACTAAAGCCTGCAAGCATCTTATGATCAACTTCCACTTGTCAGTACCATCAAATTGTTTTCCTTCAATCAAGATTTATTACTAACTTTTGTTTAATATTTTCCCAATTCCCATAGTCTTGCTGACAGATAACAAGGCATTTATTTGGTCTTTGAGGATTTCTTTCTGTTTGAGATACCATTTATTGAAAGCTAAAGGTCTTCCTGGAGGGAGCTCTATAGAAAGCATCTGTCTTTATCACTTCAGCTGATTTGTTACTTTTTCCTTAACATTTAAGAGATCTTCAGCTACATGCTTTGTGTGCTGGTGATTCACTTAATAGCTTATTTCAGGAACAATAGACCCCGGAACATGCTAATAATAACTAAGATAGTTGCATGTTTTGAGATTGCAAGTCTTTTTTTTTTGTTCTCCTTTCATATTCTTGGTCTGTACTTGTTTTATAAAAGTTTTGAGATAAAGTTTATAGTTTTTTTTCCCCTATCTCCTTCATCTGATGTCATATATTATATATGATTAATGATGCAGGAAGTTGGATGCAACCATGCTCAAAGTGTGGGATTCTCTACTGATGGGTTTGCAACAACCCCTACAATGAGAAAGCTTCATCTTATATGGGTTACTGCTCGAATGCACATTGAGATCTATAGATACCCAGCTTGGTATGGTAACAATTTTCTCTTGTGAAAATTATTAATTTGATTCCTGTTGGATCAAGGAATTCCAACAATTTCTTATGGTCACTATTCTGGTTCCCTATTTGGAGCAGGAGTGATGTTGTTGAGATAGAGACATGGTGTCAGGGTGAGGGAAGAATTGGAACCAGGCGCGATTTTATTTTAAAGGACTATTCAAATGGAGAAGTTATTGGAAGAGCTACCAGGTGCTTTTTTAAGTTTACATCTATCTTCTCGGCTTTCAAGCTTATTGCATCTTTTAAACTAACTGTTGCATCTTCTCTTCAGTAAATGGGTGATGATGAACCAAGATACAAGACGACTTGAAAGAGTCAGTGCCGAAATCCACGAGGAATATTTAGTATTTTGTCCAAAAGAACCCAGGTATGCAGTATGGCCTCAATGTCTGAGCTTTTGACAGTTATTCTTTCCTTTCAGTTTCTTAAAGAGAATACATATAATATAAAGAGTGCAAGAGTTGCTTATGTTAGCAACTTTTTTTGTTGATTCAGTTTTCCTTCAGTATTATACATGTAGAAATTAGACAAATCAATTCCTTTCTGCTTGTGATTCTAGGTTAGCATTTCCCGAGAAGAACAACAAGAGTCTGAGGAAAATATTAAAGCTTGAAGATCCTGCACAGTACTCTAAGCTTAGCTTAGTAGTAAGACATCTTTTTATCATTTGTTTTTTTTTCTTTTGTTCTGGTTATTTTTTAAAGCTAAAGGTAAAACTTTATGTTTCTTCAGACCAGAAGAGCAGATCTGGACATGAATCAACATGTAAACAATGTGACATATATTGGATGGCTGCTAGAGGTAAGTAGATTTCACCTCGGTTGCTGTAACAATGCTGTGTAGTTTTGGACCTGAAACTAAAATTCAAATTCGGTTGACAGAGTATGCCTCAAGAGATCATTGACACTCATGAACTTCAAAGTATAACGTTGGATTACCGAAGAGAATGTCAGCATGATGACGTTGTGGATTCACTCACTACAGCAGCATTAAATGAAACCAAGGAACCGATCTCAGTGGTCAATGGATCCAACGGTTCACTCTCTACCGCCCAAGGTCCTAAAAGCTCTCCCCAGTTTCAACATCTATTGAGAATATCCGGAAATGGCGCAGAGATAAACCGTGGATACACAGAGTGGAGAAAGAAGCCTCAGAGATAAAACCAAGAAAATATGTTTTCACCTCTCTTGTTAAGTTTGAGTTCCATCTTATTATGTTGTTCAGTTTCATGAGTTCAGAATTAGACTTTACATTTCATTTTTGGCTCATCTTTTGAGCTCTTTCCAATTTACATTACCATCTTCTCTGTAATGCTCATGAGTGAAGTCCAACTTCTAGGCAGCTGGTTTGCAGTTTCTGGAGATTTAATGTACCATGATTTTCTGTTGCACCCATGTAATATGCTAAGCAGGCTAAATTACCTAGTTTTGTTGTAGTAACTGTTGTGAGTTATGAGTTATTGAATTTCATTCATTTGTTCAGTTTGATGCTCTGTTGCTATTGTTGACATGGAATCTTGACCTCCATTAGCAACAAATCCAATCAAGCACAGGTTTTGCAGCCTATATAGTGACATTATAAATAGCATTTTGCTAGTCCATGGACACATTACAACAATTTCAGATTTATTAAACACATTCAACCAAGTTAATTAATAGAGGGTTTTATTAATTCAGATATTATATCCAATTTTAAATTATTAATGTGTGCCATAGAAAGAGCCTTAAACATTAATATCATCAAACCTGATGCTCTCTAGTTTATAAAACATCTTATACATAAATCAGGCATCAGGAAAGCACAAATCATATAGGCAGATTCTCTAATTCAGTAGTAATCAGATTCTCTCTAATTCATATAGGCAGGTTCTACATAAGATAACTAGAAGAAAGTCAATTTCACCAACTACTACACCTGGAACCCTTCTTCACTGTACTACAAACAAAAAATTCAGCAAAGTTCATCATCTCCTGAACACTTCTACTCACATCTGAAATTCTTGTTAACAATTGGTGTCTGAATCAAGTTGTCGTCGGAAGGAAGACTCTGAGGATATCTTTCTTAGTCACCTTCCCCCTACATGTAGGACACTTGCTCTGGGCAGCTATGGCGGCTACAATGCAAGTCTTACAAAAGATATGGCCACACTTCGTCGACATCTCTTCAATGAGTGGGCCCATGCAAATTGGACAGCTGAATGCTGGTTCTTGTAGAGGAGGAGGAGGCGGCGGTGGAGGTGGAGGCGGAGCTGCTTGTTTTTTATGCCTAACACGTGGAGGAGGTGAAGCAGGAGTTGCCTGTTCTTGACGCCTAACACGTGAAGGAGGTGGAGGCGGGGCTGCCTGTTCTTGACGCTGAGCACGTGGAGGAGGGGGAGCCGAAGGAGGTGGAGGCGGGGCTGCCTGTTCTTGACGCTGAGCACGTGGAGGAGGTGGAGCCGGAGCTGCCTGTTCTTGACGCCTAACATTACGCTCCCTCTATGAACAAGTGGCAAGCAAACAATAACAATGAGAACCATGAAAATTGACAATGTACTAATGTAGATACAGAAACTGCAAACAAAGTCTCTTTTTGTCTTACAAGATTGGTAAAGAAGCTTCTCAAATTCACATAATCATATGATTCGCAGTTAATCACTGGTGGTGGGTTCGTCGGTACTCTGTTGCGCGTGTTATGGTTGTTAAAATTGTTAGATGAACTTTCTGCAAACCACAAGACACCATGATAATGACTCAGTAAGAAACCTCTGGTAAAAGCTAGATAAAATTGCAAAAAACAACCCAAATCTTATTGATCCAAGATCTTCTAATCACCATCATCATCATTGACCCAGTGAGGCTCCGCTACAACAGAATTTGGGGGGTCAGGATGGGGGTACCCTTGCCCAAGGGAAAGGGAGTACGCACGATAGACCCAAGAAAAACTAAAATTCAGTTATGTGACAATAATAACTGAATTTAGTTAGAATGCACCAAAATTCATATAGGGACTAAATCCATCTAAAAGGCACCAAAATTGATCCAAGATCTTCTAAAGAGAAAAGTTCGAATTGTGTTTCGCCTATAGCAAAAGGATTGTAGTTAAATAGAAATCATTTCACCTGCATCAAGATCAGCAGCCACTCGACCTCGGTTCCTCCTGGAATTGTTTTTCGCCTATAGAAAACATCAAGAAAAACATATTGAATGTCAAAAAATCAGTCATTAATTGTGCAAAATAGAAGTAAACAGAACAAGAAAGAAACCTCAGCAAAGGATCTTGGAGAAGAAATAATGACATCATCATCATCAATTGAATCTACATCAATGGACACAATCTGTGGAGAAGTTGCAGAAATAGAAGTGCTTCCTCTAGAAGGAACACCCCTAGTAAACCTGGTACTCATGCTTCAGATTTGTGGATCTAAACAAGCAAAAGAAAGCGGTTAAATTGTGCAGTTTCAGAAAATGCAGTGCATGAACCCTAATTTAGAATGAGAAATGGCCATAAAGTATCAAAGACAGAAACTTTATCCGTTAGTTTCATTTCGCAAGCATATATGCTTACAATCAAGCCAAAAATCTAGGGTTCAAGACTTGGGTAGTACCAAAATCAAACCAACGGACATGGCGAAACCCTAATTCTAAGCATTACAGCAAAAATTGAGACTTGAAAAGGGAAATCGCACAGAAACCCTAACCGGGTCTAGCATGAATCAGAACTCAAATCCGAAATTTCAATTAGAAAATGAAAGAAGCGGGAGTATTTGTGGAAGTAGAGCGCACTTGAAAATGGGTCGAATTAGCCGAAATGAGAGTGATTAATGGACAATCCAAAACAGAGAAGTCTTAACATTTGCAAAGGGGTAAAGAAGGCCCAACAAAATTAGGTTTTTGTGGGTTTTGTGATGTTCACAGTTCACAGAATCCACGTGTCTTTTGCACATCGGTAGTTGTACACTAGTACTTATTATGGGCTCTCGAGACTTGAAACATCAAAGGAAAATCTGGGCAAGTATAATCAAAGGTCTGTTCAAATACCTAGCCGTTGACATATAAGAACGTTAGGCATTTCAAATTATGCATACCCGCTTTATTTCATAGGCTGCCATGGCAAGTCTTATATGCACAAGGAACAGTTCTTCAAATGACAAATTCTTATAGGCACAACAAAAAAGCTTTGTTTTTATCTTAGCCTTCTTAAACTCATGGCAATTCTTAATGGAAATGTAAGATTTAGTTCATATATCCAAACTCACCAGAGAATTAACCAAAGAATGTGCATTCTTGTCTTCCTTCAAATGCTAAAGTTTACAACATGGCAAGCAAAGCAGGAAAACAGAAGGGAAAAAAAAAGCTACAAGACATTTGGTTTTTACATGTTTCATCATCACAATAAACACTCAAAAACTTGTATGAAAAAACAGGGAACTAGTGGGAAAACGCCTCTTCACAAGGGATGCCTTGATGCAAATGATTAATCAACAACTTGTGTTGAAATTCATCTATTCGTCGCTGTAAGTTGTAACCTTGTTGAGGAAGAATCATCCGAAGAGCCATGACATACAACCGGGTTGCTGAAAAAACAAACAACAACAAACATGAGACGAAATTCAAATATCAAAAAAGGGAGAATCTTGAAAAAGACTAAGGGCGTGTTTGGTTTACCCAATCCAAACACACCCTAATTTTTTTTTTGTCATACTTTCTTGGTGGGGTGAGCAGGAGAGTAATGAGAACGCGTTGGAGTGGTATCTACACTTGGCACATTGCCATTTCTTTTATCCTCTTGAAGCTTGTTGAAAACAACCGTGTAGCCATCGGCCTGTGTAGGGTTGTTATTCCAGTCCCCAAACACAGGAACACTAGCAGCGCCCGCTCTACCTGGCTGCAAAACATACACAACCTTTAGAATAAAATTGATCATTTCCTAAGATTGAGTCTAAGATATTTTCAATTATCTAGCAAGAACTCAAATTCCTTGTTAAGATAGAAAAAACAGGAGCATGATATAAGGCATATGTATCATCACATTGTCACCCTATTAATTTACCTTATAAGAACTGAGCAATTACTATATCATTACATTTGACATTTTACATTAACCAATCAAACCCTTATTGCAAGCGCATTTATAAGTTTCTTTAGCTTTGAATAGCCTTTTAATCACTGTACAAAACTACAAGTACCTTGGGTTTACTTTGTAAGTATGTTTACCAAACGAACCCTTAGTTGGCAAAAAAAAAGTATCAGAGAAAATTAGGACTTACACTAGGACCAGCAGTGGGATGAGGTCTGTGTCTAGGTCCCGCAGGTGTAGTAGTACCACAGCCTCTTCCTGCAGCCCCGGGGTGAATAGGGGACCGTTTGGGCTCAACAAATTTCACGCCTTGTGATTCAACAGAACTCGTACCTCGTCCCCCATTATTATGACGATGGTAATCATTAGGCCTTGTGTTTGTACTGCCCTGTCTTGGATCGGCTTTCCTAAGGGGCTGAGTGGGGGTCACATTGTAGTTTATCTGAGGCTCACTTGGACTTGCTTTGCCTTTTCCTCGGTTCTCAAAGTACTGAGTGTAAGGAACTTCCTCTTCTTCATCCCAAGCGCCGAATTCAGGCTGCTTTTGTTTGGGTTTTGTTTGTTGTTGAGGACGAGGAGGTGATAAAGCAACTTGGTTTGCTTGGATGTCATTCGGGTTTATAATTGGGCCTCCGCCCTTTCGAACTGTCTCAAAACGAACGGTGTATCCAACATTGTCTTCGGATTCCCAAGCGCCAAATTGTGGTACTTTAGATTTAGATGGCTGAATTACACAAAGATCATGTTAACTTCATCGCACTCACAAACTTATACTCTATAAGGTATGAGATATTACAGCATCATCCTTTTTCTTTATTTAGCTTATGGTACAACATTTAACTAATAGAGCGTTGCTAAGCAAAGAAGAATGGCTAGACTTTTTATGAAAGCCAATGCAATCGAGGAGAATAAAAACAAGTATTATGCACATCATCATCAAATCATACAAGCACCATGTAAATGCATCATAGTAAACTGTCATATGATTTATAGGCATCAATACCAGGAGACTTAAAGAAAAAAATCATAATCACAAAAAGTTTGAAGTTGACATCCAGCCAAGAGTTTGACCCTAAATCAACAGAAGAAAGGGCATTTGACATGCTCATTAATTCAATCATCAATCATTGATGGTCCATTATGAATATGCAACAAGAAGATTGCTCAGCAGTTAAATTCAGAGTGTATGGATTACAATTTGTCAGAAGACATGAGCAAGAAATGCTGTACAATAAAGGGATAATCAGCTTTGAAATTCTGAAACTCATATCAATGTCTACACTCAGCTTTGATCACCCCATTATCATCGTCATATAAACTCTTGATCAAATCTAGATACTTAGAACAAAGAAGTCAAAGCACAAAATGAAAAAGAAATTGGAATGTCAACTTACAGCCATTTAAACACCAGAAGAAGGCCTCTAAAACAACACCAAATTAGGGCAAGTAGGAAATCGGCGCCAACAACGAAGAACCCCCAAATTGAATCACCAAATTAGGGCTTCTCGGGTTTCTGTCTCTCTTTTCATTCTCTTGGTGAAGTTGTGATTGTGATTCAAATAGAAGAAGAAGAAGGTGGAGAATTGACCGGCTCCAACTATACAGTGGCTCCAGCCAAGCAAAGGTTTGACCTTTCTGAACAACCCCCATGGCCGTGTGTGAATTGGTCTACTTCTTCCTCATCTGACTTCTCCGATGTCAAACTTGAGAAAAGTTCCTCTCTTTTTCCTACACTGTTCTTCAGAGTAAAATATTAAACCGCCCGTAAATTAAGTAATTTTGCACCAAATCACCTATAAAAAAATACAATTACTCAAAACCACCCGTGAATTGCGTATTTTTACCAAACCAACCGTACAAAATACAATTATGCAAAATCGCCCGTAAAAGATTTTGTTGTCAAAAGACTTTCGAAGATCGGAAAGTGGATAATTTGAGAGTTTTGAAGATCTAAACAAGCTTTCATGACAGACATGTTCATTAAAACTAGCACAATAGAATAAAGTTGTGGGAATAATTCGAAATTTGACTTTGATTTACTACTAGTGGTAGCAAAACTATAGTATCACGGTCACTAAGACGAAAAAAAGAAAATGCCACGATCACTTGAGCCAGCCTACCATCCTCAATAGTCAAGATTAATAAAAAATGTCTTTTATCATGTTCAAATTGATTATTTTTTTACTAAATCTCATAAAGTAATCACCAGTAAAAAAACATAAAGGCTATAATTGCAGCATTGATCTAATCTATTGGGACTTATTAACCCAATTGATAATAGGAGGAACCGTTGAGTTATATATTAGTCCAATTTACTCTCATTTTTAGATGTTAGATGACATATTCTAACAGGACTCATCACTTTTGTGATGACATAATGCATGCAATTTTAATGTTGCTTGTTTAAATAATATTTGAGTTGGTCATTTATGGAAAATGGATCGATTCGATGGTGATTAGTATTGGGCCAGACAGTATAGTCAAGTCTTACTAGTCTAGTTGGTATGTAATGATCGAAATATGTGATCATTAAATCGCTAGTTTAGACTTCCCCCTCTTTATAATATAATGCCTTCCATGATTCGTGTGTAATGTCTTTCAATAATACTTACGCCTTACATTTTTGTTATTCCATACAATTATCACTATTAGCTAAGAATCTTCTTGATATTGACAACATAGAAAGAAGCAATATTGTAACTACTCGATCTTCTACATAAATCAACTTTATTAAACATCCATCCACATATATATATATATACCATTACCTCTTCTTCTATAACTTATCAAGCTTCCAAGGAACACAAAACCAACTTTACGTGGCTGTGCAAAACAAACACAAGCTACATAATCAAGCTAAATCATCTCCTAAGATTGAATTAAAAACATAGTTTTCAAAGACCCAGTTGGGTAAACGTTCATTTCTTAGCTAGAAATTAGGGTTAACGCCAAGTACAGAATCATGTTAATATGAGTGAATACAAGAAAAGATACTAATATGGTCACTAATAAAATCCTATCTTTTAGGCAGCTCTACAAATACTACACTGATGCTAGACAGTGAGTTTTCTTAATGGGTTTTTTGCCAAGCCAAATTTCTTCATACAATCTAGGGATCAAAATCATAACAGCAACCTTAAAAACCTCAGAAAGCTACTGAGATATGCTGATGACCTGATCTCATGGGGATGGGGAAGATTTATATCCTTAGTTTTTGTATTTTCAGCTCCTCTTATTTCATTGCTGATAGTATCTTCTTCCTTGGACCCTGAAAATAAACAATATTGACACAATTTCATGTAACTGATGACAGAAATGAACTCAGATTTTTTTTTCAGGTTTGTGGATTGAGGGAAGCATTGAAAAGTAGACATTGAGCACTGTGAAGCTTTTGCTTATGCATAACCTAACATAGAGAACTGAATTCAATTCAAGTTCTTTTGTCACACTTCAAATTTATTGGCAATAAGAGATAAGAAATCAGAATATATTATATTCATTGACAGGCCATGAAACACCTACCATTGGTAACCCCATAGTCTTAAGATCTTCATCTGTCATCTGCTGAAGAGCCGTCATATCTACCTGCACAAAGAGTGGCAGCTTGCACAGTGTTCCCAGGATGACAGTTCACAGCAGCGATAGTCAATAGAAATGTTGAAACATTTAACTTACTTCTTCTGCCTGAAAGTGAATGTAATACTTTTCAAGACCAAGAGACCGAAGCAATCCATCAAGTGATGAAACAGCCTGCAGGAAAGGATAATTGCTAAAGTGAAACAGGAAACATCAATTGACCAATTTGTGGTTCCAAGCTTTCATCCGGGCTTTCTAAAACTATAAATAACATCATCTAACATTGATCCAATGTCATCAGAAGCAAATGGCTTCAAGAATCTGTCATTTGTAACTTGTAAGGAAGCACTACATCGATTCATGTTTACAACTCAACAAAATACAAACATACAACTAATTATTGTAGTAATATAACTTCTATATTTCCTCGCTGCATGAAACAAATATATCAGTCAACTAGGTTCTTTCATGACAAGGGAATTGGCTTTTAGAAGAATAATCCATAAAAATAAGTCCTCCAGTCTATTTATATAGAAGAATAATCCATAAAAATAGCATACAACGACTACAGTAATCAGAGAATGTGTAGAAACCATAAAATGCATAAACCCTTGTCAGCTCTCCCTTGCACAATACAAGCTAGCAATTAACTCAACAAAAACATGCTAATGTGGTACCTTTTGTTGTGAAGTTTTCTTAGCAACTGAAGCAGGAAGCTTTCTTGACACAACCAAGGGGGCCTCATTGATCACACTTTTTCTGGCTGGCTTACTGGTCTCAGGCACTGGTTTTGTTTGTGGTTTTGGTTTTAGTTTTGGTTTTGGTAGATCACTGTTTACAGCCTGTGTATGCATTGATCCAGAGAGCATTTCACGCAAATCTCTCACACCTACATTTTGAGGTGCTTGTGAGGTACTCTTCCCTTGGAGCTTTAAACGAAGATCCCTTGCATCTAGTCTAGGAGCCTTAGATCCTAAAAGTGAGATAATCATTAAAGTAGCAATAATTGGAATAGTATGCTTATCTCAAAAGTATAAAATAAAGGTCTCAAGAGCACAAGCGTCAATAATACATACTTGAAAGTTGAGGTCTATTATCTTCGTACAAGTCATTTTCCCAGTTGTCTTGCCTCGGCCTGCAGAAATAATACTATAGTAGCTTAGGGCTGATACAATTATCAGCAAGATGCTAGAAGCAGTGATACTAGGCTACAAACCATCTAAATACTTACAAAAAAATGTTATGTATACTTTTAAAATGGATAATCCCATAATTAAAACATAACATGTCCATATAAGAAACACTGCACATTAGTATTATATCTGAGGTGTTTTCTATTAAGTTGCAATGAAGTGCCATTTTGTACATTAAAACCAGCTAGCTGCATTATCCACCTTAAATGCGCAAAAACATCACTGGGGTTCATAAACTTATGCAGGAAATCTCAACAGAAACATCCATTTCTTCCTTCAATAAGCTGGTTTAAAAAGAAATCCAACTTATGCCCCTAAATTTTCCATAAGCTCATCAATCATATTAAGCATCTCAAAATATGATTTGTAAGATAACCGTTGAACCAAATAAGTGAAAGGAATTGACCAATCAATTAATCAAATCAACCCCATATTAGCCTCCAATATCATCATGAACCCCAAGTTCCACAGCACACAAACCTCGCCATCTTCCTCCATTCCATCATCTAATAACCTCAATCAAACCCAACATTTCCTTATTTGAAGACAGGATATTATCCCTCCTACATCTAGCATCCTAAACACAAAGATTCATAATACGATTTTAAGCAAGAGAAAGAGGATGCTTACATCTCCTAAGTTCCCAACCCCAAACAAAAACAGCATAATATCTAATGCATCGTCAAAAGACTGTCTCATTGCCAAGTGCCAACAAACTCTAAACTCTCCTTTCTCGAACAATTATTTGCCTCATTGCCAACAAAGTTTAACCTATAGACAAACAATCCAACGCATTCTAACAAAAGGAAAGCTAAATGCGACGTCTCCATCAAAATTTCTGCTCTCAAGTCCAAACCATTCTACAACTTCTCATTCTAATTGAACTAATTCCCGCCGCGCATCATCACAAAGCTCTAAATTACAACCAAATACGGCTCCAATAGCTTCAAAATCACACGGAACGAGGTTAAGTAAGCGAAATGAAGGAAGGAATGAATACCTCTTGCCGGCGACAGGGCGGCGGCGAAGGGAATCGCGAAGGAGATTGGAGCTACGGTTGAGACGCTCCTTGAGTGATGGCGTCGCAGCTTGCTCCAGGCGATCAGCGTACATTCTCCGAAAGACGATTCGGTGAAACCCTAACCCTAGATTTTCTGGTTCGTTCGGATATCCGTTGTTCCTGGTAGTGGATTATAGGAGAATCCAAAACCAGAGTTGTAAGAAGATTTTTCAGTGAACTGAGCTTGGCGTGAAAAGGAGCTGAGCTTTTACATAAAAAGTGCATGTAAATGCTATCAAAAAAAAAAGTTGATAAAGTTTCATCTTGTCTCATGGGAAAAGATCACTCGTCCCTAACCCTAGAAAGACCAGCCTTATCTCGACAAGGCAATAACTTTAACCATGGAGTGCCGACTATAACGGGCCGAGTTAGCAAGAGAAGATTCCAATTTATACTTGATAAAGTTTCGGCAAGGTTGCGGGGTTGGCAGGCTAAAACACTTTCAATGGCGGGTCGTGTCACTCTAGCGAACTCGGTTTTGTCCAGCCTGCCTATGTACACTATGCAATCCACTCTTATACCTCGGTCTATTTGTGATGCTCTGGATAGAACCATACGTGGATTTATATGGGGGTCCAAACCAGAACATAGGAAGGTTCATCTTGTCTCATGGGAAAAGATCACTCGTCCTAAGAGGGACGGCGGCTTGGGTTTGAGACCCATGAGAGAGGCGAACACGGCAGTTTTGGCAAAACTCGGGTGGCGAGCCTTACAAGAACCTGATTCTCTCTGGAGCCGTGTTTTACGGGGGAAGTACTGCAGTAACCGAGTTGATATTGATATCTTTAGACGTCAACCCAAATCTTCTCACATGTGGCGTGGTCTTGTGCATGGAGCCAAAGTTCTTGAACAGGGGTTACGAATGGCAGTAGGTAATGGGTGTAGAACTTTCTTTTGGACCCAACCGTGGCTACGTGAGCGCCCCCTGCTGGACTTTACTTCTTCTCCAGTCCCAGAAATTCATCTTTGTGCAGTGGTGGCGGATTATTGGTCTCCTTCTGTCTGGGACTGGGCCTTCTTGAATCAATATCTAGGGGCCGAGATTCGAAATGAGTTAGCCTCTGTTCGACTCTTTGATACCCCTGGCTCCGATGACAGAATTTGCTGGGGTAAAGAGCAGTCTGGTAGCTTTACTACAAAATCAGCTTTGCAAATGCTCCAAGTGAATAACGTTGATCCACCATTGTCGGTTTGGAAGCGAATCTGGAAAGTCCCTGTGCAGCAAAGGGTACGTAATTTTCTCTTTCTGGCTTGTCATAATTCCTTTTTATGTAACCACAATCGTTTTAGACGGGGACTCACAGCATCTCCACTTTGCCCTCGCTGCCCTTTAAGCGAAACATGTCTTCACCTCCTCCGTGATTGTGATAAAATTCGCCCACTTTGGCTAGAACTTGCTGGTGAAAATTTAAGAGCCGATTTTTTCTCCTCTCCTACCATGCTTTCCTGGATTGATTTGAATCTTCAAATGGGCGATCACTGGGGTGCTAAATTTGCTTACATGTGCTGGTGTTTGTGGAAGGAGAGGAACAATCTTATTTTTCATAATTCCGACCACTTGCCTCGTGTGGTAAATAAAGTTCTGCAGCTTGTATGTAGCTATGCTGAATTGAAACAGGGGGCACTCATCTTCTCACCCCCTCTTAATACCCATCGACCCATCCGACCTCAATGGATTCCACCTTTAACCCCATGGATCAAGCTTAATACTGATGCCGTCTCTAAGGGCAATCCGGGTCCGGCTGGAGGTGGCGGAATTTTTCGGAATGCTGAAGAAAATTTTGAATGTGCTTATGTGTTTCTCTGCGGTTCTTGCAGGGCAATCACTGCCGAGCTTTGGTCGATTTTCCATGGCTTACAGGTTGCAACTCAAAAAGGATTTACAAAACTTATGCTGGAGACGGACTCGCTTGAAGCTTACTCGCTCCTCACCAACCCAAATCAACCACCCCATGCTAATTGGCATATTGTTGATCAGTGCTGGCGTCTGATTAGGGGCAATGGCTGGGAGGTGAACTTCCTTCACATACCTAGATCTATTAATTCAGCTGCAGACACTTTAGCTAATTTTTCCCTTGCTTTTGATGTAGATTTCCATGTTTTTAATTCTATGCCTGATTGCATAAGGGCTATTTGTGCTAATGATGTATCCCCTCCTCTGGGGAATGAATGATTTATCTCTAAATAAAGGTTTTTAGGGCACTGCCCTCTTTTGGATCAAAAAAAAAAAAAACATGCACTTTTTAAAACCAAGGCAAAATTGTTTAAAATAGCCTAACCTTTAAATATTGTTGCGGTAATTAGCCTAACGTTTCAAAATTACACTTAAAAACCTAACCTTTTTAAATGATTGCGGGTTTTAGCCTCGACCTTCCATGTGGCAAAGGACTTAATAAATTTGATGACATGGCATATAATTTAATGGTGACTAGAAAATTATGGATTTAAGATAATTAAATACACTATTAAAAGACCAAAAAGCTCTTCCCACTAAATATTACGAAGACCAAAAAACACATGAACATGTAATTTTTCTCTCCTTGTCGGATCAATTCATCAACTCTACCAAAAGTTGAAATTTTAATTTAGATTTAAAAATTTTCTCTCCTAAAAAGAAAAATTGATAACATTTACTCCTAGAAAATTTTAATTTTCCTAGAAAAATTAATAACATTTAAAAATGTTAATTTTCTCTCCTAGAAAATTCTAGATTTAAGATAATTAAAAACACTATTAAAAAAGATAAAAAGAAAAATTGATAACATTTAATAAAGAAATTGATAACAGAAAAGAGAAGATTAGAACCTTCACTATCATTTATGCTGATTTTTACAGAAACTTACATATTGTTGTTTATTATGCTCCATAGGATGTTGTAGAAGTTTAATTTGTCTCTTATGTGCGTAAAGATTTTTTCTAAGGCTTGATATAATTACTCCGTAGTTGATAGTCACTTTAGTATTCGATCGGGTAGAAACAAATCATTCCCTGAAAAAAAAAAATCCCAAGTCTCTTTGGATATGTATTATACACAGATGTGACGAATAACAATTTTTAATCAAACTCAAATTTTCTGTTATCAATTTTTTAATCAAACTCAATTGATAACAATTTTTTAACCTTCAGATGTGACGAATAACAATTTTTAATCAAACTCAATTTTTTATGTTATCAATTTTTTAATCAAACTCAATTGATAACAATTTTTTAGCCTCAATCTTCCTTTTTCTGTTATAAATTTTTCTTTATTAAATGTTCATTTTTTCTTTTTAGCTTTTTTAATAGTGTTTTTAATTATCTTAAATCCAGAATTTTCTAGTCACCATCACACTAGGATTAAATTACATGCCATGTCATCAAATTTAATAAGTTCTTTGCCACATGGAAGGTTGAGGCTAAAATTCGCAATCATTTAAAAAGGTTAGATTTTTAAGTGCAAATTTGAAACGTTAGGCTAATTACCGCAACAGTACCAAAAGGTTAGGCTATTTTAAGCAATTTTGCCTAAAACCAATAAAAAGGGAAACAATTATTACAAGGATTTATAAAATAAGTGCTTAATGTAAGGAAAAATAATTGGCAAATATTTACTCATGATTATTTTTTAAAAATAATATTGCTATTTTTTTATAAGAAAAGATAGTCAATATGAAAATTGAAAATGCATGGCTAGAGAGTCCCATAACCTTTTTCAATACATGGTTTTGTTTAAATTTCTATAATTATATATAAATATTTATTCAGGATTGTATATATAAATAATAATTATTTATAAATTGAGTTGTTTGAATTTTTATTTAAAAATTTGTACGAGATTCACAATATTGGTTATAATAATTCATATTTACACATTTTCAACTTAACTAATCATCATCATTTTATTGACCCAAGTGAGGCTCCGCTCCAGCAGAATCATGAATAAATTATACAGTAGTTAGTTTCTTAGCATTGCTTTCTATGCTGCCTGTAAGAAACCAATATTCAATTTCAAGGGTCCATTTGGATCGCCATGAAAAATGAATTGAGTCATGATTTAATATAACTTAATATATTATTTATGGCGATCTAAACAGGGCAAATCTCACAGAATATGGTAAGATGAAGCACAGAAACCTTAAAACATTATAAAAGATTAGCACAACTATCCCTCATGGTTTGACAAGTGTCAGTTAGGCTTCAGTTCAGGCAAGTGCCTAAAAGAAGAAAGAAAACAATCAAAGCCTAAAGTGGTACTGTACATGAAAACTCTGTCAAAAATCAGTCAATTACATCACCTCTTTCTGGTGCACTAGCCAAAAGAATGCAATTAGCCTGAAGAATCAGATAATTCAAACCTTTAAGCAGTGGCTTTTGTGCAAGGAAATCATACAACTCAGTCTGGTGCTGTTCTTCCTGTAACTGAAATGGATCAAATGGAGAATCTCTCCATAACCTATAATGTTCATCACTAATCCTGTTACAACATAGAGTACAACAGTCCAATGCTCTGCTCCCTCGTTTCATTTCAAGTAATACTGCCAAACTATAGCAATTCCAGCCACCAATGTAACTTTCAAAATTAGCTTAGAACGGCTTGATGTCGAGGAAGATGGCTCTGGTTCGCTTGTTTCTGTAGGTTTTCCCCTGAACTTAGCCAGCAACTTTGACAACAAATTGTTTTTCTTGGCAGCTGCAATCAGAAAGAAAGAGATGCTTGGAGAATTGAAGCAGTAAATCTTTGGCATTATCCAAATTATGAGCAATTCTACTAAAAATAAGGTCAAAGACAATTCCTGGTATAGAGAAGAGAATGATATGTAAACTTCTGAGGAAAGATTTGTGAAATGATCTTCATTTTGAATTGCATGCAAGATTTATTTCAAGGCAAACAATATATCAACATGTTATCTCCTATGCTGAGTCAAGTTAAACTAGTATTTGGTTGTTTGCTTCTTTTGAGAACCGGGTGATTAAATACGAAGGGAAAAGAATAGACGAAATGTGGGCACCGCAAGTGACAATAATGCAAATGTCGAATAAGAAGATTGATTTCAACCTTTAACTAAAATAATACGTTGAAAAGAATCTTCTTAATGGGAAATTACCAAATTTACAAGAGGAGATGCAAATCTGGATATGCTATAATCACATACTCAAAAGAAAAAAAATTTACCTTTTTCTTTTGATCGCCTTTCCTCCTCACCAGCACGCCTCCTAAGAACATTAAGCAGCGACCCGAAGTACAAAGCAAATACGGTACATGTTATTGTGATAACATTGTATGGCATGCTAAAGTCCGGAGTAGTCAGAGGCACAAGCAGCACTTCTGTGTAAGCCAAGGAAGGATTCTTTTCCTGCTCAATGAACAAGTCAACTAAAATAAGACTCGACACAAAAAAAAAGCAATAAATCACACAAGAGGAAAGTAGCAAAGGAGGAAAAAAAGGATATCCACTTACCTGCAATCTGTAAACTAATGGTGAATTGTTTGAATCCTCTAAAAAACCTAAATTTGACTGGAATTCTGGAAAAGTTATCACAGCTGAAGGAATGTCAAATCCTTGATTAGCATCTGGGGGGTACTCATCGATATGCAGAAATCCCTGGTGAGATGTCAAATTGTCAATATAGTATTCAAGTAGCAAGAGAATAATAGAGCCATAATATAACAAAGAATTATGGGTGACCATCTGAAACAATGGATTGAGGATGTTAAACTCTGGAGAAGACAGTTGAGATGGTATTTACTGAACATATATTATAGCTCTCAACTAAGCAAGTCTACAGATTTTTTTCTCCTAGGCCCAGTTCCATTGGTCCAAAAAACTATTGCACTAGTGTAGCAAATATTAAAGCACAACACAAAGCAACAAACCAACACATAAATCATTATGCTACTCAAAGATACCTTATCAAACTCCAGAGTAAGTTCAGCTGATTGCATGTCACAAGGAAATTTTAAAAGCAGTTCCAACACCCCAGGTGAAACCTTGTCTTCAGAAGGTGATACTTGCATTTTCTCTATGTAATCAGCAACAGGATGCAGCTTTCCATCAACATATATTTGCAACGTATGGTAATATACCTTAACATACCAGGGTACAACTTGGAAAATACCAACTTGCAATTTGCACTGTTCATTAGAGAGTTCAGTACCCAGTAAACTATGCATGTTTTTAGTTGATTTCAGAGATATAGCAATTGCACCTCTTTCATTCCCGCTACCCATCAAATATCTACTTGCATGCAGTGGCGCTTGGGAACACATCCATACAACTGGTTGCTTCCATGTTAAAGCCAAATTAAATGGTTGATCAGCAACATGTTTCTCAAGTAAGAAATGATACAAAACAGACGATTCCTTGCTCAGTCCATTATTTTCCTTAATCACCCTATCAGGGACAGTAGACAACTCAAACTCTGCAATGTTGAGCATGTCCAAATTATTATTCTCAAAGTCCTTCAGTTCAGAGACTAGACCCCTCTCAAGTTGCAAGAACACATTGCTGGATTTGGCAAGAACACATCTTGCATTTACTGTCTTCCCAAAAAGTGAGCTCAATGACCAACTTGGCTGCAGCTTTGACCCCCGGACAATTGAACCCTGTTGGCTTCCAGGCTGAAGCACAACAGTGAGAGTTTGTTCAATATGAACTTCTGTTCCCTGTTCCATTGAGCTAGATTGGCTCGAAGTCAATCTCAGCCTCTGAGAATGGTAAAAACCACGGTAAATAGAGGGTCTGTCCATCAATTCAGAAAGACCAGCCTTATCTCGACAAGGCAATAACTTTAACCATGGAGTCAGATTCTCTGTGCACACTGCCTCCCGAGGCAAGGTGCCATATCTTAAACTACCCGAAAATGTCCGGAAGCCCCATTTTGGAGCAGAATACGAAGTTGATGACTCAAGAAAGTTGATAGAGGCACAAAACAGACCTGAAAGGGTGTGAGTTAAGTTGCTCCATAAAGCATCAACATGGGATGCTGAAGCATCAAAAACAGCCCACAGCTCAACTCCAGGAGGTTTCACATTAGTATTCGAAATTGGATCAAATCCACCCCAAGCATCATAGTTCCAGCGACCTTGTGTGAATGAAAGCTCCATTTCCCTAATATTGAATTTCCGTACCTGCACAAGCAGCCCCAACCAGATCAAAATGAAAAGATTCGGATGCTCAGAACTACTCCTAATGAACAAATAGCAAATCCTGATGAATGTATCAATGAAAAATTCAAGCACAAAATGCTACTTGCTGGAGAAAAGCCCTAATGAATGTAAATTACCAGCAACCTTAACAGCTATTGGCCACTAGAATATCTATCTGTTCTCACATTATCATAATTTCCCGAATTCGCAAAATTCAATATTTTGCTAGGTCAAGCAATCAAGTCCTTCGGAGTACAACAAATTTCAGACCTTTGCGTACAAAAAATACTTTCAATTTTGATTCAAATTACGGATCAATTCGTAATTGCAATGAAATGAAAAAAAGAGATGGAATAATAAGGGGCAAGAACTGTACAAGCTGGTATATGGCCTTCGGAAAGAGGCGGAGGTGGTGACCGCCATTGTCGTCGGAGTGACGAGCTCTCGAGTCGAAGCTAAAATGAGCGAGAACTTTCCGATCAGGCAATGGCCGTAGCAAGAGCTCTTCGTTGAACTGTTCCTCCTCTTCGCCAGACGCCGATATGGGAGCGAACGCGAAGTAGAAGAAAATCGGAAGCAATACGAGGAGGAGAGACAGAATCTGGCTCCGAGAAGCCATTAACCGCTTTTTAGAATGGATTATAAACAGCAATCAGTGAGGAAGAGAGTGCGAAGATGGAGGAAATCGGCCATTAATGTGCTACGAGATCCACAAAAGTTGACTGGGAAAAAAAGTACGCTTGCTTGCCATTGCCTGTGTGCTTTGAGTCTTTAATGCCTTAACGGGTCGGGTTGGCCGTACGAAATACGGGTCGGGTTATTAACCCGATTTTCCTCGCTAAGTGATTTGGAAAGAGTGAAAGATTTGCCCGAATCGATAAACTCTATTTTCCAAACAATTATCAGATTCGAGAGCAATAAAATGGATTTGACTTTCTTAATTTGGTTTTTTAGTTGAATTGTTTTTGGGTCGTTAAATGGATTTTTCAAAAAAAAAATCATGTTTGATAAGTATAATAATACTTTTTTAATTTTAGTTCTTTTGGAATTATTATTTTCCAAGTTAAAATTAGTTTGGAAATGCATTTTAACCTTCAATTTTTTTAGCAAGTGTTTATGAACACACTAGATAGAATTTATTGCTTTTGCTAGATTTAATTCCCAAAGGTCTAGTTTTTTATATTTCAGTCTTGCATTTGACTCGTCCGGTTTAATCATAATTCATATGTTCAAATCAGATATTTTGTGATATCATTTTAAAGAAGACTCTTTCAATATCAGTCTCAGTCTTTTCATATATGTCGTATAAGAACTCGTTCGGTTCGATCATGATCGCTTTATGTTCAAATTAGATACTTTTATAATTCCATTTTGAAAAAGACTCTTCCAATATCAGTCTTTTCATATACTCCGTATGCCCTTTTTATCAGTCTTTTCATATACTCCGTATGTCATAAAAGGGCAGGACTCCAAGTGTCTATAGTTTTTAGGTTCTACAACATTATTTCCTAATTATTTTACATAATAAGTTCAGTCATAATAAGGTCAGCAATTTTGTAGTTTTGGGCATATTTCAACTTGGTATATTTCAAGCTTGAGATCATTTTTATGTCAACTTGGAACATGCCTGCGCTTTGACATTAAAGAAAATTACATGACAATAGTCACATATTCCACATTTCATAATTACTTTCCTCATAAAATAAGTACATTTCACATTTTCACCCAAAAAACCACAAAAGTTATCAAGATTAGTTTTCACACAACCAGCCTGCAAGACAACAAGGAAGCAAACTGTAAAACTAAACTGTTTGATAATAACCATAAGATTTGGATGCATTATTTTGCACCAAACTTCCAAAACTTGTAAAAATCTAGTACCTCTTCATGCTTAAACATCCATTACCGAAATAGAGACAATCGCAAAAAGAAACGATTTTCTAACGTATCTTGAGTAAAGTCATGTCTAAAGGTGTGGAGCAAATCTTGAAGCATGTCCCATTGTAAAAACAACCAGAGCTATAGAACATGATCTCATGTACTCCCTTCTGTATCTAAGTTTTACATGCACTAAAAAAAAACTGATCAATGTTTTGAAAGTAAAGGCGTCGTACTTTTGTGATGATGACAATGTTTCAAGCTGGTAACTGGAGCTTTTTGTTGTTCTTCCAGCTGAAAAATTGAGGTAGAAACATGAGAAGGCACAATTTAATGGAGTAAATTAATGTAAAGTACAAATAGCAAATTTATTTACCTTTGGAAGTAGTAATAGAAGAAATCGGCGTACAGAAGTGTTTGGAGCATCCCAGACACCCAAGCTGCAAAGTTCAGCAAAGTTCAGCAAAGTAAACCCTTCACTACTTCATGAAACTAAAAAGAGTCCAAGAATTTTGCTTTCAAATAGAAATAAAATTCTATTATCTCATATCTTAATTTGTTTATTTAGTATTTATATACCCAGAATGAAAAAAATTGCTTTACTATGATAAGTTTGAAGACAGCAACTCGCTTATGAATATTGTTCAACCTCTAACACCCTTAATGGAAGTTGGCCTCACCAAGACAGTGGGCAATTGCTTAAGAATCTACCAAAATTTGGCTTCACATGCATCATTAGGGTATAACGGGAGACCGACATATGCATCAAGAATATACTCAGCTGATCTAATAATCTAATGTGCACTGGAGCATTACCCAATAAGGCTAGAAGTCATAAAACCTAAAATGAGTTGTGAAAATCAACTACGCAGCCATATTATTTATTTGCTATTGAAGTTGACAAGCTCGCATATAGACAAAGTGCACTCAGACAGTTACACAGAAATGCTTGCAGAATTTCAAAAAGAGGTTGAAGAGAGAATATAGTCATACGTATCCAATGCAGATAGTGAGGCTGTGTGAAGTAGCGGTAGATCCAGTTGAGGATGTAAAGTGCTCGGTATGCACTGCAACAAAAAGCCAACAATGGAAGATGTATTTATCTCTATAAGATTAATGTTAAAAGTAAAAGCTAATATCAGAAAAATCACAAGAAGAAAACAAACTAGGCTAGACAGTTTAACTACTAAATAAACTCAGCAAAGAGAAAAATAAAGTTGTATGCATCTTGCACTCAAGAAAGAAAGCAATGGGGCTCACTTTAGAAGCTGTGAGGCAAGTTAGGTGCGTGAGGCATATACCTCATGCACTTGAGGTGAACCATATATTTCCTAATAATAACCAAGAAATGGAAAATCTAGCAATTACTGTTTACGAAACTAAACCACAAAACAAACAAGAGCAGAAATCAAAACAAACCAAATATTTTCATGATTGGTCTAGTGTACACTAATATCTGGTTATGCATGTCATTTATCCCTGTCAACATCTTGAATGGGTTGAGATTTTTCAGTTTACTTTCACCTTGATCTTTTTCTAATTAAACCAGCTTGATCTTAAAAAATTGTTTTTCAAGCCAGAAACAGATAATCTGCTGTGAGAAATATTCAAACAAAGGGGTCATGATGTAGAAAATATAGTGCTGTTGTGAGTTCATCAAGCAAGTAGATGCATACCCAAGAAGCAAAACATATTGTCCAGTTAGGTTGTCAATGTTTCTAGTTCTCTGCAACAGCACCAGCTGAGGAAGGATGGCAACAGCCTCCAGATACAAGGAAAATGTCCACATAACCTGTACATAACTAAGAAATTAGACAAGAGGGGAATAGGGGATAGGAATTTTTTTTTCTCTCCAGTACAAACTGTCTTCTCAAACAAAAAATAGTATCATGCTTCTCACAACTTAAATCACCAAAGTAAAACCTCACCTCCTTAAAAGTGAACTTCTCGTTCACAAGTAAGGCCAAGATCAGGCATGGCAGCAAGAGGAACCAGTGTCGGAAGGTATCCTGGTCTTTATCATAAGACCTCCTCACAATCTTGTGGCGTCTCATGTACCAGACGATTGAAAATGAGCTACTCAAAAATATGATCTTCATGATGGAGTTATACAGGGAGATGTAACTAGTGAAAATATCCAAGTAACGAGTGGCAAAGACTATAGCATAAAGTTCTTGGGTCTTCAAAGAAACACCTGCACATAATTGTGACTTGTGAGTGCTATATAACTTAGATCATGCCAAAATAAAAAAAAACAAATGTGAGTGCTATATAACTTAGATCATGAAAAAAAAAAGCAGACATTTGAACCCACATATATACGAGTATCATCAAGATCCTCTGAAAAGGCATAATGTCTAGAAAAGAAGGGAGTGAGTGTGCGTGCATGTGTTTATGTTTGTGTTTGTGGGCGCGCGATAGAAGGTTTAGGTTTCATGGAAACACCACCAGTTTAGACATACGCTATACAGTGATCAATCATACACAAACAGCTAAACCAAAACAATAACAAGTTGAGCTCCTTAAATTAAATGTGGCCATAAAAGTTGAGGGATTTTCCCAACTAATTTTTCTACCATAAATAGGGTCTGAACAAGAAGGGCACTCTTATATTCCCCTTGTTCCGATTTTATTTAGTACTAACAACATCAACTAAGAGATGGTTATTTTATAAATCCAGAGTTTTCACCTCAAAACAAAATAAAGATTAATGATGAAAATGATGCCGAAAAGCTCTGTATTCTTTTTCTTCCATAAGAAGAACAAAGTCCCCATTATTCATATTAGTAGGATTTTGATCTTTAGTACACTTTTACACGCCTCTTGCAATCCATATTAATAACTAGCGCGGAAGTGTGGAACTATATGTGTATGATTCGGTTGCTTCCTAATCATTTAATCCTATCAGCCCACTGTTCGTAAACCCGACAAAGATCATAACATGCAGAGTGTCAAATCTTACAAAATCTATCCAAAGTCAATTAAAAAAGGAACAATACTGTCCACATGATAGAATTCCCTATGTTACTTTTTTCCTACCTCCTCCATACTTCGTAAAATGAAAAAAACCCAAGTACCCAATCCATGGAAAAAGAAAAAATGAAAGCATTGCAATACACTTAAGCATCCATGTACAAGTCAAAGAAGCAAGAAAGGGAGCACACTATGAACAACAGTAACAGCCTTCAATACACCATTAGGTCAAGATTGACCATGAAATGCCCCAAAACAAATTTTCCATCATGAAAACAAATTCCCAAATTAAAGGCATACCATACCACGTAATTCTAACCTCAAATTACCGAAACACCTCGAACTGATTGAGAGAGGGAGGAACTATACCAGCACACGATTTGATTGCAATACATACTAATAATTAGCTTGGAAGTGTTGAACTATGGATGTATGCTTTGGTTGCTTCCTAATAATTTAATCCTATCAGGCCACTGTTGGTGACCCCGTTCATAACATGCAAAAAGTGTCAAATCATACAAAATGTCAAAATCCATCTCAAGTCAATTCAAAAAGAAAGGATATCGTCCAAATGATAGAATTCCCTTTGTTAATTTTTTTCTCTCTACCTCCACACTTCGCACCATGGAAAAAAGCAAAAATGAAGCCATTGCAATACACTTAAGCATTCATGTATCAATGAAAGCAACACTAACAGCTTTCAATACACAATTAGGTCAAGATTGACCATGAAAGGCCCCAAAGCAAATTTGCAATCGAGAAAACAAATTCAGTCCCAAGAGAACAGCATACGAGCATGACATTCGAACATAATCCACGCAATTCCAAAATCAAATTGCCAAACCACCTCGAACTGATTGAGAGAGATGAGAAACCATACCAGCGCACGATTTGATTGTGTGGATCTTCAGGAGCAAGACCAGAATACTGGCCAGATGGGTCATATCGCCTGCTAGTCTGAATATATTCATCTTCGCTAGGGATTTGAAATCGAACAACGACGACCTAGATCTGTCACATAAAACGCAGAAAAAAGGGAGCTAATCGAAGAACCAATTAACAATCTTTGAGACGCAGAGAATCGTCGTTAGGGTTTTCGAGCCCTTTTCGCTCTGATCTGAGCCTCTCCGGAGAATAAATTATGCGAAGAACGCGAGCCTGCGTGTTGCGACGTGCGAGCAATTAAGCCGTTGACAGAGAGAGACCGCTTGAGAAATGGAAAGGAAAGGAAAGAATTGAAAATTTTATTATATTTATCTAAATAAATTAATTATGTTTTTAGCATGAAGATATTTTCTAGTATTCTATACAATTCATTAAAAAATGAGGCAATATAATCAATTCATATTAGTAAAGTATTTATATCATGTTGACCAAAAAATAATAAGCATTATATTAGACTTGTCAATGGGGTCAGGTTTGAGTTTGGGTTCAATCATTTCGGATTCGGGTTAAATTGGATTCGAATCGTTACATGTCACATGTTGATTGGGTCGGATCGCTATAGTTTTTCAGACGGATTGGGAAACAATGAATTTTTAATGATTATTAAAATTAAATTTAAACTCAAAATAATATTTATTTATAATATATTATTTACATGTATTTTTTTTTTGAGAATATATTATTTTCATGTATAATAAAATATACTAAAAGTTTTAGATAAAATTTATACATTCTACAAATATATTAAACCAGTCAACCCAACGAAATTCGGATCTTTCAAGATTCAGTTTATTTTGAGTTCAAATTTTCGGGTTTTAACTTTTAACCCTAATATTTTCGGACGATTCGGTTTGGATTTGCGACTCGGATAAGCTTTTTACAGGTCTAATCATGTGTATTATTTTAGTTTAATATAATATCTAATTAAAAAATAGTATTATCCAAATTTAAAGTGCTAAGGTACTAAGATCATTCACAACTTGGTAACTTGAATATTCTTATACAATAAGCAATAAGCAATAAAAAGTTAAAAAATGTCTATGAGCTTATATTCCCATTTCGTTAAGTAATGAAATCAGTTATTTCATTTTAATTTATCCTAAAAAGTTGTGTTAAAAACTTGAATAGGACTTGACCTAGAAAAAAAAACTTTCATAGACCATATCCTTTTGTTTTACCCTTTTTTTTCACTCACATTTGAGTTTTGTTTTCTACATTATGTCATTAATTTAATCCCATTTGTCCTTAATTAAATTACTTCTAAGTTACACACCTAATTGACCTTCAAAATTTCAAGTTTGACTCAGGTGGTAAGCGACTTGCTCCACATCTACGAGGTTTGAAGTTGAAAATTTTCTTTGGGAGACTCGTCCGTCAAAATCAGGTGCGCAATCCGGATCGGGGTAGAGGAAACTCTGGCGAACCAGTGGGAACGAAAAAAAAAAAACTTCAAGTTTGTAACAATTGAGACCGACCCTAATATAATAACATCCAACATCAATATACACAAAACTCAATCAGAACCAAACCAAACCTTTCTAACCCTTCAAGATCCAACAACATAAGCCTCATTTCAATGATCATATTGCAACTATGAGAAGCACTAGTTAATGTGAGTGATCTTATAACTCTTTAATAAACTAGCTAGTGCTTCTTGCTGAACAGATTCTACAATGTGAGTGATGCAACAGTAGTGGCTTAAATAACTCAAATCAATTTAGAAGTGCAACTCTGTGATTACTAAATTTATTCTGATTTTCTTTGAGGATCCTTGTCTGAATTCTTCAATAGATCAGGTTTAATGTGTGATCAGCCATGAACTTAACTGAGACCTATTATTGTCTCCCCTTGATTAATAACAAATACTAACAACAAAATTATGCTACAATAACTCACTTTACAAGAGGATGACCAAAAAAAACATATTACAAGAAAAAAAGAAAAAGAAAAATCTAGATCATGACAAATAAAAAACCTTAGTAGAAGGTACTGATCTAAAAATCCTAGGCGTTGCGACCGTCTAGGACTGACTAGACAACCGTTCTGACCATCTAGGCGGCCTCTTTCCGCCCAAGGTCCATCTAGCGTTTTTTTAGAACACTGCTAGGAGGTCATAGGATCAAAAGGTGGTATCAGTCACCTTAGAATCCGACCTAGGCGAAACCCTTGAAGGCGAGCTTGAATTCCTAGACGAACCATGTCCGAAAAAGCTCAGCTTGCTGATCTTCTTCGTAAAAGAGCCCATGAACTTGCGCGAGCCAGATTTTTGCATGGTAATCTTCATGGATACATGATCCTTCTCAAGATCATTAAGCCTCATTCTCATCCTAGCCAGCTCAAGCTTCAGCTCCCGGTTTTCTCTTCTCAAAGAAGCGTAGTTGTCCTTGGGCGACATGGATGCGCTTAGCGCACCACTATTGACCCTCCAAGACTGAAACATTGGTGGCTTGGGCTCTTCCTCTGGGTAATTGCAGAAGAGTGAATTTCTAAGCTTTAGTTGCTCATAATAGAGGACTTGTACTATGGATTGTAGCGGAAGGCGTTCGTTTTGAGCTGCTTGCGCGCCTACTTCTTGTGAGAGCTTCTGGAAATCAATCAGCTTGCATAGCTTTCTTTTGTCTGGTTCTGATAAACCTTGATGTGCCTGCAAGATATTCATAAGGAAAGGAATTGAACTTGATTGAAGTGTATGTACATGTTAGAACCCTAAGAACGAAGATATACGAAAGTCAACATCAACATCGTCACGAGGTCAAGATGGGGGCACCCACATGTTAGGAGGATGTGCCCGATAGACCCAAGGAAAACTGAAATTCAGTTATGTGACAATAATAACGGAATTTAGTAAGAATGTGCCCGATAGAACGAAGATATACAAAAGTCAACATCAACATCCTCACGAGGTCAAGATGGGGGCACCCACATGTTAGGAGGATGTGCCCGATAGACCCAAGGAAAACGGAAATTCAGTTATGTGACAAAAATAATTGAATTTAGTTAGAATGCACCAAAATTGATATGCAAAAGTAAAAATACCTTAAGGTATAAGTCAATAGCCCGATATAGTCCATCGTGTAAGGTGCGAGCATGTGAAGGTAAGGACTCGGCAATGACCAAGAACTTGTTGAGCTTGAGGTTCACATCCGGGGCGATCTCAGCAAGGTAATTGTCCACCAATTTGGAAACCTTAATCAGAGCGGTTTGTGAAGGTGAACGAGGACTATCCGATTCAAAACCAGACGCGTCCTCCATCTCATCCTCACTGTCGTCTTGCTGAGAGAAGTTGACCAGGATCCTGTGAACCGTGTCAGCATCAAACACGGTATCTCCAGCATGGCGAAATGACGGGATCAAGAGGTCATCCAATGTGGCCATATCTAAGTGAGAACCGATCCTGCGTTCTAGATCCATCCTACAGGGAACCGAGCACTCAAGCATGACAGCGCTTCTCAGAAGTCCGAAGAGGAAGTTGATGGGGACAACAAGCTTCTCAACAGGCAAGAGGCTCACAATAGTCTCAACCACTAACCTCTCTCCTCCTCCATGCCCGCCATTTGATTGGCTAGACAGGTCCCACGAGCTAGGCCGCCTTGCCAGCTCCTTTTGAACATAATCCACAAGCGATGCACCAATGCTCTCCGGTCTAACTCCCCTGCATTTCATGGCGGTTATGACTCTTTGGAAAATATCAATCCTAAGAGCAGAAATATCCTCAATCCACCAATCGCCCTCGGGTTTGATTGGTCGGGTCATTTGTAGTCTCCCTGAGCTGCTGTACTCCAGCCTTGAGAAACTCGAGGCGATTTGCTCAGTACATGCCTTTGAGGCAATGGAGTCAATGCACCTGTTCACAACTCTTAGCTCATCAGCTAAAGGAAGGAGGCTTTCACATTGTTTCAAGACCTCAACACACATTTCCAAGTTCTTGCAAACGACGCTATCAAGATACTCCTCAGCACGAGAGGCGAGGTTATCTTTAGAAAACTCCTCGTTCATTTCTAGGTAATCAGAGACGCAACAAAGCTGAGCAACGTTGGCGGGTGTTATCTCAAAGTTAATGCCATAGCAGAACTTTGCAGCTAGCTCGAACGCCTCGGAGCCACCAGGTAGGTGTGGGAGCTCCATTTTTGGTATGCCAAACTCACGCCGTTCTGCTACTAATTTACGGATTCGACCGCTTCGAGAGACAAGAGGGAACTGGGTTTAACAAAAATGGATGAAAAAACACTCTACATTAGCTCATATCTAAAGATTTCTGTCAAAAAATGCTACAAGTTCTTTAGTGAGTTGGGTCAAAAAATGCTACAAGAGGGAACTGGGTTTAACAAAAATGGATGAAAAAACACTCTACATTAGCTCATATCTAAAGATATCTGTCAAAAAATGCTACAAGTTCTTTAGTGAGTTGGGTCAAAAACTCACCTTGTGAAGTGCAAATGTCCCTCCACAAACTTCAATTATTATATCACTTGGAACATCTCGGAAAATCCTGCAATAGATGGAAGCAATTAGATTATCAGACCTACAACAACAACAACATCAACAACATTGACCCAGTGAGGTTCCGATAGACCCAAGAAAAACTGAAATTCAGCTATGTGACAATAATTGTTGAATTTAGTCCGAATGCACTAATATAGGGACTAAATCCATCTCAAAGGCAATGTATAAAAGCCAATGAGCATGAGGATGCACCCCGGTAGATTATCATACCTAGGAAAGGATAAAGAGAATGAAGAACCTGAACAAGAGAAACCCACCAAACAAGAACAAACTTCATAAAAGGCTAAACATAACATAACAATCAAAAGCATCAAAACACAAAACAAACCATTCACTAGAACGCTGCTGGCGAGAGCTTTTAGCCAACATTAAGTGTTGTTGTAACTGATGCTGATGTTGCTTCTTGTCACCCCTCTCCATAGAGCAAAATCTGGACAAAAGAGAGAGTGGTAGAAAGTAGAAACAATTGCACAAAGAAAGAACTACAAAGAGGGTCACTAATCACTCAAAAGACAGAAAGATAGATGACCCAGATAGAGAATAAGGTAATTCGGTGGGATTATTTTTTTATTTGAGGAAATTCGTCGAACAAGTGGTGTGCAAAATGAAGGATTACAATTGTACATTTGTACAAAGCAATGGGCAAGGGTAACACAAAGAAAGAACAGCAAAGAGGGTCACACAAAAGACAGAAAGAGAGATGACCCAGATAGATAATATGGTAATTCAGTGGAATTTTTTATTTCTTTGAGAAAATTCGTCGAGCAAGTGGTGTGCAAGATGAAAAATTGCAATTGTACAAAGCACTGGGCCTCTGATTTCTCCACTGTGAAGGTGGGTCATCATCATCTATCATTCTCTCTCCTGGGTTGTTCATAGAAGATGAGGGGGAGTTGAAATTGGTACTATAAAGTGAATGCAAATCGCAATCAGTGGGATGTTGCTGGCCGTTAAAGAGGCGCCAAAAGAGCGTGTCTTTGGGCGTAAATTGTAGGGATTTTAGAGTATGTGATTATGTGAAGAGTAAAGTCAAATGCAAAGTGATTGTGTTTTTATTGAGGAAGAAAATCAAACACACACCAACTGAAAAAGGCGGGGAAAAGGAAAAAGGGGGAAAGGTGGTTGTTGCAATTTCACGCTTTGTCTTATGAAAGTTACTTTTGTGAAAAGAATAGTGGCTAGTGAATTTGACAAAAGAAGTATCATTTGTTTCTATTCTCTAATTTGTATACATTTTTGTATTGGAACAATTATGATACTCAAAAACTAAGTAAGAAAAAGATGATTTTATAATGTTAGTGTTTAACGTTTAAAATTTCGTTGGTCCGGCCTTCAAACATCTAATCAAGCAGTAGAGGTTTCAGGCAATATTTTCGTTTCGACTCCTATTGATAATATTTAAGACAGTCAATTAAAAAATGGTGGTACTAGTAAATCAAGAACGATGCGAGTTACATTAGTTAGTATTATTATCATTTTTATAAGGTCGGAATCCATCTTACAACGTATATTATTAATAATTTTTGGGTCTAATTGTCGGTGTGAACAACATCCAACTCTTTTCACATATCCTCAAGTACAACTAATCTAATTTAGTTGATATTTAACAAAAAAATTTAGGGCAGCTAGCCGTAAATCGAACTTTAGTCAATATTTTGAGTCATATCTTAATGTCAACTACGATCTTAGAATCGTAATCGCTCCAATACCGTATTAAAGTTTGATGAATTAATCGATGAGAGATGTTTGTCCGTGTACATAATGTACACAATAAATCCATCGCATAAGTTTAATAAAATTTTATTTTAAAACTAATTGACAATAGCTTATTTTAATTTTCATTTCCTTGGATTTCATTCTTGTGACATATTCAAAATTTAAGTGCTCTTATCTTGATTTTCTCAAATCCTATTTATACAAAAATATAATGAAGCAATAATGTTAATGTTGAATTGACAATAAAGAGTAACAATTATACTAAACTTATATACTAGATATTTAGTTCACCTTACTCATATATATGTTCACAAACTTACCTTAGAGAAAGGCTTGAATCAAAAAGAAAATGAATAAGATTGATATTAACAAGTCACAGATGTAATATCATGAACATTTGCAAGATTTATTAAAAGGACAAAAAAAAAAAAAAGCTTTTCTAATACAGTGTAGTTCAGTCTCCCATTGTGTAGTCCATTCTCATTGTGAGTTTTAAATTTTTAATGTAAAACAATTCATTATATTTTATTTCTGATATTTTGATGTCAAATCATCAAGCTTACTATGCTCATTTCCTATGTAAACAATATTATGCTTTGAAAATAATAGTTAAATTATTGCCACAAGCTTAATTACCTCCTCAAATTGTATACTCTTATTATCATGACAACATGTTCTAAAGCAATTAAATACGGAGAATGTATTATGATCAAGAAATAATACAATGAAGATTTTTCAAGTAATAAATAGAACTAATGAATGATTATTGCAATGATAATTGTTGTTTATACTTAGATAGCTTCTCTTTTTTTGGCTAAAAAAATGTACACTATTTTTGCAAACTAGACATTCAAGTTGATGGATACGAAAACAGTGTATGAAACATGTAAAAAACATACGTAATTAATATGTAACGAACGTGCAAAACATCTGACCAAACGTGCAAAGGAAAAGTGAGTTCAAATTTTTTTTTGGTAAAGTCCTTTTTGGTAATATTGAGAGCTAAAAGTTACACCCAAAAAACATTAAAAAAAAATTGCATTGCAAAGAATCGACTCAAATCTTGTATTCCATAATTGTTTTATTTTTATTTTTATGTCACAATTAGTTATATAAATATTAAAATAATGTTAAAAAATTAGAACTTATATTTATATTTCAAAAACTTATATATATTTGTGCAAATTTTTAGCTTAAAAAATCATATTATATAATTTTTAAGAATTAAAAAGGTAATATTTTGTATGAAAATTATTCTCTTAATTTTTAAAAATTTTATAACATGATTTTGAAAATACAAATTTATACATGTATATACTTGTTTACAATATAAATATAATTTTTAAAAAAAATAATATTAATTTGATATTTAAATTTTAAATGGACATGGAAATGAAACCCCTAAAATAAAACGGATGATTTTGCATCCGCAAACAATGAACCCTAATTTTAGTTCGTGCCTTAATATTTAACAAGGCATAAAGACTTATACTTCGAATCTTATTTGAAATACTATGAAATAAAACTTCAAAGAAAATTATTGGTTTAGAATACGTATATATTTAGTGATTGTCTTACATGGGGAATATGTAATAATTATGTATGATTGGACTTGCATGATAACAAAACAACTTTCATTCAAGTCGCATCTAATTAGCCAACATTTCTTTGAAAAGGAACAAAGATTAATAGACAAGAAAATCTTTGATTTGATAACATTTGGAGAAATTGCAAGAACTTAGAGAAAAAGATTGTAAATCTTAGAAAATACAACAACAACGATTTAGTGTAACTCAGCTTCAGCAGTATCTCAGAGGCTAAGATAAAGACACTCATAACTTAACGCAGAGGAAAAGTGCCCGAAATGTCCGAGTAAGACCCACAACTAGATATCCTACAAGCACAGGACAACGACACGAACACAAAGCAAGCAACTCACGACAAACAAACCACAACACACCAAAACAAACAAAAGTACACAAAAGCATTGAGCTCAGAGACAAACCGAACAAAGCACACCAAGCAAAACCGAGCAAAACAGGACAAAGCATAACGACATAACCAAATGCTCAAACCACGAAGAACCGTAAATTCTGACGACTAGCTATCCACCACTCTGATCTTCTTTTTCCAATTATTCCTATATTCGGCTAACTCTACTGAAATCTATAATTGATTGATATAATATCTTATACTATCCCTCTAGTGTTTCTTTAAAAATCTTAGAAAATAAGCTAAAAAAATGTTGCTTTTTGTATATTTTCGAATCTTCACGTGAAGTGAGGTGAGCAAAATAAAGTTGTTGTAAAAGGTTGGGGAAAAAAAAGCTAACGGTGAAAGACAATTAAAACTTTTGACATAAAGAGAGAGATTAATGATTGTCCACTATGTTTGGTGGGCCTTATGTGCCTTATTTTGATAGGCCCATTGGGCCTCATCAATATAATTGTATTTTGTTACAAAGAACCTTTTTTCCACCCACTCCATGTTTATCCTTTCGCCGAGAAAAGTCCCGTTTCAGTAGGATCTGGTAGTCAAAATGGGGCACCTATAGTCGGAATATGTCAGCAAGATGAGCCCAAAAGACCTAAGAAAAACTAAAATTCGGCTATGTGACACTGATAGCTGAATTTAGTTAAAATGCACCAAAAGTGAAATAGGAGTATGAAGATGCGCCCCATCCTTTCGTTTTTTTAATAAGGATAATAATTAGGTGGGCTTTAAACTCGGTTTGACAACGATAGAAGAACCCACGTCATTCCATGTTTGTGAGTGAGAGTGAGTGACTAAATTTTGTAATTTTATCAGTCACTTGATTCACTTCTTTGCCAGTCACTTGACTAAGTAAAGAGTTAGACCGTATCATGTTTACCCCCAATAACTATGTGATAATGGTACAATCATCATAGTTAGATATTGTAATTCTAGTCCAATTGGTACCATATAGGCAAATATGATTGCATAACAATTAATTGTGACCTTAATCTCGTATTATCACTAGTATCCTCATCCAAACCTAAAGGGACAATTCAATTTTTTTTGGGCATGCAAAATAGTGGAGAAAAAGGAGAGATAGATCATGGAGATGAAATCATAATGGGGCCAAAAAGAGAATTTATGGTATTGTGATAATTTAGATGTGGCATGCTCATAGTAGTGGGGAGAGAGGTGAATGGATTGTGTTTATTTATAGACACTAGACTCTATATTGTTGAACTAGGGTTGCAAAAAAATAACCCCAACTTAGGGGATAATTGCAGAAAATAGCCTGAATTTTTAAGGTTGCGACAAATAGCCGCATACCTGGGCTGGCTAATTATCACAACTCTGAACCGTCCCCATACTCGAGGCTATTTGCTGCAACTTTAAAGTTTGGGATATTTTCTGCAATTATTACCAAAAGTGGGATCATTTCCTGCAATTTTCCCAAATGTACACATTCATTCATACATAAATTGTAATTGTAGGGTTGACTGAAAAATCTAACCGAAAATTAAAATTGGATTTAAGGTGAACTAAAAATCGAACTAAATTGATACAGTTTGGTTTCGTTTTGTTTTTTTCAATTCAGGATGGACAAAGGATTGTTCTTTTCAGTTCAGGATGGACAAAGGATTGTTCTTTGAAAAATTCGAACTGAACCGAAATTTAATCAAAACAAAAACCGAAATTCATGAAATTCCTAAACCAAACTGAAGAATATCGGTTTTGGATTCGACTCAACTTAATTTAGTTTGAACCGACCTATGCTCAGCCGTAGAAAGCTGAGACATTTTAACTGATGAAAGACAGCAAAAAAAATAAAAAATCGTCACAACTAATATAGCTCTTACAATTTTACAATTGTTGTGAGAAAAAAATTCTCCATGAACACAAGCTTTTAAAGGCGAGAAATTCATGCAATGTTCTTTTCCTTCCCCCTATCACATAAGCCAGGAGAGGAAATAAATGGACAAATGCTGATGAGTCCTGCATTTGTCAAAGGCTGAAACAAATGAATTGAACCCTTTAGACTTGATAGGTTCAAGAACAGCAATTTGAAGGCACTTGATAGGTTGAAGAACAGCAATTTGAAGGCAGAAGAGGGAACAATATGATGCTAGGGCATCTTCTTTTCACATGTAAAGTCCCTCTGGCACACCTTCCTTCTTCTTGTACATCACCTTTTCTTTGGCCTTCTTGAAATCAGCATGCATCACCTGATTTAACCGACGATTAAGTAAATGCGAAAAATCAGTTGTAGAACATATAAGAAAAGCTTGTGGAATAATAACAACAACAACAACAACAACAACAATTACCCAGTGCGGCTCCCCTTGCGGGAAATCTGGGGGGTCAAAATGGGGGCACCCCCCTGGCTTAACGCAAGGGGGGTGCGCCCAAAAGACCCGATAGGACCACAGAATGCAGAGAGAAAGCAGAAACGAAGGCCGAAGCCAAAAATAAAGAGCTAAAAGTAAGAGAAACTTAAAACCAAAAACATGGCGCCGAAGTCTCAAGAAGAGGAAATTGAGGTACCAAGACGGCAAGACATATACATCAATGTAGGTTTGTTTGGATGTGAACTTATGCATTATTCATTTGTATAGCCAAAATACAGTATATCAATGCCTCATAAAGCGTTATATTTTGGCTTAACAAAAATCAAGTAAATTTTTTTTGGCTTTATAATACATAGAACACATCAAATTTCCAGTTACAAAGTTGTATTTATAATAAAGGGAACTGAAACTTGAGTCTAACCTTCATGCGCCGTTCTCTCAGTGCAAGCAAACCAGCTTCAGTGCAGATGGCCTTAATATCAGCTCCAGAAAACTCATCCTTGGTCATGACGAACTCCTCTAGGTTTACATCGTCAGCCAATGTCATCTTGGCTGTATGAATCTGCCATGTTAACAGTTTCATCAGTTCTGAGATGGAAAACTCATACCACTATTGTTCACGAATTATATTGAACGGCTTTGTGCATTTTCTCTAGTTTATAGTAATTGTATTTTTATATTTTCGGAAAACTCATACCACTATTGTTCAAGAATGCAAAATCCAAGGTGGATAATTTACTTGAATGTGCTCTTAAAGTGGTATTATGACATATCAATATATCATACCTGAAAAATACGTCTTCTTGTTTTGATATCAGGAAGAGGGAATTCAATCTTTCTATCTATACGACCCGGACGAAGCAAAGCAGGATCAAGGCTTTCAATTTTGTTTGTTGCAAGGATCACTTTAACATCTGATCTAGAATCGAAACCATCCAACTGGTTGAGCAGTTCAAGCATGGTTCGCTGGATTTCACGCTCACCACCAGAATGAGCATCATACCTGCAAATTTTTAGCTATTTAGGAAGTAGCATAATTCAGACTATTTTATGAGGGCTACTTAATTTTTCACAAGTTGTACCTTTTGGTTCCAACTGCATCAATTTCATCAATGAAAACAATAGAAGGTGAAAGGTCATCTGCAACTCTGAAAAGTTCCCTGACTAGCTTTGGGCCATCTCCAAGATACTTCTGTATCAACTCACTTCCAACAACACGTAAGAAAGTTGCTGATGTAGAGTTTGCCACTGCCTGAAGGAATGAAGGGGAATAATTGCACTCGGTAAATTAGTCAAATAAACATAAGTATAATCCAGATTATACTCAAGTGAATACTTAGAAAGTCAAAATAAAATTTAGTTTGTCACTGCCTGAAAATTAGTTAGGCAAACAAAACTATAATCCAGATGATTAAATAGTAAACAAATTCCAACTTCCAGGGCTCAAAAAGACAAAATAAACATTCTACTAAAGTGAATACCGAGAAAGCAACATCATGTCTGTTGTTCAATCTCGAAACTAATATTTCAATTCAGATGTTTCTTCTATGTAAAGAATGTACTGAAGAGAAGACTGAGTCTTATTACAAATTTTATTTGGTTAGGAAAAGATGCAGTGTTTGCAATTATTTAGATAATCCTTTTTTAACACTAAGACAATGAATGGTCTGTTCAAAATGGGTTTGACTGAAAGATGAGTTTTGCACAGTCTAATTCCTCAACGCAGCGCAAATTCGCAGCAGTCTAATACCTCATTTCTCAAATCTATTGGTGGGTTTTCAGGTACAAATCGTACTGACTATCCTCCCTAGAAATGCTGATTGTTGTACAGATTTTAGATAATATATTCATTGGTTTTTAATTGTAGGTCCACTAGTTTAATTTCAAATAGCTGAATAGGACGGGAAGAAAACCAGGAATAATTTATCTAAACTACTAAGGGAAGAATTGCATTCAACATGAAAGACTGAGATGAAATAGTCATTAGAGGAATGAGCACTTTTTTCTTCTTGGAGAGAAGCAAGTTAACCCAGGCTCAAGCAAGTTAGTAACCCACTATAAAAACAAGCAAGTCAGACATTTATTAATGCTGTTGGGATAACAGTAAAAGCATCCATCATAAATCATTAGAGTCTTATGTGTTTAATTTTGACCAGCAAATAATTCAGAATGTCAGAAGTGTAAATTGATAGTGACTAATCATAAGATACCTTTGCAAGCAACGTTTTCCCAGTTCCGGGCTCTCCATAGAGTATGACTCCCTTGGGAGGCCTAATACCAATATCTTCATAGAGTTCAGGGTGAGTCAATGGAAGCTCAACTGCTTCCTTGATTTCTTGTATTTGAGCATCCAATCCACCAATATCGGCATACGATTCTAGAGGCGCTTTCTCAACTTTCATGACAGATACCATTGGATCAACGTCATCTTGAAGAATCCCAACAACAGAAAGCACCTGAAAATAAATATTGGTACCAGGACATCTTATCAATAGCCATCACCAAGTCCGAGACAAAATTTGATCTTGCCTCATATCAAAAATTGAAAATTGCATGCTTGATTGATAGAATAATCATCAATGGCCATCACCAAGACTGAGACTAAAGATTTAATCTTGCCTTATATCAAAATTTTGAAAATTGCATTCTTAATTGATTTAATAATAACAACATCCAACCTCCTACTTCTATTTTCACATCTTCCACAATGCCTCATAGGCCTCGCAATGTCAGCACTGAGTGACCCCAATTCGAAAATCCCTAGCCTAAATCACTTCAAAAGATTCTAAATACACTCAATCCCAAACTTAATTCTTTCTCAAATATTGGTAGCAGGATATCTTATCAATGGCCATCACAAAGTCTGAGACTAAAAATTTTAATCTTCATATCAAAATTGAAAATTGCATGCTTGATTGATAGAATAATTATGTTTGCTTCAGTAAATGACCCCAATTCAAAAATCCCTAATCCAAATCAATTCAAAAGATTCTAAATTTACCCAATCCAACTTAATGCTTGCTCAAATCATCAAATGTCATCGATCCCAGAAACACCAAACCCTAATTCACTAAACACAAGTTCAATTTCAACATAAAAAACCAAAATTCACATTCAAACAAGTCTCACAAACCTTATTATGCATCAAAATCGAACAACCAGGCTCGAGTTGATCCTTATCAACGAACGACAATATGCTAACATAATACTCCGGGCCAACCGACGACGACACAATCGCGTGATTCTCATCGATAAGCTCCTCCAAATTCCCCACGCTCATCGGCGTTCCTCTGAGATCGTCGACCTTAGATCGATCCTCCTCGGTCTTCTCCTCCTGAGGCTTGAGCCTCTCCTGATTCGCGACGAATTCTTCCTCCATTAACAAGTAATCCTTAACCCTCTCGAGCTTGAGAAGCCGGAGCTTGCACTTGGTGAGAGGGGTGACGGTTGGCAAGCGAGAGGCGGCCTCGGAGCCCTTCTGCTTCCGCTGCTTTCGGCCGATGCGCGCCGGCGGAGCCGCTGGCTCGTATTTCTTGTCCTTCTTGTCGCCGTCTTTCCGGTCGCCGGATTGACCTTGCCGATTCAAGCCGGAATTTCCCTGCCCCATTTTTGGCTTTTCAGATTTACAGATTTCGAAGAAGAAGAGAGATTGATTGCTGAGATAAGTGGCTCAGTTTTGGAGTGGGCAAGAAGAAAACTTTACAGAAACGCCCAAATTAACGCTTATTCACACAAAATGCCCCCTTACTCTTTTTTGTCAATATATCACACATTATAAAAATGGGGGAGATATAAGGAGTATCAGCTCGGTGGTGGCGTCGGCGTTTGGTGCATCTTTCTCTCATATCTTCCCTCTGATCCTCCTCTCTTTAGTAAATCTATCTACCTCCTTATCTCTTCTTCTTTTATCCCTTTCTCCTTGAAAAAACACAGCTCTTATTCCGATTAAGGTCCTCGATCTCGCCGTTCCGAGAAGGTGGTGGAGCTGGAAATTACCGGTATGTTTTCATGATTTCACATGTTCTTACTTGTGTTCTAAAGATTCATTCTTTACATGTGCCTTTATTTGAGGAATCGTAGATCACTAAATATGGAGTTTATTCCTATGGTGATGCTTCTATGTTTATGCACTCTATGTGTTCGATGAAATTCCTTTCAATCAAACGGATGTGATTGGGGTGTGGGCAGGTCTGAATTTTGTGTTTCTGTTGGTACATGTTTCAATTAGGTTTTTTTTTCTAGGGTTAAGTTTTTTTTTTCACCTGCTTTAGCCCTTAACAATTTAGCCCTTCTGTATGCATTCGAGAGTAGCCCCTGGTGCTTTGTTTTCACAACTGATAGGATACAAAGGAAGAGGAGTATCAAGTAGTTAAAAGATTAAACAAAAATACAGGAAAAGATATCCCTTTTATTAAGCAAGTTGAGTTTCCAACCAATTTGGTTTGAACTTTGAACAATCTGGATGCCTCTTGAAAGTGGTGATTTGGACAGATAAGCATAACAACAGTATCAAGAGGGAGATAATCATAATTAGACTAAGCCAATTAATGTTTAGTTATTGACTTTAATGACAAATTCATATAGCTCAGAGGGAGAAAATCAGACTAGGCCAATTAATGTTTAGTTATTGACTTTTATGACAAATTCATACAGCTGAAATGAATTATTATCTGATTGCCCTTGCTGCTCCGTTTACAACTTCTCTATGCATTTCACATGCCTTGATTTGTATGCCCTTGTATATGTATGTCAACTTCCTTAAATTTACTTCCTTCTCGTTTCAATTTATGATAGTTTTCATGGTATTGTAATTTTTTTTTGTACGCTTTTCATTGTGATTATTCAACTGAACTTAGTTGGCATTCACTGATATGGATTTGGGAATTTTTTCTTGCTTTCAAGTTAAGAACAAAGAGACTGTTGTATTTTTTTGGTAGGAAGGCTGCTGTATTAATTTGTTGCTTGTGTAGCTCATAAATGCCAAGTGATAAGAGCTGTGTTAATCGGATAGGGTTTAGATTTGTTGCTGGTTTTTTTAGATTGTGGCTTCTGTTCTTAGTTTTGTTGTGTTGTTTATTTCAGTTTGTGCTTGGTTCTTAGTTTTAGATAGGGTTTAGATTTGTTGCTGGTTCTTAGTCTTGTAGCTACAATGCTGTCAAATTGTAGCTACAAGCCTACAAAACACAACTCAAGCAAGGGAAGGGTGGATGAGATTAATTGAGAATTTTTTGAAGAAAAGATAATGGAGTAGCAGATAATCTGATCTTAATTTGAAAAGTAATTTCAAACCAACTGAGAATTATTAACAGGAAATAACTGAGAACTAAGAAGAAAACACATTATGTGTTATAGCAGCACCAAGTGATTAATGTAGGAGGGGAAGACTAAATGGTTAACCTCCATATTTTGTGATCTACGATTCCTCAAATAAACTCCATATTTTGTGTTTTTGAGCAGCACCAAGTGTTATAGCAGCACCAACTGAGGATTTAATTTTTTTTGATCAGGTTAGAAGAGAACGGCAAATCCTTTTTTCGCACGAGAAAGAGAGCATTCATGGCGGGATCGATCGCAAGACTCCGACATACTCTCCAATCGGCTATTCGCGGTGCTCGTGGCTCCGCTTATCATCTCCGGCATTGTAATATTCTCCTCTCTCTGTTAAATTAGACGCATTTAGGGATTTAGTTTCATGAATTTATTGTCTATGGATTGTTCGTCACTTATCTCTTACCTAGGCGTTTGCTATTTTGTTTCTTCCCCTTCACTGAATTAGGGTTTCATACGTCTGTTTCGCTGGTTGTACGCCGTTTGTATGTTTGCGCTGTCTCCTTAATCTGATTATGTGGTTGTTTGAGGAATATTTTATTTCATTTCGATTTTGGCTGTTGAATTTGGAAACATGGGTGGTTATACATACATGTGGATATATTCCTGCTGAAATTTCCCATTCTTTCTCATCCATTTTAATTGTATCTTGCTACTGTTTACACTTTGAATTGAATTTTTATAGGTTTGTATAATGAAACCCCCCATGTCTTTGGAGCTGCTCACAATCCCTCGAGAATTTTGTCCACAGCCACAGCTGAATCCGTTCCAGAAACACAAGAGGAAGAAGATGGCATCACTATGAAGGGGGTCAAGATCCCTGGAAGACCCCTCTATCTTGATATGCAAGCCACTTCCCCTGTGGATCCACGAGTCCTTGATGCCATGCTCCCTTTCTATGTTTCCCGCTATGGTAACCCCCACTCTCGAACCCATCTATACGGGTGGGAATCTGAGAACGCAGGTGAGGCCGCTCGTGCTCAAGTGGCCGCCCTTATCAATGCTTCCCCTAGGGAGATCATCTTCACGTCCGGAGCCACGGAGTCTAACAACATCTCTGTCAAGGGGGTCATGCACTTCTACAAGGAGAAGAAGCGCCATGTCATCACCACCCAAACGGAGCACAAGTGTGTTCTCGACTCATGCCGGCACTTGCAGCAGGAGGGCTTTCACGTTACTTATCTTCCAGTGGAATCAGACGGTCTTGTGAGTTTGGAGAAGCTTCGTGCTGCAATTAGGCCAGATACAGGTCTGATATCAGTCATGGCAGTCAACAATGAGATCGGAGTTATTCAACCAATGGAGGAGATCGGAAGAATCTGCAAGGAGTTTGGAATTCCTTTCCACACCGACGCAGCACAAGCATTGGGGAAAATCCCTGTTGATGTTGATAAATGGAATGTTAGTCTCATGTCATTAAGTGGGCACAAGGTTTATGGTCCTAAAGGTGTCGGTGCTTTGTACATGCGAAGGAGGCCAAGGATTAGAGTTGAGCCTCAGATGAATGGAGGAGGTCAAGAGAGAGGGATTAGGAGCGGTACAGTCCCGACTCCATTGGTTGTTGGATTTGGGGCAGCTTGTGAGCTAGCCATGAAAGAGATGGAGTACGATGATAAGAGGATCAGGGTTTTGCACGATAGGCTGCTGAATGGGATTAGGTCAAAATTGGATGGAGTTGTGGTGAATGGAAGCATGGAGAGGAGATACCCCGGGAATCTGAATTTGTCGTTTGCTTATGTTGAAGGAGAGAGTCTACTTATGGGATTGAAGGAGGTAGCGGTTTCTAGTGGCAGCGCTTGTACTAGTGCGAGTTTGGAGCCTTCATATGTGTTGAGGGCGCTCGGGGTTGAAGAAGATATGGCCCACACTTCTATTAGGTTCGGGATCGGGAGGTTTACTACAGAGGAGGAGATTGACAAAGCGGTTGAGCTGACTGTGAGGCAGGTGGAAAAGCTTAGAGAAATGAGTCCGCTTTATGAGATGGTCAAGGAAGGAATTGACATTAAGAGTATCCAATGGGCACAACATTGATTTGTTCTTGATGAAAAGGGCTAATTCATCTTTGTTTAAGGTACTGCATGATTTCAAGGAAAGGGCTAATTCTGATCTTGATGAAAAGGGCTAATTCTGTATTGCTATCCAGTTTTATGCGTCTGAGGCAGAACAAAGGTATATGGATAGAAATCATAGAATAAAATACATGACACTTGCAGCATACTGAGAGCACATCTTTGTTTAAGTTACTGCATGATTTCAAGGAATATTGTGGGTTGCTGTTGTATTAAGTTTAGCTTATAACTGAATGACTATGGTGTTGTGGTGCACTTTTGGATGTTTAGATGAAACATAGGAATAGACATGTGTGCTTCAGAAAGATTGGTCTTTTTGAAGTTCAATTTTGCACTGTGTATCCACAAATGGTGAGAGGATTGGAAGTTGAAGCTCAGATTTCTTCCTTATTAAAGTGTCATGTTATTTTCCATATTTCTTTCGTGTATTTGAACTATTATATGATGTAAAAATAAGCAAATTATGTTTGCATGATTGCCATGATAGTTAATTTGTCTTTTGCCACCTGAGTTGAGGAGGTGATGGAATCTGATTTTTCATAATGTATGGGAACAAATTTTGAGATCTTCCAAATCTGAGTTGATACAAATTCACCAATAATTTGTGTATTTGTTGATTTGTTTATCAGTAACTCCCTGCAAAATTGTGTTGCTTGTAAGGCCAAATTAGGGGCAAATAAGGGATAACAAAAAAAAAACCAATACTTGGCAAGAATTACAACTTCATAGTAGAAACATTCTAAGTTTTCAGCATACCAAATTTCATGTCAGAGTGAAGCAAAAGCTAAATTGAAAACTACACATCATTCTCAGCTAACATAAGGCATGAATGAAAGCACAAGGAAAACCAGCTCTCATTCTGCTGCATCATCAGGCGAACCGCCAGGAACCAACTGCAAAACCAAATCAGATGAATGAGTTCATCTGTGTTTTAACCTATGTGCATTGGGCAGTTCAAAGATGTATAAAAGTCAATTTTACTTACAATTGCAATGTTATTTCCATTAAGCAATATCTGGTCAAGCTTTGTAATCCTTCGACCTTCAGAAGTAATTTCGCTGCAGGGTAGGGCGAGAAAAGAGTATTAACAAACTCATTAAGTGTCATATTAAGGAACCATTTTCCCAAGTTTTAAATAACTACTTTCACAAGAATGACCGTGTCCCGTGTAAGAAAAAGTTTTGAATTTTGGCAATTCAAGCAGCAATACAGATCTACTTTGTAGCCAGCCCTAAGAGTAAGATGACCTCTGAAAACTTTTCCCCACTCATATATCAAAGACGCAAACCCTAGAATTAATAATCATAATTCATAACTCAACCAGTCAAACCCTAAGCTCAGATTACCTGGCACAAGGAAGGACTGGTTTAAGAGTAAGGCTGCATTCACATCACACAACAGATTTATATGAAAAATAGCTCAATTCTTATACACGGTTTATTCAGATTGTTCTTAGTAGCAAAGTTAATAGTAGCTTGAGCCTAGCTAAATAGTCTGCAGAATTCCTAGATAACATGTCATCTAACCGAAATCAACTAGTAAGCCATTTCAGCAAGAGATTTAACCGTGATGCTATCATATAGCTTCAAAAAAAAAAAATCAATCCCCAGAATCATTCAGATTCTGTAAACCTCCCCAATTCTTTTCAAAAGTTTTAGATAACCACCCGAAACTTCTGACTCAATTCACAAGAGTGACCGTATCTCGTGTAAGAAAAAAGGTGTAGATTTTGGAATTGGAGCAACAATAACCTCTGAAAACCTATCACACTGATAGATCTAGGACACACAGACCGAATTAATAATCAGAGCCCAACCAGTCAAACACTTAGCTCATACAGTATTATCCAGCACAAGAAAATGTGATTTGAAAATCAGCATGCATTTACCTTCTTGGACATTCATGTGACAAACTACAAAATTCCCTAGACACAGTTCATCCAGACTCTTCTTAATAGCCAAGTTACTAATAGCTTGATCCTAGCTAAATGGGTTCAAATCTTCCAGATATCATGCTCACAAACTGTGCTGCTATCATACAGCTCAAATAAAATATCAATACTCCAACAGCATTCAGATTCTGCAAATCGATTGAATAAATCGCAAAGCATGAAATTTGGCAAATCGTCCCCAATTCTCTTGCTGGCAACAAACCCTAGCCGACTACATAACAGAAGAAACAACAAAACAAGTTCAGAGAGAGAGAAGCCTTACTACTCAGTAACGTCCTCCAAAACCATGTTAACATATACGTCGAAGCCGCGGAGAGTTCCAACGAGCTCCTTATCTCCCTTCATTATCACCCAAATCTTCGACCCGATGCATCTATCGATCAACTCTGCAATTCTCGAAATCGAACGTTTTCAGCATCGGAAAAAACAGATTTTGCAAATTTGAAAAGCAATCGAGGTGATTTGAGAGGAAGATGATACCTGAAGGGAGTAATTGGGAAGGATTGTTCGCCATGGATGGATGCACACAGGTAGAGAGAGAAGCGGGACTCTTGCGTTTTCGTGAGCTTTGTCGTAGCACAAATTGCTCGAAGGGGTTTAACTGTTTATTGAATTAGTGGGCCGTTTGGGCTCAATTTATCTGAGCCAATTAAAAGCCCAATTACATAAAAACCAAGCCTCAAGACTTCACTCTTACAAAATAAAATAAATACAAAGGTTAAAAAAAAGGAAAAATTACTCAAAATAATACTAACTTTTACCTATTGACTCAAAATAATACGAAATTTTAAATTAATAAAAAATAATACCAACTTTCATTGCATTAAGAAAAAAATAGTACAAAGACAGTTTCGGTGGAGATTTCGGCAAAACATATGATGTGTCTATCAAAATTTGTTTACTAAACATTAAAAAATATCGATGGATAAGATTTTGATGTGATTATTACTCACTATCATCATATAAATCACCATTTCTCATATAAATAGTATTAATTTACATTATATAAACTATCATTTCACCTTGTAGCATCAACAAAAGTTGGTATTATTAATGACAAACCAACATATTTCAATGGCCACGTCACATATTTTGCCAAAATTTTCACAAAAAACCCTGTTATACTATTTTTAGTTAATACAATGAAAGTTAGTATTATTTTTAGTTAATACGATGAAAGTTGATATTATTTTTAATCAATTTAAAAGTTCGTATTACTTTGGGTAAATCGGCAAAAGTTGGTATTATTTTGAGTAATTTTTCCAAAAAAAAAGATTGTGTTTCGGTGTTGTCAATGTGGTGTGTTTTGTGTGCTTTTTCTGGCGAATCGTCACGCCTTCTCAAATCGGCTTCTTATTGTCTTGCTCTCCGACGACTTTATACATACGTGTTAGGTCTTTTCTAACCCACATAATTATTTTTCTCCTACATTATCTTTTACCTTTTCCGGCTTTTTTGCTCGGTGTTTGTGTCTTAGCTGCCTTGTTGCTTGTTTGTTTCATGGTTGGTTTGTTGCTTGTTTTTTGGTTTCTTGTGATCTTGTCGGTCTGTATGTATATCGAGTTTTATCTCGGTAACTCGGTCTCTCGATCTACTGAGTTTGTCTGGTACATCGAATCACCTTCCTTATAAAAAAACAAAACAAAAAACAAAGAATAGGCCTTTAGGGAGAACAAATTGGTGGGTGAAGTAGATACTTTTGTTCTTTCTCCCACCATCATTTTCGTTCTATCTTTTGGTTTTTCGATTCAAAGATTCTTGACAAGTGACTGAGAATTTTTGATAAGATGATAAACATCAAGTTATTTTCCACAATGAAATGCAATTCCAAAACAATTCGATTCTCTTGTGTTGATACTATGACATTTGGATGTCTAATAAATCTACCACTTATAGAGGGAAAAAATTGCAAATAGAGTAATGCATATGTTACACTAAAAATTATCACTTGTTATGATTTTTTTTTCGAATAATACAAAATTTAATAGTGATAAGTATACATGGTCACAAAAATCCCATTAAAGAAGGAAAGAAAGATGTGTAAACCAAAGCTAAAACATTGTAAAGCCATATATCAATCAACGTGGACGGACCAAAATGAAAGAAACCACATATTCGGCTTCTTTTTTTTCCACATTCCTTTAGCAAAGTAAAGTAGAAATGATATGCTAATCTTACAACTTTCCCTAATAGTGGATACATAATATATGTTATTTTTTACTTTTAAGATTAAACATTTATGGATAAAATTTTGACATAGGTTAGAAAAACCGTTGTTTAAATATATAAATTATAAAAATCATTCATATGTTAACATATGCCTCAAAAACCATTATATATAACCAATTATCGGTTAATCTAGTGGGATGAGACGTTGGATTTTCTTAAGTCTTTATTCAGGGATTCGGGTGTGTATCTCGATTCCTTGTGGCGTGTATGAAATATTCGAATTGGGAGAGTCGTCCCATTAAGGGCCACTACAATACCAATGTTGGGTCAAATGAGTGTTTAGACATATTAGACGACTAAATATTTTGAGACCTTCTAGCACCTAAAGAGATAGGCGAGAGACTTATGCAAGATTTTTAGAACAACATTAACATCTTATCTGAACGTGGAGTGGCTTTGGCCAATCGACCGGGCGAGATTTTTTTTAAAAAAAGAACATTATAAAATTTACTCGAGCAAAACTTTAATAAATTATGGATTTTTCTATCATACTTATGCCCTAAGGACATTGGATAAGAACCTTGTCTTAGAAGATTTTACTAATTTTATTTATTTAGGAATTTTATTTAATTTGCGTGCCAAAACCCTAAATAGAACTCAATTTCTAATTTTTTTCCTTATTCTATGTCCTTAGAACATAACTTAGAAAACAGATAAATTATAAATAAATAATTTTTCTAAAATGGTAATGTTTTGTTAAATTTATTATTTAAATTTTATTTATTTTTTAAAAAAAGTTTATTAATTAGTTTTGTAAAAGGATTTTAGTTCCCTGGAATGGAACACTTAATCTATGTCCTTATGACATAAGTTAGAAAAAACCGTAAATAAAAACCACAAATCCTAAAAAGTTCTTTCCCTCTCGCCAAGAGGTGGGCTATAAATATACATGTATCATGTACACACGAAATCAACACTCAAATTTTCATTATCCAACCAAATTAAAACCAAACTATAAACCAGCAAAGTGATCATGCAAGAATATTGCTGTGAAAAACAAGCCTCCATGGAAGCAGAATGCAAGCAAATGCTTGCAAAACCCCAAGAAGATTCCTCTATAGAAAATGAACTCAACACCACCAAACAATTGCAAGAGATGAAGCCTTCTAAATTCCAAGTTCGTGAAGGTGTTGATCCCGTAGGATCAGAAGATACGGTAATTTATATTGTTATCCTATGTATTAACTTTTTCGATTCGGGTTCTTAAGAACATAGGTTAAAAAAACCGTTATTTTTATGAAGTTATATGATTGAGTATGATAATCGTGTAATTGAGAGATGATCGTTGGTTTGTAGTATTACTGGACCGACGGTGAAGATCGGGTTTGCGTTGAGTACTTTGCAAAGGCTCATAGGATCGCCGATTCGGATAACCCGGATTGCTGGAAATTTGTCACCGAAGAAATCCGGTATACGTTTTGTTTTTATGATTTTTTTCTTAAGTTCTTTAAAATGATAATATTTTGTTTAATTCATATTTATTTATGTTTAATTATTTTTCTTAAAGAGTTTATTAATTTTCTTATAGGGTTGTAGTTCCCTTGAATAATATACTTAACCTATACTCTAATGGCATAGATTAGAAAAAATGTTTTACTTATGTTTCGTATTTTTATAATCCTAAATATATCACTATTTGTCTTTAAGAATCTAGTCAAGCGTTTAAGATTTTAAGGTACTATCGTTAGGTTTCGTCATCTCGACTTAGACTCTTAGATAACACCTTGAAAAACCAAACCATAACAAAACAACATATTGTTATTTGGAAATTGACCCATGACATCTTATTTTAACTAGTATTAGACCATTTGTATGAAAGAGCTAGCTACCAATCACAAAAAAGTTGGTTGATTTACAATCTTATGCTTCTTTTATGATCAATTTGCCACATATTGTTAGATTTCACAATTTACAAATCATCCATACAAATTCAATTTGTGTACATATGCTAATTCCAGGCCCAAAATCCACGTTCAATTCGCGGAGCTACTAAAGAACTCACGATTAGAAGTCACAGGTGACCACGACGTCACAAGACTTACACCAAAAACTAAGTACAAAGTGTCCATTGACGTTGTTGTAAAGTTACTTGGAGCCGTTGGATGGGAGAAGCCGGTGAAACTAGAGTTCACCGATCCCTATGGAAAATTGAACGTAACTGAAGTGAAGCTAGACGAGTACAAAGGTCTAGGAAAGAAGAAGATTCAGATCGCACAATTCTTCTTCAATCCTGATCCACCTACTTGCAAGAGTTGTTCGCCTTGTTTAGCTCAGGTTTCCTTCAAAATGTATGCATCGGAGAATTATTCCAAGAGTGGTCTCATCTTTCGTGGATTGATCATCGATCCGGCTAATTGAACTGTGACTGTCTTATGCCGATGTAAGAATGTTAATAATGCACATCAATGGCATGCATAATATTTGTGTTGTATAATGTATTGAAAAGACCACTTTTGTAATAGGTCACATAGTACACAACATTGATTGATCAAACTAGGATAAAGACCAATATAAAAGAGTTGGAGTGATGATCTTCAATTTGACAAATGTGATTGCCAACTTACAAAGATCACATAATATCGTATCTGAACGTAGAAGTAGTTCTGAGAATTGGTGGGCCGTTTAGGCTCAATTTATCTGGGCCAATTCAAAGCCCAATTACATAAAGCCCGAGCTTCAACTTTGAACAAATTTAAGCTTCAACGTTGAGATTTTTGTCATCATCCCCGTTGGAGACTCTACAAATAGTTACCTCGATCCCCCATTCCAGTGTCTACCACACGCGACACTCTCTCTTCGAGTCTTCAATCTCCTCCCCCACCAAACTCCAGAATGCTCGGTCACCTCACATTTCACCCACCGATCGGAGGCGTCCGCCCCCGTCCTTTTCTTCCGGCGGTTCGCCGCCTCGCCATTCCACCAATCAAATTCCAGGCCTCTGACACCTCCCCGCGCCGAAGGAATGCTCGATTCGTCTGGTGGGCTATTTCGCTCTAACCCCCGCCGCTGCCTGGGAAGGAAACCTCGAAGGGAGATTTCACGGCACCATCTCCCTGGTGGAGGCGCCGGAGAAAGACTCGGAGGGGGGGTCGGCGCCGCCGGATTTACTCCCGAGGGCGGCTCCACTCTCGCCAGAGACGATGCTGTGCTCCATTCACGGCCGTCCAATGAGATTAGGGGCCTGTCCAAATATTAGATTAAATTTTTTTATTATTAATTATTATAAATTATTAATCTAATGATGTCATTAAAAATCTATTTTAATATAGTAAAAAAGTTTTTAAAATATTTCCGTTAGAATAAAAGGTGAATATTGAAAATTAAAAAAAGTAATAAGAGGTTTTTTCAATATATAAATAAAAATCATAATAAAAATGATAAAGAAAAGGATAGTTAATTTTTAAGATTCAATTAACAATACTGAATAATAATAATAAAACAACTATTATTATAAAACGTGAAACGAATGCACTTTTGCTAGTCTATATTGCACTTTTCATACAAAAAAAGCACTACAAACTTACAAAAGTACATTGTAAAATACAAAATGTGCAATCCAAAAAAGTGGCATTACAAAAAGTACAAAAAGTGCACTGCAAATTATGAAAAATGTAAATTTGAAAAAATGCATTCCGAAGTTAGAAAAGTGTAATACAAACTAGAAAAAGTGCACCCGTTTTAGGATAAGAGTTCGTTTTAGGATAAGAGTTCGTTTCATTTGAACTAAACTCTACACAACTCATATAAATAAATTATTATCCAGTTCAAGAAAAAATATATAGTAAGTAAAAATAGTTGACCATTTAAATAAAAAATTATATTGCATAAAATATAATCATAAATTCAACAAATAAATTTATCCCAATAAAATAAATTGGATGGTTAATTACTTGAAACAGAATTTTATGAAGTAAATATTCTAACAAAAAACGATAAAAATCAAGAAGATAAATTGCTAGATTTTATTTAATATATAAATAGATAATAGAGAAAAAGTGCCTACCAAAATTCTAAACAATTTTGATGAAAAAAATAGAAGGTAACATGGAGCGGTGGCTTGGGGCTCCATTAAATGATTTAAGAACGTAATAGGAATTAAAAGCTATCAATAGAAACTCTCACCTTTCTCTAAAGTTTCTAGTGTGAGAAACATAATGAACTCAAATCAGATGCAGAAACCTAAAATCACAGCAACATGCTCAAATCTTCTATCACCCCTCCCTTATTAAATCTTCTTTTATCATACAGAGGCACCCAAATCCTTCTTTCGCCTTTTCAAGAGATTTTCTTGTTTTTTGTTCGATGTTATCTAGAAGATGTGATATGTAATTAGTCGTGAAGGCTAGGCCGAGAAGGCAAAAACTTATGCCGAGAAGGCAAAAATCTTATGCCGAGAAGGCACGATTGATCTTTTTTGACCATTTAGAAGTTTGTCTAACCTTATGAGTTTAAACCCTAACATAAAGTTGGATCTTATATGTGTAACCGGTTGCTAAAATTGACTGGGGCTTTATTTTCCATCTTGGTTTAGGAGGCAAAACCCCATACTTACTGATTGAAATTGATCTCCTCGGTTTGTTTCATGGACCGATTGTGTTCAAGAAAAGCTAGTGATTTCTCATGGGGTAATCGGATTTGATCTTTCATGGGGTTTTGGTGTCCCTTTTTTCAGTTGATCTCCGTCGGGTTTGTCGATCGGAAAGCTGGCTAGCGGTTTCGACCTCTATCGTTGGCCTCTGCTTTTGCCTCTTCCAATGGAGTCTTCCACTCACAGGCCACAAGTTTGAGCAGCTTGCTGAGCAAGCTTGAATGAATTAAAATAATAGAAAAAAGAAATAGAAAAGGAAATTTGTGCATCTTGTTGTGCAAGCATTGAATTAAAGTAAAGAAAAGGTAGTAAAGAAATCCGTTTAAATTTCTAGTGTTTTGCTTTAATGAAAAGCTAATTTCTACAGAAAAACAAGTTAAGTGTATTTGGTTGAATTTTTTTAGTCCAAAATTTGCAAGCTTTGGATTCTTTTCCTTATCAAGAACAAATTTTTATTTTTGTTAGCTTAATAATTATTTTAAAATTGGTAGAGATAAGTCTTTTTGCTCTTAAGTACTTGTCCTCCAAGACATGTTTGTGGATTCTTGTGTAACAAGTTTCGGCTTCTTTTCTTGCGTGTCAAGTTTTATTTTCTTGTTTGACTAGTTTTTTCCCTTACTTGCGAGGCAAGTTTTTCTTGCGGAGCAAGTTTTTGTCAACTTGCGTTTCAAGTAAAACAAAATGTTTTACTTGTGCGTCAAGTTTGACTTCTTTTCTTGCAGGTTAGCTCGAGACTTATTTAATGTACTATTCTTCCGAGGAGTTAGAGCTGAGTTTGACATTAGACCGAGTTGTATTAGGCCAAGTCGCTTGGTGCTTTGAGGCTTCTGAAGATCCTTCATCTCGGTGGAGGGAACGTCAGTAGTCCGTTTCGCACGCCCAGGAGGGGTCGACCTGCTGTCTGCGGCGCTATTCTTATAGTGTTTTACTCCCCCTGATCTCAAACTCGTCTTAGTTCTTTTTTTCGGAGTTTTTGTACATTTCATGGCTATTCCTGCTTGTTTTTTACTCTCTTAGCCGTTTCTCGGCTGCCGTATTATTACGTCCTCTCGGATTACCAAAACTGTTTGGTATTCCGAATTCTTACCTTATCAAAAAAAAAATGATTTAAGAACGTAATTAAATGTATACATAAAACAACAAAAACTTAAAATGAAACGGCTCCAGTGTTCGAACTTGTGTCCCTGTTGCAAATATGTTTGGTCTTCCGCCACTGCGCCAGTGAAGTAATTACGCTGACTTATATCATAATTTTTTTTATACATAGATTTTACAGATATTGGGGCCCCAAATATTTGGGGGCCCTGTTCCGTTGGGTTGTTTGCACAGCCCAATGGACGGGCCTAGCTCCATTGATCTAGTTGGTGACCGAATTTCAGACCTGTGCAAACTAGGGTTTCTGGGTTTATTGGGTGAGTTTTGGGAGGACGCATGGAAGATACTGGGCCTTGACCAAATTGTGGTGAAGAACTCAAAGGGCATGATGATAATATGTTTCATCTTCTCTTCTGTCTACACTGTTCAATCGGATAAATTTTTCGCACTCCGTTTTTCAGATGCGCACTCCAGTCTGTGCGGATTCTAAACCCGTCCATAAATATACGATTTTTTTTATACGGGTTTGAAACCCGCCCATGTTTTGTGCTATTTTTTTGTGCGGGTTTAAAACCCGCCCATAATTTTTATCTTTTTTGGGGGCTGGTTTGGAACCCGTCCATAGCTAAGTGCGAAACCCAAAAATAGGAGTGCGAAGAAAAATCGCCTTCTTTGGTGTGAAAGTGGAAGGGGAAGGGGAAGGGAATGGGGAACAGGTCGGTGGGTAAAGGGGAAGCTCTGTAGAAGTAAGTGGGTTCAATTTGATGAGTAGGGTTTGGGTACTAATTAAAGCCGTGTAGTTGGATTCGACCAAAAAAAGGTGTGTAGTTGGAAGTATGAAGATGAATACATATCTGGTTTATAATTAAGCTCGATCTCTCTTGATTAGTATATCTATTATTATAGTATAATACTCCCTCCATATAACTGTACTTGTCTTTTTAGAGTTAGACACATATATTAAGAAAATTTTAAATTAGACAAAAATGCCCTTTACTTTATGCATTGAAAATGAAAATGGAGTAAATTTAGTTCACTTTTTCATTAAATGTAAGGGTTAAAGTGGGAAAGTTGAGTCAAAAATATGTAAAAGGACAAGTTCTTTTCAACAAGAGTTTAAGTCTTAAAAGACAAGTAGACTAATACGGAGGGAGTATATAGCACTTCGCAAAACCATTCAAATTTCATGTAGCATCATACCTTCTTCACAAAAAGCAAATTCAGAAAAAAATAATAATCATATTTCATGTAGTATAATAATACCCATTACCGGCAAGGAGTGCTAGAAATTGAAAAATGAGTTACTTATTTGGTGAAATAATTGGATAACCGTTCAGATGGATGCATTGACCACCAAGAAAGATAGGAAGAGAAACAAATAAAAAAAACTGTACGTACAAGCCGTTCACAAAATGAAGCATTGGAGATTTTATTTTGTTTAATAATCCTCCTAATGAATTGCTTAAGATATATGAGATGGATATATATATGATCAATTCTGCTATGTAATCTTTCCCTTATTACCAAAAAAACAAAATGAGCTAGTAATTTAGTTTTTAATAAGGTTGAAACACCGCCCATATCGTTAATTTCATTTCTTGAACTCTCCTATGCTTGAGTTTTAATTATAAATCATTAAGTTAGCTTCTTAGTGTTTGTTTGGTTAAACATAAGAATTGTAATTTCTAGGAAGTTAAATCAAGGGAAGTTAATTTGTGGGAATTTTATTTCATGTGATGTGAGAAAAAGTGTTTGGTTAAAATTAAATTTGTAAGAATTAGATTTTTACATGTTGTTTGGTTTGATTTGAGAAATCATAGAAATTTGTATAAAGTTACTCTTATAGCCATTGTCTATAAAATGTCATTGGTTTATTATGGGTAAATTAGAGATTTTATAATTAATAAAATTTTAAAGAAAAAATATTTAAAAATAAAAGGGTGGAAGTAGATCTTACCCACTCCCTACATGGTATTTGCAATTCCGCCAAAATGGAGGAATTGGAAATCCTATGATTTTAACTTCCTATGATTTTTAGTCAATTTTTTTCACCCAAACACATATATTAAATAGTAATTCATGGGATTTTATAAATCATGGGATTTTCTCACCCAACCAAACAAACACTTAATTAAAACCAACCATTAGTATAATAAATTAGCAGCTCGATCTCATGATCCACACCTGAGCCATCAAACTCGGTTTCAAGGTCCTTAATGAGATGATATTCTCATAGCTTTTTTGAATTAAAAAGGCTAATTTAATTTAATTTAATTTAATTTGGGATCCAATAATCCCTAATAGAGTAGGTATTATTCAAACAATAAAGATATACTCCATTCGTTCTATTCTACTTGTCATTTTAGCTAAATTTACACATATTAAGACACTATAATATCTTACTAAAATGTCCATATTAAATACAACTTACATTATTATTCATTTTCTTTCTTTAACCAATAAAAGTGATCCACATAATAGTTGTTCATAGCAAAATTAAAATATAATTAAGTTGGGAGAGAGATTTAGATAATAAATGAAGGGGTATATTTAAAAAATTATGAATAAAATATCAAAAATGACATGTTTTATGCAACACAAAATTAAGGCTAAAGTGACAAGTAGAATAAAACGGAGGGAGTATATAACACGTTAATTATTAAAAGTTGGACAAAGCAGATGACATTAATTAAGACGGTGTAAACCAGAATGAATATATCATTTATTAAGCAACTTTAAGCATTAAAGAGCATTTAAACATCCAAAAGCAGATAGATGACATTGAATTTGAATTTTGGTGTCCCAAAGAGTAATTAATGAGATACTAAAAAAATCTGAATCCTATATATGACAAAGAGAAAATTTCATTCTTCCATTTATTTTGCTACTACCTCCGTTTCGTAATATAGGGTCGTTTTAGCTTAAAATCTTATTTTATAATATAAGTCTATTTTTTATTAATTAATACTAAAACTTGCTGAAAATAACATTTAATTAATGCATTTCTAGTTCCAATGTACTTAGAAATACTAAAAAATGTCACCCATTGGGTGATTTTACATGATTTAATTTCATATTAATTTGTACACAAAAAAAAAACAAAATCTCATCAATTCCATTTTAAGCATGTCTTAATATATGTGTAAAATTCTAAACACCCCTATATTGCGAAACGGAGGAAGTATCAGAAAAGAAAAAACTAATGACTTCCCATTAGACCTGTCAAAAACTGACCTAACCCGCTAACCCGACCCGACCCGCCCGATAATTTTAGGGTTAAGACCCAAAAATTTGAACCCGAAACGCAAAATAAACCGAACCCGCTACAACTCGAACCCGTTGGGTTGAAACCCGAACCCGTTGGGTTGAAACCCGAAACCCCTTGGGTTGACCGATTTAGCTTATTTATAGAATTTTTTAAATTTATTTTGAAACTTATAATATATTTTATTATTAAAATAAATGAAAATAATATATTATAATTAAATATTATTATTTAATTAAAAATTAATTTTAATAATCATTAAAAAAAAGGATATTTTGGACCCGTTGGTCAACGCGACCCGATCGAAAACTCGCTGCAACCCGACCCGATTGACCCGTGACCCATAACGACCCGGAACCCGATTTATCCCGAACCCGAAATGACCAAACCCGAACCCGCCCAACCCGACCCGATTGACAGGTCTACTTTCCATCAAAAAGTTCATTATCTTCAAAATGCATTATAGATTTATTTATAGGGTTATTAGTGTTTTTAATAATAATAGTTGTCAATCATGTAATTAGAAATATTTGAAACAAATTATTAAAGCTAATGGTTTTTCCCACCTTACTGCTTTTGTAAAGGCGGTTGGGGTGTTTGGTAATTAAGTGGAAAGGAAGTGGCTAAAATTATAGTATATTGATTTGTTCAAAATATCTCTTATAAAAAAAAACTTTTTACTTGCTGCCAAAACTGTTAGTTTGTGGGTGTGAGCTAAAATTATCTTTTTCAATCATAAACATAATTAATCTTGCCAAAAGTCTTAATAGAATCAACTTTTTTTAAACCCTTCATAGAAAATTGGAAATATAATGCGAAGTCAAAATAGAGTTTGATTTAAATGAAACAAATTCTTATCCTGAAACGAATGCACTTTTTGTAGTTAGTAGTGCACTTTTTCTACTTGAGAGTACACTTTTTCGCATTTACACTTTTCGTACTTTTTAGTGCACTTTTCATACTGTTTGTAGTGCACTTTTTCGTAGTGCACTTTTTATATTTTTCAATGCACTTTTGTATGAAAAGTTCACTACTAACTAGTAAAAGTGCATTCATTTCACGTTTTAGGATAAGAGTTTGTTTCATTTGAACCAAACTCAGACAAAATATGTGTAATCACGTACTAATCATCCATTGAACCATTCAAATCTAAAAAAAGTTATCCATTGAATTTGATCGAGCCAAATTCAACAAAATAAAACTATGGAGCGAAGGCAAAATTGAACCATATGCTTAGTAAAGAGTATTTTGTCACGTCGAGTAATTTTGGAATTAAGATGGAATTTTGGACTTATTTGTTAGGCTTGTCGTTATGTATATATGCTGGGACGGTCTCCCTCGTCCATATCGATTTACCGGATTTTAATACGGCATCAAAGCCTAGCCTATTCAGTCTCGAGCCCTTGATTGTTTGGGTCGGTCCATGCTCTATGTCTGTAATATTGGGTTAACCCGCCATAATGGTGCGATTGGGACTAAAACCATAATATTTTCAAGTGGTGACTAGTCCAGACCAGTTGTCGCTTGAGGGCGTGTGTGAATATATATATATATATATATATATATATATATATATTTCACACGTACATTGTTGAAAAATTAATTAAAGAATTAATTGTCTAATTATATATATCTTGAGTTATCATTCTATTGTCAATGAGCTCCCCCATCTCCGGTCAACTAGACTTTGCCTATGTGATTGGAAGAGGGCGGAAATTCGTCAACAAAAGGCGGAGGTATCCGAAACTTCCGACTCGGACGGCCAAGACGATGACTCCCAATCCCAAAGCGCTTCCGCCGTTTCCGATGGATCGACGTAGATGGTAAGCAAAGCAGGGTTTCATATCGAAAAGTAAGAGAACTACTTGGGCTTTGATTCCTCTATAACCCCGAGAGGATACGTAGGCAACTTAATTTTAAGTCCAAGCCCTTTAATTATCCAACTTTTTTTGTTTTGAAGAACAATTGCCTTAATCGCCTTGATCCGATCTCTACGCCGCGATCAAGGGATTCAAACCAGAATTATTTTTTTAATTTAAAAATTGCCGAAACCGGCTTCGGAACCGGAACCAGACCGGAACCGACCCATCAGAACCATGGAACCGGACCCAAGACTTAATTATCCACCTTATTATAATAAACTAAACTAATCAGAACGTATACTAATAATATTTAGGCCCAAGTTCATTCATTTATCCATAAACAAGTCAAAGTTCACTCAACTGTATTTTTATTGTCTATTGGGCCGATTACAAGCTTGGGCCTGTCTGTAAACAGGCCCAAGTTCATTCAACTGATTTGTTTATTTGTTTTCATCTGTGACTGAGAATCAGGACTCGGGAGAAAGATTGAAGAATCCTTCACTTCCGGAATATCTTCTCTGCCTCGTCAAAGTCTACAAATTCGTCTAAAAATTGATCGGTTTGAGCTTGTCCTTCTCAATTGAATTTTGTTTTTAATGTTTTTATGTCAACTGTGGCTCTAATTTCTCAGTTGAGAAAGATCCAAATTTTCATTGTTTTTGTGACGCTGGCTGAGTATTCCCGGCCGCCACCGGCGGCCAGCCGATTGTACTTTTCCTGATAAATGCATTTTCTTTTAATAACCTGATTCTACTATGTGTCTTACTTGATTTTTCATTGTAGTATTTGCCCACGCTGAACCTTAAAGTATTATCATTTTCTTGTGAATGCTTGAGCTTTCCTGACCTGGTGCATTTTGATGTGTTGACCTAATTCTTCTATACTGGTTTTCATTGTAGTAATTGTCCATATTAGAGCTTGAAGTACCCAAATAATTTGTAAGGATAATGTGCTGACGTTGAGCATGACTTTGCTAAAAGCTGAATGTAGCACTTTGCCGTCTAATACAAAGCTGCTTTGGTCAATTGGCTGCTCCCTAGGAGAAACAAGGTCTCGACGCTCACGGCCGTGCTCCAGGGTTAACACAAGGTATTTGTTTCCTTGCGTTATTGATCCCTAAACTTTTGTATTATATAAGGCCGGAAGGGGATGCAAGTCTTGGAGTTCCTTATCATATACTACAATGAACTTAAATTAAATTGTATGTACTATATACCCCCTAAAGGGCACTACACCAAAGAGGGAAGGTTAGAAGTATGCAGCCTGATCCTCAAGTTCAAAACAGACATATAATGCGACCCATTTATTCATGACAAAAGTTGCAAAGGGCAATTTAGTGATCTGTTATATTTGAGCAATTGAGCAAAATTCTGAAAAAGGGAAGAAAAAAAACAAGCCTTTTATTTCCTCTCCCCGTTTGAAATTCAAATAATGTAGTGAACTTAGACCTAGTATTGATTTGTTTCACTTTGAAGTTCATGAAAGTTGAGGTTCTGCAAAATAATAAGATAATTTGATGGAGATAAGTGGAATGAAATGCCTCTATTAGTCTCCGATTGCTCTCATGGCTCATACTTTGCATTTCGCTTCTTATGCTATTTGTGTTAAAATACAGGAATCGTATAGCTGTACCACTGCCTTTCCTTAGTATTCACTTGCAAAATGTACCTGGAGCCCAGAAGTTCAGATATCGTCCCACAAAGCTATCTTTGGGGTCTAATTGCTTTGGTTCTCTGATTAATGCTGAATATGAAACTGCATCTGATTTGGTAGCTGTCATTGATCAAACACTTCTGATGGTCAGCATATTTTTGACGTATATTGCTGGAGTTATTCCTGCTGGGGAGACATATCAGAACTCACCAAGGAAGCTTTTGGATGATGTACAACTCCTTGAAAATCCGATAATATCTCACAAGTGATGTTTCTTAGCTTTTATTCAATATTCTTGCAGTTCTCAAGGAGATAAGTTGCATTTGCACTCCTTTCTGTAACACTTCTCATTTGCTGAACCTTCCTGCAGTTCCACAAAAAATGACCAAATAAGACCTGTATGGGATTCTGTGAAGGAGAAAGTAAAAGATTCTCTTCATGCCATTGAACAGGGTGGCATTATGGAAAGTGATCTCATTGAAATCGCATTGAAACATGCAAAACAACCTTTGAGTTTGTGCGCTGTTGCTGATGGTCCTAGATTTCGTTTGCTTTATTCTTGTGTTGAGCAACTTGAGAAAGAGGTAGCCATTTTCTAATCCAAATTCCATCATGTACAACCAAATATAATTAAGGTATTTTGTTAAAAAAATATAATATAATTTACTAAACATGCTTAACTTGATTAGCTCATTTCTGTGTTCAAGAATTTTGTTAATCATTGGAAATACATAAGCATGAGCATTTGTCAATGATCATGTGCATTTGTATCTGACAGATGGAAAGGCAGAGTAACTGTTTTTGTGTTAGCAATATTTGCACTGTTAGGAAATTCACGTTATTGTCTCTATATATACTTCTTTGCAGTGAAAGGATATTAAGAAAATAAAAGTGCCAAAATGGGTGAATTTGATCTGGTGCATAATCTCAAACTTCTTCAATATTGTCTTTGGTTCTGTAAAATACATAGGTTCTCTGTAGTTAAGTACTTTATTGAAGTGATACTAACATGGTGGATGCTTTGACAGGTTAATGAACTCCCAGACCTATTTCAAAGTGTGGATAGGGATGGAATGCTGGTCAAGTTTTCCACTACTCTGCAGAAGGCTTGTCAGAATACATGCTTATCTTGGATAGAAGGGGAATTTTTACGGGAAAGCTGCAAACCTGACAGGGTATCATGTAAATCTTTATTGTCCTTTTAGCCACTCTAACGCATCTATATAACTAGACATATGCCAAACTTACAGAATTACTAACTGATACCTTTCTGGACTATTTGCGCTGCTACTTTAATGTGCAGTTTTGACATTGCTGAAAATGTGCAACTATGTATATAAGTTTGCAACTTCTGATCTCAAATGATTCACTTGCTTATGCCACAACTTGTACATTGTTGCTTAGTCAATAAAGCATGCTATTTAAACTTGCACTGTTGCTGCTCTTCTTATAATTAGGCCATGAGAGAGCATACTGAAACGATAGTAAAATGCACATGAGCAAATATGTTGCACTCTCTTGTTTATATTACAATTCAAACAATGTGCTCCACATACTTAGTTTTGTTTAGTTTTTGGTCATTGAGGTTGCATTATCTTCTAAGATGTCTGTCAATCATGATTCTGAATTCCATAGTCTTTGTGCATCCAATATCTGACATCAAACTACTGCACCAAATTATAAACTAGGCATTCAAATTTAGAGATACAGAGAAAATGATTTAAGATATTGCTGTGATAGATTCAGTCATTCAGACCTTTTGGAATTGAAGCTATGTAATGTTGGTAATAATTCTTTTGCTCTCCTTGGTTAGGCACTCCTATCGTCCTTGTCTGAAAAATTGAAAGCAGAGGACATCGTTTTGCGGAGCATTATGAAATCAGGCAAGATGGATCTCTATGCTGATTTGTTGTTTTTCCTCCGATATGGCTCTTGCAGGTAAATATGGTTTCTTTAATCTGTCGAAATTTCACCAATGAAAAATTAGGCTGGGGAAATATTACTTTGTAACAGAAGAAAATAGACATATTCTTTCTTTCTTATTAAACAAGGATTATTTTTTGCAGAAGCATGATTAGCAACATATTGAAATAAAACTGCACGTCAATAATTCAGCCAAATGCAGTTTTGTTTGATGTTATATCTCTTTCCTGCAATTTTTTTTTGCATCTTTGCTATTTCCTTAAACCTTGATGTTCTTTTTTAGAAATATGCTCAGTTAATTGTATCATTTGAGATTCTCATTTGCTTGCACTTTTTTTTTTTTCAGATTGATTTTTGTAAGCAATATTTTTTGAACGTATTTGAGATTTTTGTGCAGGACTGATCTTTCATAACATATAATGTCCCATTTATGAACCTGCAAATGTAATTTAATGTATGAGGTCTTACAACCTTGCATCTGTTTCTATTCATCTGCACACCTGGAAGCAAATGTCTAGGTCTATGATATCTTCTATTTGTCTTAGTATATTTGGTCATTTTCCATTGCCTCAAGCTGCAAGTCCTACAAGGTGTTATTTTGCAATTATTAGGATATCAACTGCTCCAGCATTACTTGTCTTGGCTTTTTTCACATTGATTTTATGGGATAGCTTATTGGTGTGTTGTTTATCAGGGAAGGTTGCCTATATGATCTTAACTTATATACCTTACATGGGGCCTCCATATTAGAAGATCTGGTGATTACTATAGCTGATGGAATTTCAAGCATTTACTTGGAGCTCATCTCTGTTGATGGTGAAATTTCTGACAAAGTAAATAACCTTGGTCTAAGATTGTGTGCTTTGACGACCCGGGCTCTACAGAAAACGAGGAATAAGGTATTGCCTGCATTCCTTGATGTTAAATCACTACTCCTATATTTATTTCCTGTATGTTTCAAAATTTTGCATTACAGTGTCTCATCACGGTCTCTCAATTATGATAAAGGAAAAGCTCCCAAAGAAAAATTAAGTGTCTAAATCTGGAAATGTGGGGCAAAACCATAATTGTGTGACCAGATTCTTCTGCTTTGTTAAACACTTTGTAGCCTTCTTGATTACTTATGTTTAGAAGTTAATTCCCTCATGGAAAGAAATTTGGGTTTTTGAGGCTTAGCTTTTTACCCGGGTCGCTCATAGAAATTCAAGTTATTTCTGTTGATTTTGAAGACCATCTAGTTCTCTTATTCCTTGAACTAAATATTATCAGGGGTTCTAGCTTTATATAACAGCAAGAAAATATCTTCCTCTTTCTTTTTTTAGATTAAAAAAAAAATCAGAATGAAAGAGTAAGCAATTGCTTATGCATTCATTCTTGTTATCTGAAATCCTGGATTATGTTGTCTTCATCATCAAGTACTTCCTATAAAAATTTTCACCCTTAATTTGTTTTTCCTTGCACGCAAGGTAAGCATGCACCAGTGGTTTTACCAAAATTTTGAAGCAGTTGCATCAATGTACGAAGATCGCTTTGACCTGTGCACACTCCAGACCGGGCTATTTCCCCAACCAACACAGGAAAATTGTGGAAATTCTAGTTGGTGGAAGAAGCTTTTTCTGAATAAATCGACAACCTCAAAACCTCAATTAAGCTATGCTGTGATATGCCCTTCTTCTATTAGTGTAAAGCGCACCAAGGAACTAAGGGCCTTAACAGGATGGTACGTTTCTGCACACACTTAGAAGTCCTTTCTTGTGTTTCTCATTGATTAAAGTATTGTTAGATGCATTATAAGTTATGATATATTCTTGGATTGCACAATATATTGCATTATAATGCGAAATACAATGTGTGATCCAAACGGACCCTTAATTGCCTTTTTGTTTTTGGAGCATTGATTTGTAACTCATCAGCTGGCTTTTTTTTATGTTTCAGGAAGCACTATTTTGGTTTCTTTCTCGAGTTAACTGACATTATATGTTATGATATATTCTTGGATTGCAAAATATAGTGTTATCGGGCCTTTTGGGCGCACCCCCTGTTTGAGGCTAGGGTGCCCTCATCTTGGCCCCTAGATTCCGCTCTGACGGAACTCCACTGGGTCAATATTGTTGTTGTTGTTGTTGTTGCACAATATATTGCATTATAATGCAAAATACAATGCGTGATCCAAACGGACCCTTAATCACTGTTTTGTTTTTGGAGCATTGATTTATATGCAACTCATCAGCTTCAAAACTATGGCTTTTTTTTCATGTTTCAGGAAGTACTATTTTAGTCTTCTTCTCGAGTTAACTGACATTATGGAGCCTATGGTCAAAACCGCCATCACTCAAGTCAGTCGCGCGATCTCCTTCCTCCTGGTGACCTTGATCGGGCGCTCCTTGGGACTCGTGTATACCGGCATAAGGCAATCCCTACGGTGGAAATGATGCATCATCATCTTTCTTTAACTAACTTCTTCTTCACCTATTCTTTGTTGAGCTATAACTTCCAAGTTATGTCCAGGTCAGAAATTGCTCATCCTTGTGCTTTCTTTACATGTATTTGCAGTTTCAATTAGCCAAATCCATGGTAAAAATCTTTGGATCAAACCTTGTTGGTTGATTATTAATTCATTATTATACCACTTGGCTACAAAAGAAAAAAATTGAAACAAATTGATTATTGTTTCATGTTGTCTAGTGAGTGACAGGGACCTTGCTATTGGCCCACAGGCAAAGATCATACTTTCTTGATTTGATGTTGCAAATTGTGGAATTCAGTACAGTTTACTATTAGTCCTCAATTAGAAATTCAATTATAGTTGTGGAAAATTGAGACAATATGTAGTGTATATCATATAGGATCATATATTAAATTAAATCTTCCCACCAAAAAAGATAATAAATAAAGCATATATTGGTTTAGATCCATAATTTTCATTCCATTAGTTTATATAAAGGTTACAAAATAGGTTTAAGCTAGCAATATCATTTTGTATATGAATACTTCTGATGGATCAATTGTGAGTCCCACATTGGAAATTCAAAGGATCCAAGCCTAGTATATAAGATAGATGTGTTTCACTTCCTATTGTCAATTGGTTTTAGGATGGAATCCCGTTGGATGTATGTGTTGGGCTTGGTCGTTGGGCTCGTTAAGGGTTTCTCTCCATAACAAGTGATATTAGAGCCAACAGTTCGGTGTGGGGTCGAACCGATTGGTTGCACTAGGCGGTTCTTGGTGGATTCGGTGCGTAGAGGGCCCGAGCTACAAGTCAAAAGTGATTCTTGGTGGGTTTGGTGTGTAGTGGGCTCGGGCTTGTAAGGAGTTCACAAGTGAGGTGGAGATTCCTGTGTCATACAAGTCGTCAAAGGCGGTTCTTGGTGGGTTCGGTGTGTAGAGGGCTCGAGCTACAAGTCAAAAGCGATTCTTGGTGGGTTTGGTGTGTAGTGAGCTCGAGCTTGTAAGGAGTTCACAAGTGAGGTGGAGATTCCTGAGTCAATTTTAAATTCCCGATGAGCCTAGCCATATAAGATAACTTATGGAATCCCGTTAGAACTTATGTGTTGGGCTTAGTGATTGACCCATTAAGGGTTTATCCTCATAACAACCACTTCTTTTCATACATTGATAAACAATGAATACTTCTTTTCATACATTGATAAACAAGGTTAATATATTTCCCCAAAAGAAGTTAACAATTAGTCCACCATTAATATGCCATATGTACATATATATCAGTAGGAAGATGATAAAGTCCGGTGGGCCGACAATCTGGGAGTCGTGCGATAACGGGCCTAGCATACAAACCCAATGAGGTTCCAACCCAAAACCATATGGCAATGGCTGGAGTAGCTCATTGGGTTATATACTAAGCAATTTAGTCTCAAGTTTCCCATGTGGGATAACTCTCAACACGCCCCCTCAAGTGCAACTACCTGGGCTAGTTGACACTTGGACAGGATCCCTCAAGGTTGACGAACCGTCATATTTGGATCGGTCACTCCTTTATTGGGCAGGCTGCTTGAATGTGCTCTCATAAGGCCGACAAGTCCGAATCAATCCCTCAAGGCTTGCGAACCGCCACTTTTGGGATCGGGCGCTCCTTTATTGGGCGGACTGCCTGAACGGGCTCATGAAGCCAGCAAACCCGAAGACTCCAGGAAAGAACCCACACCGCAACCTGCTCTGATACCATGATAAAGTCCGGTGGGCCGACAATCTGGGGGTCGTGCGATAACGGGCCTAGCATACAAACCCAATGAGGTTCAACCCAAAACTATATGGCAATGGGTGGAGTAGCTCATTGGGTTATATACTAAGCAATTTAGTCTCAAGTTTCCCATGTGGGATAACTCTCAACAGAAGAGTATTCTTGATACGACATTAGAGCTAGTCGTAGCTTGGTTGATTACTCATGTCCTCCATTATTATGACATATGTACATATCAGTAGATACTAGATCACAATTGCGTGCTTCAAATGGAGTTTTCAAATGTCCACTCCATTGACATTTGGGACCAAATGTGTTGTCAAAGCTGGTTGTAGAAAATTGAGGAGTTATTTTTGCAAGTATATTTAAATTATTAGTTTTGTAGATTTGACTTTAGTGGGTTGCATTAATATATCAATGCACACTTATACCTAACATTAATATTATCACCGAGTATAGTCCGGTTAAACATGATTTCTGGTTAAGATAAGGGTACTCATACTCTAAACATGTCAAGAGGATACACTCGATAGACCTAAGGAAGTCGTAATTCAGTTATATGACAATAATAATTGAATTACCCTTTCATAAAGGTGACTTAGTGGTAGGAGGTGCATTCGCCCTTTTGAGTCTCACCATCTCTTCTGCCATTAGGTCGAGCCAGTTTGCGCAAGCCAATTCACCAGGTTCGTGTGTTTTTCTAACTAGTTCACGAACTTGTGGTTTACCACCAAATGTGAGCATCGTTAAAAATAAAATAAAATAACTGAATTTAGTTAAAACGTACAAAACTGATATATGAGTTATATCCATCTCAAAGGAATTGTGTAGAAACAGTCAATGAACATATGAACATGAAGATGCACCTTAGAAAAAGTTTGATTGTGAAATAAAAGGTTTTAATAGCACTCGGTTAGTCTAGTGGTAAAGTGGTGGTGACTCAAGTGTTGTCTTGGAATTCGAATCTCGTTGGCGACATGTATGGAGAAAATGAATTTGGTGGGTCTCCCTTAAAATAGGGCCACGAAATACCCAGTTCTTGATTGTGAAATAAAAGGTTTTAATAGCACTCGGTTGGTCTAGTGGTAAAGTGGTGGTAGACTCAAGTGTTGTATGGGAGTTCGAATCTCGTTGACGACATGTATGAAGAAACTGATATTCGGTGGATCTCCCCTAAAATAGGGCCACGAAATATCCAATTCGGACGGACTGATTGAACTGGGCGAGCCCAAGGCTATAAAAAAAAAAGTTTTAATTGTGACATAGAACTAACGTCCTAGTCTATATAGGTAAATGTAGTTTTTTCTAAATGGAAAAGTGGCTCGTGTACATGAAGATTTCCAAAATTGATACTACAAATTTTGATTGATTGAAAGGTGAATAATTTAGGTTAGTGGGGCTCGAAGAAGAAGATCATGACCGACTACCATAAACATGATGAGCCACTCATTGAGGAAAAAAAAAGAGTTAAGAATGTAGAAAAGAAAGCATGATTAATAAAGTGATCGATGAGGCCGATGTAACATATCGGTCACTATTAAAACTTGTTAAACGGTTCGGGTTTATCGGGTTCGGGTTAAGTCCGGATCCAAGTTGTCGCCTCCAGTAATGGGCTTTTTCAATAATCGGTCCGGACGTAAATTGAATCTTACTAATGGAACTCAACTAGAGATCTAAATAATTAATTTCATAGATGACATATCTTATTGTCAAATTCCGTGGGCCACCATGTGAATTGAAGCTTTATGGGTCACGTGCATACGTAAACCCAGTACACAAACTCAGTAAGATTTCATCCTAAAACTAATTAACGAAGGAGGAGTAACACACGAGTATATATACTGTCTTAGTTCTCTATATATTTCCAATACTTATATGTACTCCAAAGATAACAAATAGGGGCATTCAAGTAATTTGATTGACCATATCAATTTTCAATCCATATAAAAGCCACAACAATTACCAAATTGTGCATGAAATTCCAATTTACAATTCTCCAATTCTCCTCTTTACTTTCTCTTCTCTCCACTCCTTTATTTCCAAAAAACACCAACTATATGTTCTTGGTTATTTCATAACCCTAATTCCATGGCTAAATCACAAATGAACATAATCTCATCGCACTCTTTTCTACTCTTCCTCTTCTTCTTTCTCCTCCTCCTCGTTGTGTGCCTTACAATCCAAACCCTAGCCTCGGATTCATCTTCGCCCACCTCCTTCGAGTCAGAAAGTTTCCCACGACCCGAAAGAGGTGGGCGGGTGAAAACCACCAATCCGGACCCAGGAGAGTTCGCCGCAGAAGCCCATGAAGTACCCAACGGGCCCAACCCCATTTCCAACTAGCTTATATATGCAACGTATGTATTAATGTATACATAACTATCCATCAATTGGGGGCAGATTTCAAATGTTTTGTTAAGATTAGCCTTTTTTTGTAATTTCATGAATATATATACATGTGAACTATAAAAGAGTTAGGCAATTTTATGTCTTGAATGATCTAATTATATCCATACAGTTCGCTTTGAATTGAACAGATCGAGTCTGAAATTCTCTTGGCTGATATTCAACGATCACTTTACAAAAGATTGTGGATTGAATGTGTATATATGGGCCCTAGATATTGTTTCGCTTTATCATCTTAATTACATGTATTATGTAGGGTTTGGTTTAAATGAACACTCTTATCCTGAAACGAATGTACTTTTCCTAATTTATAGTGCATTTTTTCTACTTCGGAGTGCACATTTGCACTTTTCGTACTTTTTATAGTGCACTTTTTCGTATTGCACTTTTTGTATTTTACAATTCACTTTTATAAAAGTACACTACTAACTAGGAAAAGTGCATTCGTTTCACGTTTTAGGAAAATAGTTTTTCATTTGAATCAAACTCGTATTATGTATAGTGTGAGAAAAGATTAATTAAGGGCCTATTGAGATCGCACTAGATAATGGAGTACATTATTTTGCATTATAATGCAATTTTACGTGAAATCTTACATTATAATATACAAGATAATGTATTATATGGTACAATCAAATAGCCCCATTAATCAATATTGTACTCCACTTAATTATCACTGAGATTTGGACTGTTTGGAATCATGGATCATATGTTATACGTATGTTAATCATATGTTTATCATTATGTTGTTGAAATTTCTGTTTCGAATGAGGTGTGCTCAAGACCAGCTAGCTAGAAAACTAACTTCATTTTCATGAATAGTTGTTCACTTTCATTTTTGGGTCAAATTAATAGTTGTTCACCTAATAGTTTGTGACTTTGTGTTATTAATTTGCTTCAATTATTATACCTACAAAACTATTAGCCTATGTGCAAACAATGTGGAATTTGTAAATTTGTCAATAACGTGCATATGAGGCCTTTGTAAATTTGTAGTTGATTACAAACTATAAGTCGGTTTTACAAATAGAGACGCTTGTGCTTGGAGATAGTATCCGGAAAGCGCGACAGTTGGGACTACGGAAAATAGAAATCGAGGGTATTGACCATTGTCGTTGGGAAATTGAGATGCTAATTTCAGATATATTGGTTTCGCTTCATGAGTTTGAAACTGTCCGATTATTTCATGTGTTTATGGATTGTAATTCTGTATCTAATCAAATTGCAAAGTTGAGCCACATTATCCCTAATGAACATCTGTTGAGTCATTCAAAATGTTCTTATCCGCAAGGATGTTCTAGGTCGTCATCAGGACCTCCTAATTCTTACCTTTTTCAAAAAAATAAAAATGGCATGTATTATTGTACATAAAATACATCAGTGTTCGTTACAAACTACCTTTTAAAATTAAAATTTATTTAAAAATCAGTTTTAATTTTTTTTTGAATAAATGCACCCTATATAATAGAATTTATAAAATTGTATAAGCAATAATAATTTTTCAATGAAATGTTAGATTTTTGACAAAAAGTCCTAATTAGAGGATATGATTCACATTTGATCTTTTCTTTAATGGGCTTCAAATATTTGGAGTAGATTGGGCTCAACTTATAACAACAGTCTGTTACTATTAGTTTTAGGCCTCCAATTATCCAAATCATTAGAGATATAGGCATCAAACTCTTCTTCACTAGTGTTTGATGTTCCAATCATTCCAATCAAACCTTATAAGTTCTTCCTACTCAAACAAAGACCGGTCAAAACTCGACCCGATTCATCCGAACTTTCTTGGGTCAAAACCTGACTCGATATCAATGGGTCAAAGAGTGACATAAACAAGATTGACCCACACCAAACTTGAAAAGGGCCAAAACGGCCCAACCTGTTGACCCACAAATTTTAATAACCCAACAACTCAAATCCTGTTTTGACCCGAACTCGACCCACTTAACGTGTGTATTCACAATTACCATGAGAGGTTGTGTGTGGGTTGATCCGTAAATCCAACGATTTTTTATAAAAATATATATTTTTTTAAAAAAAATATTGTGGTTCGACCCTCAACCCGCGCGGGTTTGACCCGACCCGACTCACAAAATAAAAAAATTCGACTCACGACCTGACCCGCATGGGTCGACCCACAACCCACAATTTGTGAGTCGGGTCAGTGCGGGTCGCGGGCGACCTGACCCTTTAAACACCCCTATTATAAATGATATAGACTAAACTCAACATTATTTGAGAATTTTGAGACATCCTAAACCTCAAAATGGAAAAAAAAAAGTCATATTATATTACTTAAATTAACTAAACACAAAACATTTTTTTTTTTTTGCCATAAATGTAATTCAAAGACCAATGTTTTCTTGGTCTAGACAGTTGAGCTAAAATTCAAGAGCGGAACCCACTTCCAGCTAAACAGAACACCATAGAAGAAGCTTCGTCGCAACACACTTTTTTCAAAAATCAGTTACAGCAAAATAAAATAAAAATAAAAAAATAAAATAAAAAGACGGAGGGAAAAGCTAAAAACTCTTCATGCTCCACTCTCCTCCCCCCTTTCCCCTTCTCTTCCTCTGCAACTAGGGTTAGGGTTTCCGGAGCTTAATTTCCAATCCCTAGATTTAATGCAGTAATAGACCATGAGGAGTACCAATTGCTGCCATGGATTCCTCGCGTCCAATCTCAAATTCTTCAATTTCATCCAGTTCTTCGTTGGAGTTTCGTTCGTAGTCTACTCACTCTACGCGCTTAGTCAGTGGCACAATCACGCCCCTGTAGCTCCGCCGCCGTCTATAGCTCCGGCTCCGTATTCTATGGAGTTTCGATTTTACAGCTTAGATGCAATTGCGATCCGTGACCGATTTGATCCTCTCTTTTCCGGTGCTGAATTGGTTTCGGGTTCTGATGAGCTCCCCGGTTTAGGTTTCGGCAATCTCCCCTCTACTTGGTAGTCTCCACACTTTGTAATTTTGTTTCGATTTGGAATTAAGTAGAGTTTCTGGAACTGATTCGCTAGTTTGATGAACAATTTTATTTCACATTTGATTTTGTATATTAAATAGCCTTCAAATTTTCAATACTTAGAATCTCAGAATTTCATTTCCCATTTGAATTTATGGAGTTAGTGATTGCTAGTTTGGGATTGTGATACAATGCAATGTGGTGTTGACAATCTATTCACTGAATTGATTATGCTACATGAACTATTCTGTGTTTTTATGATGCATGTTGTAGGTTTTATGAAGTAGGAATCTTGTATAGAAGGAATGGACATATGAAGTTGTTTTTTATTGGTTGAGAAATTAAGAATGAAAAGTGGATATTGAGATTCAACTATTTTTGACAGGTTCATATACTGCTTAATGGGGGTTGGTGTTATGCTTTGCTTCATATCTTGCATTGGCCATGTTGCAGCCGAAGCCATTAATGGGTGTTGCCTATGTTTTGTATCCTCAATAACTACATTGTTGAATTATGTTAATTTGTTGTGCATAAAAATAAAAAACTAATTCATGTTCAAGGTTGTTGACTTAAGGATTGATTTCAAGAAATTACTTTCATTCAGTTATGACATATAATGCTTCTTTAACTCAAGAAATCTACAGTACACTCTTCTCATTACTATACTACTCTTCCTTGAGGGGGCTATGGTGGCATTTGTTGCACTTGATCACAATTGGGCAAAGGTATGTTTATGTTCAGTTTGGTTGTACATTGTTTTCACATCAGGTTATGGATTCTCTAATGTTAATCCTTAACTGTATAGGTTCTTCCTTATGACCCAACCGGCGAACTTTATCGCCTCAAAGATTTTGTCGAGGAGAATGCTGATTTATGCAAGTGGGTTGGTATAGCTTTTCTTGCATCTCAGGTATGATTGCAGTTTTATGTCAGTTTCTAACTTAAGTTTCTTTAAAATAGACTTCAAGTTCAACCTTTGACTATGCCATGATTATTTGTACTAATGTTTCCATGAATACTATATTAGTATAGTTCACCCAGGTTGAAGATAAATTTCTTTGGATGCTTAGAAAACAGATTTGAGTCCAGTAAAATTATATGCTATAGGCTTTGAGTTGCAACAGTTTGTGCATTTTTCAGTCTCTCAGATGCTTTATGATGTTCATGTTGTGCTCTTAGGTGCTATCTCTTCTACTAGCCTTTGCTCTGAGAGCCATTATCACATCTCAAAGAACAAATTCAGATTTAGAGGACAATTATACTGATCCCAGGGACGGAAACAGAGAGCCATTGCTCAAGACACAGCCGGGTCAATCATCTGGGTCAACGAAAGGTGAAGTTAGGGCAAATCTTTCTGACATCTGGTCTTCAAGGATAAGAGAAAAGGTATGTAACTCAAAATTTTCTGTTTTTCTTTATTTCTGCATCTTATGCATTACCGTGTTGTAATTGGAATTGTTTGGTAAGTTAAGGAAAGGTCTACTAGTTGCTTATGTTTCATTGAACACACACCACTGATATTAAGCTTATTTGGTTGTTTTAGTATGGATTGCACAACAGGAACTCAATATACACGACGAACCAGAATCCTCCAGTAAAGATGACTTCCATTAATTCATGAAGAGAAGCTGTAGGATGACTGTGTGGATTGGCTTCAAAACAGATATCATTGGTTTATCATTCTTAGTTTCTTCTTTGTGCAGGACTTTGGTATAGTTAATCTATCCTTTGTTCATCTTCCTGTATATCCATCTTCTATGATGTAACAAACTTGTCTAAGGGTAGAGCTCTTTGTTCATCATGATCTTATAAATGTTTTTTTTTATGTTTTGTAAAGTTGCTAGGAAAATGCCTATTTTTACTGTTTTCAAGTTTTTGTTCATCTTGTAAAGTTGCTGCTTGTGTGCCTATTACCGGGACATCCATTATGGATATATTATATTTTCAATTTATTTTATGTCTTACTTGCTCATATTTTATGATGAAATATAGATAACAATTACCCTTGACAGAGTATGTGCTGAAATTCATGCCAAACAAAATCCCTATATAATTCTAATTTTTTGTGTTAGAAATTATCCTAGAGTTAATTATATATTTGGCAAGTGCAATATGTTTAAATGCATATAACATGAAACAAATATGAACTGAAACTTGTAAAACTAAAAACCAACCTACTTTTCACAACAACATGTGCGTTGCAATTTCTAACATCTGATAACAGTGTGAGGCCGTGAGGGAGACTTACATACATACAAGAACTTTTCAGTAAAAGGAATTGCAATCTTGAACAACTTCACAGCAGATACATTTCTTCACCATTGTCTCTCCAATCTAGTCTCTGAATCTGTGAAGGCCACAAAAGCTCATCAGTAGAAAATCTAGACATGGAAATTGTGGAGTAAGTATTGTCAATCTCTCCTATCCCTGCGTGCCCACACTTGTCGTCTTCACCGCCTTCCAATAAAAGGCACGGACTCGGATTCGCTGCTACAGGAGCCTCAATTGCATTACAATAGCTTCTCTGGGGAAACAAACATTGTTGTTGTTGCCTTGGAGAAAAGGCGAAACCGTTGTCATCATTGACAGCAGGAATTAGCTCATAAGAAACTGTTAATGGTAAATCGGATCTTGTATCAGCTGGGAAACTGTATATGATCTCCTCCTCCTCTTTCAGTTTGTCAATGTCCCAACCCAATACCAGATCCGACGACTTTCTTCTGAACCTCAAATGCCCTAAATCATCATCTAATTCATCAGACTCGATGAAAGTTGTCAGTGCAGATGATCTGGAGCCTGAATACATGTCTGCAATGCATTCAGGTTCCTTCTTTTCATACTCAAGAAGGAACTTGTTGCCATAGTTGTTCATACAAGGACTGGAGTGTAGTTTGTAATCATTCAAGGAATGCTCTTGCACTGAATCATACTCAGGAGTCATTCTTCTGGGGTTAAATGTTCCAAAATTGCCATAACTTTTTCCGTTCGCCTCCAAAAAGGCTTCTTCTGCTAGATCATCTTCTTCTATACTAGTAGTAGCAGTAGTGGGTAAATCAATTTCCCACGAAGTGGTAAGGTTAGGTTCCTTATTAGAAGGATAAACACAGTTATTGCTCTTTGGCCCAACATACGGCCGAGGTAGGCTACTAACTTGCTCATTCCAAGTAGTTAACGAACGGAAATAAGGCCACTCGATGTCTATAAGTGAAGACTGAATGGGGGATGCCCGCTCCTCGGGTATGCTTTCAAAAGGGCCCTTTAGTGTTCGTGGTCTGTTGGTTTTTGAACGGAAATAAGGCCGATCCTCTATTTCTTTGTATTGGTGTCCAAGAACCATGTGCTCTGCACATTCAAGTGCGGGAGGGCAAGCACTTTGAACCGGTTCTTCTAGTAGAAATTTCTGGTGGGTTTTGTTTGACAAACAGGAAGAGGTAGTGGCGCCATTGAAATAGGGCTTTTCATGTTTTACTGATTTCCTCGCAGACTTGTTCCAGCTTTCCTTGAACAGACAGCTTGATTCAGGAAGATAAAGTGACTGGTATTCGGTTTCTTCTTTATCTGGCGTTGATTTGAAGGCTTCAGAATGCTGATAGAGAAAAGTTCTCAGCTTCACAATATAGGAAAAGGAAGGAGTTTAAAAATAAGATAGGGGAAAAGACTTTACTTTGCTCTCAGAACTCTCAGGGATCAAGCGGTTGAGGAGGAGAGAGATCAAGTCACACCTGAGAAGGTTTACAATGATAGTGAAAAAATAATGTCAACAAGAAAAGACAGAATTGATCATAAAATTTGAGTTTCTATGAGTATATACCCCATGAGGACTTCACCATTCCTGGGATTCATTGTTTTTGCAACCAAACTCTGTAGCTTCGCTCTCTTCTTAGAGAATATGTCTCCATCCATGTAACGAGTATCTGAATAGATACAACACAATCCGTATCATTAGCTTTGAATCAGATACTGAACTAATATTATCATTCATATGCACATGATTTAATGTGCAAGACAAACTATACAATAATGTACCTGATCTTACTGAATCAGTTGCTCTTTCCAGGAAGAAATCACCAGGTCTATTGGATGTCGGAGTTTTGATAAGACTTGATAACGCAACGTCTTCTTCTTGATTTTTCCTCCTGTTGGTCTTGATGAGAGAGGAAGACACAAATTGAGGTGAAACCAGTAAATCTGATTTACTTGGCCTAGCACTCTCAGTGAAAAATGAAGAGTTGGAGACTTTCTTATTATCTGTCACTCCTGTGCAAGTATTTGCAATTGCAAGGTTATAGGAATACAAGTAACAGAACCTGAAATCTCAGTTGAGCATATACAAACATGAACTAAACCATCAGCAACCAATTACAAGAGATTTTGACTCACCTCCACCGTGATTCGCTTCTTTGGAACATTTCAATTGGATATTTTCCCTGGGTGGCGATTTTGATTTGTGTTTGAGACTAGCATCCTCCCTAAATTTCTTGAAAAATGCAAACTCGGAAGTTTTGGGATTATTTGCTGCAAGAAAATGTCCATTGCCATCAATGAAAATATCATCAAATTGGATTTCATACAGATCATGAAAACCTAAAACAAATTGCTTATAGAAATAGAAACCCACATGCTGGTGGAGCTTCAGTGGAATTACTCGGTGCAGAAGCACTCTCAAATCTTCCAGATTGGGAACGATCAGGTACACGATCTTCAAATCTCACTCTCTTTGCCCTCTTCATTCCAGCGCAATTAAAGTTTGAGCTTTAAAGACGCGTCAATTTGCTTCTTCTATACCTTGCAATTTGCTTCCATCATCAGTACAAACACAATTTCCAATTTCTATCACAATTGAGTTACAAGAACCACGGATTCATCATCGAATCGAGAACGACAATTCCAAACCGAACACAAATCTGGATCTTTAAGAATTACAATCAAGACGAACGAGATGAAAACCTACCTTTGTAGAGGCATAAAAGGATGCGCCGGCTGTGTAGAACTCCTGATTCTCAATCTCTCTCGCTCCTAGGGTTTATCAGATGAATGAACACGGTGAAGGACTCCTCCGGAGTGTTAAGCATGAAATCGGTGATCGGAGGTGTGTTGGATCGCTTTCTAGGTCACCAATTGCAGAGAAGATTCTCGATTTGGGGAATGGAATTGCAAATCGCAAGCCAGAGAATGGCAAAACCCTGAGAGTCGCGACGTTATCCCGCGAATTTCATGACAAATGCGCGGGTGAATATATATTTATTTAATTTTATCAAATTATATTTTACTCAAACGACGAGGGCGCGTGTTCTCTACGCATCGGCGGTCGAGGTGAACGATGACAATTGACAAGTATCTCGTCTAGTTTTCAACACACCGAACTCAACATTGATTTGGACACTACCTAAAATTTGTACATGGATTGACCCGCAAACCAAATACCTCTTCGTCTAGTGGTAATTGGCGCTAGGTTACTTAAGTATTTGTTTAGAGGTCTCGAGTTCAAGACCTTATGGGGTCCAACCACACTCCGGTCTGGACGTAGGCACAAAGTGTCGAACCGGGCGAGGGCCAAGCCAACAAAAAAAAATATTGACCCGCAATTCTTGATGTCGGTCGATCGATTTGTGGTGTTACGACATTCTCAAGTTTGTTTGTTTGTTTTTGGTGAAATCAAACTTCTCGTATCTACTCAATCCCATTATTCCATCCACCCAAACCCGAATTCTAACCCCGGATTACCATGATGCAAGAGTGTCATCTAGTTTCCAATACACACCGAACCCAACATTGATTTCGCGACTAACCAAAATTTGTACATAGAATTTGAGAATGTTGTCATAATACATATTGACCTGCAACTGCAACCCATGATGTCGGTTTGCCGACCGATTTGTGGAGTGACAACATTATCAAATTTGTTTGTTTGTTTTGGGCGAAATCGAACTCCTCGTATCCACTCAACCCCATCATTCCACCCACCCAAACGCAAATCCCAATCCCTAACTACCATAATGCAAGGGCGTCATCTAATTCCAACACACCAAATCCAATATTGATTTCGAAACTACCCAAAATTTGTACATAGAATTTGAGAATGTTGTCATACCATATATTGACCCGCAACCCTTGATGTCGGTTTGTCTGTTTATTTTGGGGTGAAATCGAACTCCTTGTATCTACTCACCCCCGTCATTCCACCCACCCAAGCCCAAATCCCAACACCTAACTACCATGATAAAAGGGTGTTTTGATTTCGAGATAACCCAAAATTTGTACATAGAATTTGAGAATGTTGTCATACCACATATTAGCCCACAACCCTTGATGTCGATTTGTCGATCAATTTGTGGAGTGACAACATTATCAAGTTTATCTGTTTGTTTTGGGTGAAATCGAACTCCTCATATATACTTAACCATTCATTCCACTCAAGTGCTTGGTTGCTTGCTAATTTCTCCTGTATACTCTATAACGATGACTTTTTTTCTCTCGAAATTAAGCAAATTTTTTATAAAAAAAATTACAATTGCACTCAACGGAATCCAGAGTAAAATTGGCTGATGTTTAAAACACCATTTAATTCATGAATGATCTGAATTAAGTTTACATGAATGATCTGAATCATTTTTCATGGCAAGTGAAGTGATCATCAGTTCATCACCAAGTCTTCTGTTCTTCAAATAAAGCTGTCAAATTGGCAATACACTAGCAACCGACTTTGATTTATACGTCTAAGAATCCTTGGCTTTGGCCTCAGTCAAGAGTTTTTCGAGTTCTCCAGATCGGTAAAGCTTCAATGTATCTGCACCAAACAGTGAGAGTACAAAGTTTATAAGGTTAATTTTGTGTCAAATTCCCATATATAGAGTGGACTCAGCTTTTACTGAAGCTAAATAATCAATGACCCTGCAAAAATACTAGGGCTGTCCAACCGGCGGGTCAACACATAACCCGACCCGCCCGCCCACAATTTAATGGGTTATGGGTCAGATTTTATAGTTAATGGGTCGACCCATCGGGTTATGGGTCGGCCCATAATATCAAAATAAATAAATAAATAAATAAATAAATAAATAAATAAATAAATAAATAAATAAAATGTTATTGTTGTAGTTAATGAAAGAGACAAATAGAATTTTACGTGTCGAAAAGGGTCAAACGGGCCAATTTTCCGGCCCGTAAACCCGTAACCTGTTTTACGGGTTGTGGGTCGAGTCATGAGTCAACTTTATTTTTTTAGGGGTTGCGGGTCGGGTCGGGTCGGCCCATTGGACAGCCCTAAAAAAATACTACCTCAATTGGAAGAAAAAATATGTTGTTTTAGAAGTTGACACTGACATTATGAAATTCAATCATATCATTAAACTAAAATAATCTATAATTTTCCTCAAATTTACAATTCCTCATTTATAGCCAATGATTATAGACAGTTTGCATAATAACAATTAATATGTGCACTTTTCAAAATTCAATCTCATAACCCTTATAATGACAGACATATTTTAACAAGATTACAAGACTAAAATGACAATCTTTAAGCTCAAAAGATGGTGTAAGAAGTGTGGAATTACGAAGAATTTGCAGGCCCAAAAATCTACTGGTATAGAAAGAAAGATTAGATGAATGATCATGTACCTGTACATCCACCAATGTGTTTGCCACCTGATCAAGTAAAATGTAACATAAAGATTAGAACTTGAACCTGGTAAGAAGTTTCAATCTATATAGAAACAGAAGATGGGTACTTCATTAGGGCTTTCAATTATCAAGAGAGTTTTTTTACCGATGAAAACGTTAGGAACGGTATGTTGCCCAGTGAGCCTCTCTAGCGCCTTCTGCAATTGCGGCCCTTGAGCACCTACAAAGGGGAACGCTCTTGAGCACCAGATGGCTAAAAATTTCAATACACTTAACCATATGAAATTCCTATCTAATATAGTTGATTGCTTGCATTCTCCACCAGTTAAAAATTATGACTATTTAGTTATCCAGTGAGGACAAATGGATAATGCGTTCTTGACTATGCAGAATCCTCTAAGAGCATGTTTGGATTGCACATTATAATGAAAAAGTTTGCATTATAATGCATACTTTTGCATTATAGTGCGCGATCCAAACAGGCCCTAAGAATTATGTTATGTTAGCAAAACAAGGAGGAAGTATCATTCTTATATGAAAAATGAATCTGACCATGCAAATATCATTAACAAGAGCAAGTCAAAGGTTTAGATCAATTGCATACAATATGCTCCCTCTGAGAATAATATAAACACAAATGATTAATCAGTGCAGTCAACCACAGGTTTCCGACATAGATTAAGATCTACACACATTGACTAAACGTTGGTCTTGAGTCGGTCATCTCTCTATGACACAAGACTACATAAAGGTCTTAACCCATTTCAATACTGTCTTGCAGCTTCAATTGGCTTTCCATTTTGAAAGTCATAGAAGTTCAAATGGCTTTCCATTTTGAAAGTCATGAAGTTCACCTAATACACTACGAACTGGCTTAGAAACTCACCATTATTTATAAGAGTTGTAGTTATTGAAACTTCATTATTCAATCACTCTCAAATGAAATTATTCCTGAAGTATATCAATCTCTCTTTTGCAAATTCAGGTTCCCATGAGATCATCACAAGGATCACTTCTCTATTGTTGGAGAAAAACTATAACTTTTGTATAATTCACACTAACATATAAACCTTAATCATTAAACAACATACAAATGAACAAAATAAGACTTATCTGAGTCTTACAGAATTTTCCTTTAGCATGAATTCAGGTGATTACACTGACAAGAACATCATTCATTCATATACATACATGCCAGCATTCAAGTAAAAATATTCATCAATATGGAGATTTGAAGGAGAGAAACACACCCAAATCGTCCAATTCAATGACCAGTGGATCCGTTCCAAGCTTCTTGAACAACGATTTCACCTCAGACGAGTACCTTGCACAACAAAATTCAAGCGAAAGTAACCACCAAATTCCCAATCCAAATCATTAATTCCAGTTAAAAAAATTAATGAACAGATTGAATTCTTACGAGCACCAGCTCTTGGAGTAAACAACGACGGGATTCTCAGACATCGTCTTCTTCACGGTCTCGTCCAACCGAGACCCGAACGAAGCATTGGAAGAAGACGAACACATGGCTCGAACGCCCATAGATTCTCTTCTATCTCCATTGGTACCAATTAAATTGCAGAAACTGGGGGTTATTGGACTAATGTGAAATCGAAGGGAACGATTAAAGAGATTGAAAATTGGAAAAGAGGAAGTATTCGAAAATAAATTTGAATGGGATGAAGAGAGTGAGCGAGTAGCAATTCCATTTGTAAAGCAATTTGTAGCTGCCATTTTTTGGATTTTCGATCTCGCCTCTAAATTATGTCACTCTCGCAGCTTGTTCTTCTATGGCTTCCCTAAATTTTTCACAGCTTTCACGTGGTTATTCTTTGGTCTAAACTTGGGATTTTGGGCCAAAGCCCAAAATATAAAAGCCTGGCCCGGTCCAACTCAAGATATTATCTCTGTAGAAAAAATGTTTCTTTTTTAGTAGGTAAGAATTCGGTTTATCAGATAGACCCGATAAAATCGAGAGGCCGAGTAAACGGCAATCAGAAAATCGAAAGGAACAAACAAATACGACCAAGAGCAAAACACTAAAGTAAGTACAATTAACGAAAAAGAACTAGAACGAAACGGGTAGTGGGAGAGGTGAGGGGATAAAGATCAACGTCTTTAGCATTTAGGTCAAAGGCGGACCAATATGATGAAGTGGGCTACCAACGTTGCCTCCACCGAGATGAAGGATTTTCAACAGCCTCGAGAACGTCCAAGCGACCGCGCCAATCACATACGAACCACACCCAGTCCTAGAACCAAATCTTAAAATTGTACACTTGTGTTTGGGTCAACCTGTCAAAACAAACACAAACAACAAAACCCAAACAAACCCAACCCCCAAAGCCAAAGGAAAGCTTAGCGGACGGATTGAATTTGGGTAAAATCTATGTAGAAAAATATGAAAAAAGAGGCAATTAAATAATTTAAAAAAATAGATTTGTTTGGTGATTTAAACTTAAACATTTGATTAAGAAATACAATAAATTAATAAACAAAGAAACAATTAATCAAATAAAATTAATATGAGACCCAATGCTTTTTTAGAGACGCGTGGCGTAATCATTTGGCTGACACATAAACAAATTAACTATAACCCGACATATGGTAAAAAGGCTCCTTCTTTATTCTATAAATAGATAGACTCCATAGGATTGGTAGGGTTGAAGCTTCAACCTTTTTAACAACTTTCCAACAACACAAACTAGATAAACATAAAAATTTACATTTAAAAAAATCACTTTGGTGTAAACATGAATTTAAGAAATTCTATACAAATCGTAAAGAATACAATGTTGAAAAATCCAAGGCAATCCGTATTAAGAAAATAAAAAGTACAAAAACTTAAGTGCGTTCTAATCTAAATTGATATGTCGTTTGTATTGTGGAAGGAATTATTGGACAAAAAATCAAGTAGAGAGAATAAATGAGCGTTATAAGGCGTCATAAGAATTCAAGCAAAAACAATCAACAAAATTCTCAATCAAATCTTCCAAAAAGAATTCTAAGTAAGATTATAAACAAATTGAGTTCTTACTAGCGACAACTTTTGGAGTAAACAACGAGTAGATTCCCAAAGATCGTCTTCTTCACGGTCTCCCCCAATCGAGACCCAAACGAAGCATTAGAAGAAGAAGAACAACACATAGCTCGAAAGCTTATAGAATTCTTGTCATCTTCCATTATGAAAGTTGAAACCAATTAAATTGCATGAATTGGGAATTGTTGGGCTGCTGTGAAATCGAAGAGGAGTGTTGAAGATTGGAAAGAATGAAGTATGTGAATAAAATAGATTAGGATGAGGTGAAGAGAATGAACAATTAGAGATTCCGTTTATAAAGCAATGTCTAGCTACATGATTTTCGACTTTCGATCTTGCGCCTTTATTTGTTGTGTCACTCTTGCTAAGACTTGTTCTTCAATGGCCCACAACCATTATTAATGGCTGCCAAAACTAATACAATGGAAGTTATTTTGTGCAACTTTTCTTACTAGTGTTATTTCAATTTTTAAATTTTTTAATATGTAAGAATTAGGTTGAAACGCTATTCGATGAATTACTTCTTCAACAAAAACTGATTACTTTTTCAAAAAAAAAAATCAGTGCAGAAAGGTGAACTTTTGTAATATTGTAATATTTTGAAATTGAATCACTCATCAAAATTTGTAATATAAGTCCTTGTTTGGATTGCAATATTTAATATATTAATTTACGATAAATTATTTAAAATAGGTCAATTAATATTACTTAATGTATTAAACTTATAATTCAAATAGGAGCAAACTCGAGAAAGATTATAATGTACAATCAAGAGAGAGAGAAAAAACTTGCAAAATCGAAAAGAAGTATAAACATAAATTTTAAAATTCATGTACATACATAAACACAATAGGCAAACTTAATTTAAAAATAAAAAACTACCAAAACTTAGGTGCATTGTTCTTTTCTTCCTCATTGTTCTATCTAACCTTCTTCTTTCTCTAGTGCCTATTCACAAGCCTCTTTGTTTCTTTTTCTTTCTTCATAGTAACAAAGAAATCAAGCAACCAAAATCACTTAAATGTCGAAATGCAACGACGATGGCGAGGAACGATTCGCTTCCTTTGCTTAGTCTCCTCCTTCCACACTTCTCCAATGTCTTGAGCAACTTTAATAGCATCCATGGAAGCTCCTGCAAGCCCTCTTCTTGTAAACCCTACGGCATACAACCCGCCTTTCCCTTTCCACCCGTTTGGATATGAACTCCTCGGGAATCCTTTCTCGTCAAAGAACTCACTTTCCTGTTTCAAGAGTTTGATTGAAGTTATGTTACACGGAAACGGAAAACAGAAAACAGAAATAGATAGAAGAAATGTATCATTTTCATATTTTTATATTGATAAGTGAATTCTCATTTTTTCAGACGTAAATGAAAACGGAAGACGTTACCCTATTAAAGGTTTAGGGTAACATAGGAATTAGGGGGCTCAAATGACCCAATGACCCATAATCCAATGTGATTCGGAATTTATGGGTCGTGTCATGGGTCAATACTTTTAGGATTACGGGTTACACGTCGGGTTACAGATAAACCCGTAATACTTCTAACTCGTAATATTTTTATAATAGTATAATAATGTTTACTTTATAATAATATATTAACAACATAAAGTCTTTGCACAGTTGTAAGTTTTTTTTTGTTTAATCAAGGTAAATGAGTTAAACACTTAAAATGGCCCGGGTCAACGGGTCAAATGGGTCATACCCGTTTGACCAGGTCAAATGGATTGACCTGCGAACCAACTTGTAAAATTTGTAACCCGGATTTTACGGGTCGGGTCAATAAGTCAACTTATTTTTTTACGAGTCAACAAGTCGACCAATAAACAAGGTTATAGGTCGAGTCGATTCGTTAAGCCACCCTATTAGGGATGAAGATTGAAGAGCTCTTGAGTTTTTACAAGTAAGTGTTTTTTTCTCTATAAGTATTAGCAAACTCTAAAAAGCAAGTTCTCAATTTTCTGCTTTTTAAGTTTCAGACACAAAATGAAAACGGAAAACGCTACCCTATTAAAGTTTCCTAGTAACATAGGAATGAAGATTGAAAGAGCTTTGTTTTACCTGAAGCCAGTAAGGCACATTGCTATGGTACCCAGTGGCGAGAATGACCGAGTCGACGTCGAGCGATTCGCCATTGACGAGCTCGACGGAATTACCGGAGAATTTCTTGATTCCGGGAACGACTCTGATGTCTCCGGATCGGATTTTGGAAAGTGCTCCAATGTCGAGAACAGGGGTTTTCCCTTGTGTGTTTTTGAGCTCCAATGGCCCCTTTGATGGTCTCTTTAAGCCGTGTTTTTCGACGTTTCCGAGGATCAGCCATGCGAAGATCAGGAGGAGCTTGTCTACTAGCCAGAGAGGAAGCCATTTTAGAAGGGTGAAGGCTAGTTCGTACGTTGATTTGCCTAGAACTTCCCTTGGCAACACATGAACCTACATAAAAAAAACAGAGGATATAAACAATTAAACAATGAAACTATTTAAATCAACAAACTACCTTTTTAATACTTTATTTTAAAAATCATCATTTTTTTAAAGATTAAATACTCCTAATTGTCACACCTAACATCTTATATGATCTACTTGTACGGTCAAAGAATTATCGTCGTTGGTCTTTATCAACTAAGCTATAAAGAAATTGTCGCTATAATAGCTTAGTCATGAATTCTTAAGAGGATTTCTCTTCTCAAGTCTTAAAATGTTCTAAGAACCTAATTTTAGGTGTTAAAACCCCATAAAAATGATGGGTTTTTAAAATATTTCCAAAATAAGATGAAAATATATTTGTTTTAAATTGTTTTTTTAAACCAATTATACTATGAAATTAATTAATAATTTCAACAAACTACCCTTTTTAATATCTTTATTTGAAAATCATCACTTTTTTAAAATCTAATAATCAATCCCCATTTCTTTATTTTATTTAAATTTAACAACTAAACTATTTCTAAAGATATTTAATACAAAATTAATAATAATTACTTCATGTTGTCACATCTCATGTTCTACTCATAACAAACCATTAAAATATTAAAAAATCACCTAAAACCATAAAATAACACAAATTTGCAAGAGAATTTATCTTCCGAAGTCCTAAAAAACTAGTTTTAGGCGTTAAAATCATTAAAAAATCATGGTTTTTAAAATCCTTCCAAAATAAAAGGATTTGTTTTTGGGTAAATTCTAATTTTTAAAATCATAAGAAATAATGGGTTTCTAAAATCACAAAAAATCTTTCCAAAATAAAATGGATTTTTTTAATGATGAAAAAATTATTTAAAAAATGATAGTTTTTAAAATCTTTCCAAAATAAAATGATTTTTTTTTGTCAATTTAATTTTTTTTCTACTCACCGAGCTCCGGCAAACCATGGAAGTAACAGCATTGTGATTACAAAGATCAAGCGAGACCTCCATTCCTGAATTCCCACACCCAACAACAAGAACATTCTTCCCTTCAAACTCCTCCCCTGTCTTGTACTCACTTGCATGGATCACTTTTCCGGCGAACTCCTTAAGCCCTTCAATCTCCGGCACCACCCCCTCGGCGTTTTCTCCGGTGGCCACCACCAGCCACCGGCAAACATACTCTGCCTTCGCCGTCTCGACCCTCCAAACCCCGAAGGATTCGTCGTACTTGGCCGATTTCACGCACTCGTTGAATTGAGGGGCGATATGGAACCTCTCGGCGTAGTTTTCGAGGTAACTGATGAATTGCTTCTTTGTGGGGTATTCCGGGAAGTCCTCCGGGAAGGCTAATTTGGGTAATTGGCAAAATTGTTTGGGGAGGTGGAGCTTGAGGCGATCGTAGGTTCGGTTTTGCCATAGGGAGGCGATGCAGTCGGCTTTTTCGAGGATTAGGAAGGGGACGCCGTGGTCTCGGAGGCAGGCGCCGACCGCTAGGCCCGATGGGCCGGATCCGACGATGACCGGGCCGTTGACCCATATGCTTCTTCTTGAGAGGAGGTGGTCTTCCTTTGTTGTGTGGGTCATTTTTTGGTTGAATTTATGGAGTTCTTGTTGATAAGGAAAAGAATTCGAAGTATTAGACACGTCTGTAAATCGAGAGATCGAAAATAAGTAACAGACAACGAGTAAGAAAGTCGGGGAGATTTGAAATGGGTAGGAGCTGAAATGTGGGAATTTTGGTTGCTTGGGCCTAGTAGATCGAGAAACAGAGACGAAACTCGGAAGTCGTATAAAGTGACAAGAAACAACCAACAAAAAAAGTAAACAAATAAAAAATAAGGTAAACAAGTAACAGACACTGAGTAAGAAAAATGGGGAGGTTTGAAATGGGTAGGAGTTGGAATGTGAGAATTTTGGTTGCTTAGATTGGTTTTTGGGTCTTGTAAGTGTGATTTGGATGTGTTGTTTTAGTAGTGCAGGAGATGATTGGTGATGATGGTATGGAAGGGAGGAGAGTAAGTAGGTATTTATAAAGGGATAGGGTTGGACCGGTTTGGGGAGAGGAGAAAATGAGAGCATGTGAATGTGTGATGGGACTTTGGTTTAAGGTCTACTTTTTGCATCATTTTTTTTATTATGATTATAATCTATATGTATGAAGAGAGATTTTGCAATGCTAAGGGCTAGTTTGGTTAGTTTGGTGTGGATAACAAAAATATGAGATTTCAAGTATTGGTATCGTTATGGATTTTAAGGTAAGAATAGGATGCCAATATTATTTATTACTATTATGATGTGTTTGGTGTTTCGGAACAGTGTTAGGAATTGATAGTTTCGAACACTGGAACAACATCTCTATTTGTTTTGATGATAACAAACGATATTGAGAATTAAGTATTTGTCCAAGTATTGGTGGAAAAAAATCACAAAAACTACGAGAGTAAACAACATATATTGTTGTGGAAACAATATTCCCTTTGTAATATGAACCATGTGGCAAATTTTAAAGGGCGAAAGAGTCTTTATGGAACTACTTTGAGCGACAAGTGGAAAAAGTATCGTAAAAAGACAAGAATGTCCAAAGGTACGCTGATCATTGAGATTCGAGCTTTGTGCTTCAAGTGAAAAAGGATAGAAGCGTCATTTGCAAAGAGCTTTCCACTATAAGTGATCCATGAGCAACAAAGAAACAATCTAAGAAGAAGAAGAAAGAATCATACCTAGTCAATGACAAGTGTACGATTTCGACGATGATATAGAAAAAGGTTCCTATGAGATTTGATTACTTTATTTAGTCGTTGAGAGAGCTTATGTATTTGATAGCATGATTCTTTAGTATTGTTAAGATTTGGTGATCTTTGACAATAGAGGAGTTTGAATTTGTATCATATAACTAAGGATTTATGGATTAGTAAATGTTTCATTCTAACTTTTCCAAGCGAGGTAGAGGTTTACCCATTAAACTTTGTTGAAGTGGGGTTCCTCTATAAGGAACTTGTCCCTAGTTTTATTCTGCCTTACATCTAGCCTATTCAATATTCCATTGCATAAGAGAATTGTCTCCGAAATAGTTCCCGTTTGTCTGAACTAACTCTCCTTTCGATCATACAGTATCCATATTAGAGTATCAAGTATATGGATATGAATATTAACATATGTCGAATATTAGTGTTAGTGTTTAGTATATTTCGATATCGATATCAGTTTTATAAATCATGAGAACGTTGTATAATGACGTTCTTATAAGTAATAATAACTTTATATCAAAAAATTCCTTAACATTATGAAATTGCAAGGTTAATCACGCATTATATAGCTAGGAAGTCTGAAATAAAAGGGTTTTTTTTCACTTCTTACAACAACATTATAACAATCAAAACACATTTTTAATACTAAATTTTCTAAAAAAATGTGTAACCAAAAAACATCAGTTACGTTATACTTCCCTTGACGAAACTATGGTTCAATTGGTTGGTTTTGCTCAACAACAACAAAAAAAAGTTATGTGGGTCAGAATTGATCTAGTCCAATAAATGTGCTTAATTCTAGAGTTAAGTAAAGAAAAAAAAAAGAGAGAGGATAACTAGAAAATGACATGTCATCTTTTAAAAACCCTGATTGTAGTAAACTCAATAAAATCTAAAAGAAACAAACGAAAAAAAGAAAATTCTAGAAAAAAATCATTGGTAGGAAAGTGATGACATGGCATGCTGACAAGGATAAGAAACCAGGTGATCCCTCGTGGAGTGACTAGCCTAGTTGTTGCTTTCAAATGTTAATTAAGGGTTAACACATTGGACACTTGCAAGTATCTTTCTCCTCACAATGCCCCAATTCATTGCCGACTAATTCATTCAATTTGTGGAATGTGATGGATCTTTCTTATATGTCAGCCTTGATCAATTATAAGTTTGAAAGAGAGGCATAAATTGTCTATCATTGTACCTTCTTTCAAAGTTGTGATGTAATTTTTTTTAATAGGGAAAGAATTCGATGTACTGAACAGGTCTGGTAGATTGAGAAGTCGAAGCGATTCGACTGTCGGACAAGCTGATACCATGCGAAAGTCTGTGGGTCCGATATGTAGATAAATTGGAGGCGTGTCGGTGCAGGCGTGCATGCGCGGATGGGCCTAGCACATAAGCACATGGGGTTCCATCCTAAAACCAATTGGCAATAGGAGGAGTAACCCGATGATATATATGCTACGCTTGATTTATTTGGATTTCAGATGTGTGATAGGTTATTATTCTCAACACTCCCCCTCAAGTGCAACTGGTATGGCCAGTTGACGCTTAGACAAGTAAGGGTAGATAACGGATGGGTAGCAACCCGTTAAACCCATTCCAAGATAGTAGAGTAGATAACGGGCGGGTAGCAACTCGTTAAGCCCAACCCAAGGTAGATAATGGGGCCCAGGACCGAACGGCTCTAATACAATGTGAAAGTCTGTGGGTACTGCTCGTTTTCAAACACTGCGTTCCAAGCTTTATGTGCATTCTCCACCTTAAGCTTGCAGGGGGTATTAGAAAAAATATATATTTGATCTTAGGGAAAGATATAAGGACTCAAAAATATATAGAAAAAACTTCAAACAAGCAAAAGATAAACCTAACAAATCGACAATCAAAAGCTAATAAAGCATGGGAGGAGTGGAGGACGGAGCCAAACAATACTGAAAACAACACATTCAGTATGCAAGAAAGATAATCTGACTCCATAATTCAATATACCAAACAAATTTGGTAGATCGGAGGTCGAAGCGATTCGATAGTCGGACAAGCTGATAAGGACGCAAAATTACAAAAAAAAACTCCAAACAAGAAAAAGAAAACATAACAGCTAATCAAAAGCTAATAAAGCATGGGAGGACTGAGTCAAGCGCTACTGAAAGCAGTATTATCAGTGTGTAGGAAATAAAAATCGACTCCATCTGACTATCTGAGGAGTGCACAACGAACCATCATGCAATGCATTTTTGTTGTGATGTGAATACACGTCCTTAATTGGCATCGAAAGTTCCTAAATTCATCACTAATCTAAAGTACGACCTTATAAGTTATAAGTAGCTAGATTTATACCTTTTAATTATCGGAGGAACTCAAAAAATAATGCTTGTTATATTAGCATCCAACATTTCATGTAATGCTTTTTTTGTATGTAACTCGTCTTTGACGATTCTTTCTATTGTCACCCGGCATTTTCAAGCAATTAGAATTTAAAAGACTTTAAGCGTGATGTAGAGTTTGAGACAATGGGAAAAGATAATTAAGAGTGGGAAAAAAAAGAGGTGAATTTGAACTCATTTTACTATTTTACTTAACTTGAAAATTGGAAATTAATTTTATGAGTAGTGCACTAGTGTATAACATGTGTCTTTTTAATAAACAAACTTGTAAATTGGTTACTAGTATGAAAAAAAGAATGTTTGTGTCGTACAATATGGCAAGTTTATGGTCTTCAGGGTGCAATGGTAATCAAGAACAACTTGTTCACTAAAAGTTTATGATCGAATTGAACTTTATCGTCAAGATATTTTTATTATATAAGAAGTTAATTTCGGAAAGATTAGAATTGTGACACGAGGGATAATTTAAAAGAAATCTTCGACTTCGTGTGAATCTTATGACGAATAATACGAAAAGGTTAAAGTTTTTTTGTATAGTTGAAATACGCTCAATTATTTTTTTCTCTTTTGTATCAAAATCATCTTTTTTAATTTACGAAAAAAATTTATAACGACAATGGGCCTATAAAGACTATATAATATGTTTTTGTATAGTTGAAATACGCTCAATTATCTTTTTCTCTTTTGTATCAAAATCAAAAAAAGTTTTATAAGATGATTAATGATATATGGAAAGCTTTATTTATTTAGAATATGCTTAATTTATTTTCCTAAGATTTATTTATTTAATTTTTAATTTTTAAATTGAGTTGTTTATAATATGTTTTTAGGACAAACTATATAAAAAAAAATCAATATAATATATAATAATGTGGCATGTTTGTACTAATTAATTGGTTCATAATCATTATCTCAATTAACACGGATTTTTATCTTCCTCCACTCACGTAATTTTGTTGCATTTCATCATATCAATGGAGACCTTTTGCATTAAGCAACAATATACCACTTGATCATTCACAAAATATTGACTTCAATCCTAATTAATCAAGTTAAATCCGTCTTTACCCAAAAGCTAATTGGATATATGCATGCATTTACACATCATGAAGTGTAATGATATAGGTATGGGTCTTCAAAAATTAATATTTTAGCTTGATAAAGTAGTTCCAATAAATCCATCATTATAATGGACCCGGTTCAACGAGTTCAAATATTTGAAGTTGACACGGTAGGAAGCACGAAGAAGACAGACAAATGTGAGTCTTGAAATGTGAGTAACAAAATCCTAAAATACGAAAATTGGAAATCCACCGGAAAATAGAGAAACTCTTTGTTTTATAAAAAATAATGATAAAATATATTTTTTGGGCTTACAAATGATATATATATATATATATGGGTGACATAAAATAAAAAAGATAAGATAGAAAATCATAAAAATATAAAAACCAGAAATTATGAGAAAAAAAGTTTTGAAATACTTAAAATCCTAATTTAAGCCTTGAAATATTATTAAATGTCTGAAAAGTGTCGGAACTCATGACATAAAATAAAAAGGATAAGATAGAAAATCCTAAAAGATATAAAAATAAGAAATTATGAAAAAGTCTTGAAATACTTAATACCCTAATTTAAGCCCTAAAATATTATTAAATACTCAAAAAGTGCCGGAGTTCAGGGCAAAGCGCTAAGTCTTACTCATTAGTTTTTTCTATTCGGAAAGGTATGTCATTGGACATTCGAAATCACTTTTGTTAAAAATGCAGTTTCCGACGATCCAACTCTTCCTCTATGCGTGCTGACACACGATCTACATTAAAAGCATACAATCACATATTATAATTGTTTAATTATATATTATGATTACTTGGATTTAGTAGGAGTTGATTCTACTCGTATCAAAGATAATTATAGCAAATTATATAGTTAGGATTTACTTTTAATATCGAGATCGAACTCAAATATTATAATATGTTTTGGCTTAGAACACGCCGTGTCATGATGAAGGTTATAAGTGGGTTTGTTAGATTACAATTAAGTCATGTTTTGAAACTAATTATACATTTAAAAATAGCTTTTTACTAGCTAGCTAGCTAGAGTTTATGGTAAAGACTAATAGTAATAGTATAAATAAGTAGCTAGATTAATCATAACTCAACCTAAAAATGCAACCTAAGTGATTAATCTACTTATATATTAAAGGAGAAACAATAGATAAATAAGGAGTTTTGAATAAAAACAATTAATAAGAATAAAATCCAATAACAATTCTCACTAGTCTCACTTCATTAAATACTTCCAAAAACCCGATATATAAAGTTAATCAAGATTCAAATACTAAAACAAATCGATAAGAAAAAAAATACTAAATAACATATGATACATCTATGTTTCAGGAAATTTAATTTGAAACATTACATCTAAACACATCATTAAACATGTCAGTTCAAACCGAAATTTTAAGCCGAACCGACTGAATCGAAACCGAAAATGATATTATTCGGTTCAATTTTCAATTTAATGAATTTATCTAATTTCGTTTTCGGTTCAATTTTGTTTAAATTCTAGTTCGATTCAATCTTTTCAAAGAATAATCTTCTATTTATCCTAAACCGACAAAACCGTAATCAAAACAAATCGAACCAATTCGATTCAATTTTCAATAAATCTTAAACTAAATTTTAATTTTTTATCGATTTAATTTTAAACCGATGATCAATCCTATTGAAAATTACATAAAATAGTATGGATGGCTATGTGTGTATATGTTTGTAGCCCACACCCACTAGCCACACCACTAAGGAACCTTCTTCCATAGAGAGTGAAAAAGAAGTAAGTTAATTGGAAGGGTTGGCATGTGCAAGAAACTATAGGTCTCCACATAAATTCTCTCCTTTTAATGCTCTAAAAGTATGTACTTAGTAGTAATTTAATACAAGTAGTATAAGATTGTGGCTTTGAAAATGATCAACTACATTGAGAATGTAATCAACCTAGCTTGCAAAGTAAATTTTGCAATGTGGCAAACCTCAAGCCTCACTAGGTTAAAAAAAATAATATGAAAATCAAATGCATGTTAAGATCACCATAATCCAAGGTTTTATGCATGCTTATCAATGAAATCATCTCGATCATGCTAATTAGATAGGGATTTGTGTCGTTTTTTCATCTAGGTCATGCCTAAGCATTGGATGGTCCTAATCCGTCTTACCGTCTAAGACTGTTTAGATAACTGTTTAGACTGTCTAAATACTAGGCGGCCCTTCTCTGCAGAAAGCAAATATCAGTTAAAGTATATGTTTTATCTATACAAATCAACACATAAGTACTTTATATAAGTAGTATAAATAATTAAACAACACTAGTACTTCATATACTTAGTATGATTAAACAACACACAACAAGTACTTGATGTACAAAGCGAGTGATTTTTTTATAAATTATGTTACAAAATTAATTAAACGTCGGTTATTTAAATAATAATTGCATTATTTAATTAGTTTGCTTTCTGTATGTGGTTGCCTGGCTATTGAAATAAGCCCTTTCGTAATCAACCATGCTTAATTAGTAGTTGTATTAGTTTAATAGAGTAGTCTACTAAATTTTTTTCAAGTTTATTCGTCTATTACAGGGTTAACCTAGATTGTTTCCACGGTCATATTTCTAAAGTTTGATCTAGTTAATTAAAACTAATGGAAACATAATGGAAAAAATCCACTTTAGTGACATGATATATTTTCGAAATTTTTTGTTCGGCTTGCGAATCCTCCTCATATTTGTGTGATTTGAGAGAAGAGTGGGAGAGAATAATTATAATTTCGCCGTTTTAAAAACCCATCTCTATATTGCGAAAATAAATACCTTCCGCGATCCCATTTTTGCATAAGGAATAAGGTGTCGCGAGGCGGGGTGAAAGCTCTCACTAAAGTAAATTATGATCGCTTTTCTTTCCGTTAACGTTTTCATGAGTTATAACTAAACAAAACCTAAATTTTCTCAATAATAACGCTTGTTAACCTTGACAATCGTTATACGGTATCAGTCCTCAATCGAAATACATTGGTAATAGTTCACAATTGGTCTAATAAAATAGGGTACTTTGAGATTTGGTACTGGGATATCCCAGAACCAAATCTCGAAGTACCATATTGAGTACAATTTGTTTGTTACTGGCGAGCTCACCTGAACGTTTTGTATCTGTTGAAAAATATTTTTCATTCAGGTGGAGGCAACGTCAGTAGTTTGTCCGTTTTAACCCAAATGTTGAAGGCGTTGCTCTCTCCGGTCCTTCACTTTCTCCACTACCCACATAGTTCTAGTTCCTTAATTTTCCGCTTGGTGTACTTTCATTACGTGTTGCTTTTGTTTTTTTCGGTCTTGTTTGTCGCTTTTCTGACTGTCGTTTCCACGGCCTCTCGATGGTACTAAGCCTGTTTAGTAAACCGAATCCTTTCCTGCTCAAAAGAAGAAAAAAATATAGTTTAATATAATCAACCCATCTCCATCGATTGACTATGATGATCACGCCTCACAAACCATAAAATAATCATCATACTAATCTAGTGTACTATATTAATTACTAGTTGAATGATGATTAGTAACGTATTAGTTTAATGGTTATGAATGCAAATAAATTTTATATTCTTTGTTTTCTCGACGTCCAAGCATGCCACAAAAGAGCAGACGAACAAGTGTGGTGTGGCAACTTCACTTTGAGCAGAAAGTTAATTGATTCGATAGGGTACACACACCATCTACTTATCTTGGGCATCAAGTACTCTATTTTTATTTAATTTATTTTGTGGTGCCCTCATTTTATTAGTAAGAATTATGTGCGGCATAAAAGTTGTGTAATTGCACATAGATCAATGGTTGAACTTTTTACTCATATGTAAGAGAGGTCTCAGGTTCGAGCAATCAGGGCGGCGGGCTACGGGTGCTCTAGGTTAATCCAATTATTATTTGAACTACCCTTAAATCTTATCTAATAATAAAAAAAAGGGCGACATAAAAGTTATATGTAATAAGAGGTTCATTACAAGTTGTTGGACACACTCCATTTACGGTTTTTATAATACACTTTTGATGCTTTATGATAGAACACAATAGTGTTATTTAGAAATGCACTTTTGAGATTTTACGATGCACTTTTGATGCTTTACGGTTCATTTTTACTTGTCGTGTATTCGCACAGAACATTTGTTACGCACAAGATCCAAACTCTCTGGTCGAAAATAAGTATCGTTTTAATAATTGATAAAAAAAATTAAGAAAAAAAAACTCAAATAAATGAAGAGTATTGATCAAATACAACACATTCCAATAACAATATTCATATCTCACTCCTAATTAAATTACCCAAAAAACCTAAAATCTCAAACAAAATATATAAAATTGATCAAAATTCAAGTACTAAAACGACACAAGTTTTAAGAAAAATATTAATTAAACTCATAATCGTAAAACGATAAATACCGTGTTACTAAACGAACCATAAAACGACATATAAAATTGATCGAAATTAATGTGCTAAAAGGACACCCATGTTCGATATAAGAATATCTTAATTAATTAATGACATTTGTTAGAAAGTAGGAGAAATATTCTAATTGCAGCTTAGTTTCAATTCAAGTGGCCCACTTCAAATGCACTCACAAAAGTCGCATACTCTATAATCTAGTTACTTTCAATCATTATAAGTGCATTAAAAATTAATAAAACCATTTGGTTGATTAAATAATGTAAATAGACATAACTAGTTGTCTCCGTTGTGCCCTGTACGACTATGAATCGATAATTTTTTTGATATACTATAAAAAATTTATTAATAAATAAAAATATAATATAAATAATAATTGTGAATTGGTGATTTATATAAATTATAAAAAAAAAGCATAATTTTATATTAAAGATTTTGATAACAAAAATGAAAATAATGGGATATTTAATATGGATTAACAAATAAAATTGACTTGACATATTATAGGATAAGATCTCGGTATATATTATAGGATAAGATCTCGGTATATATTTATATGAGTTTTTTTGGTAGATTATATTGGAGAGTTGTTAGGATCGTAAATATATGGTAAAAAATATTTTATATGTAAATAAATTTCCAAAAAAAACATTATTATTATCCAATATAAAAAAAATTAAAAAATTGATTGATATTTGTAGATTATGTGGCAATATGATGTGTACATAATATATGAGTGATATGGAAATTTTTTGACATGTGGACTATGACATGGAATATTTATAAAGACGTCTAAATTATAAGAAAATAACACGTGTAAAAATATGAGGTGGCTTAATATAGGGTCGACATGTGGCGAAATCCTAGGTGGCGTAATGAGAAGGGCTCCAAACCTTATTGTTTTTATATATATAGTAGATTCTATACATCTATCGCAATCCTACCGTCATCGGAGCCTCGGGAAGATTATTGTTCATCCTCACCGTTCGATCTCCATCACAGTACAAAGTATAACTTTTAACTCAATTAGGGCGCGTTTGGCATGCGGGTATCACCAATGTTCTAAAAAACACTAGGCGGACACTGGGCGGAGAGGGGTTGTCTACTGTCTAGCGTCTAGACGACCTGAACGGTTGCTTATTTGATCCTAGACGAGTGTCTAGGCGGGTTGAACGGCTAGACGGGCTGAGACCTTCCAGTATCTAGGAGAGACCTAGACGGGATTTTTAGAAGAGTGGGTATAACGAATGAGACATGGATTTAAAAATTAAAAACCCGATATCTAGTGTATGTTTGCGGGTTTTCGAAATTGAAACTTATTAAGGCAGAATATTATGATTTGATTTAGCTATATTTGTATAGGGAATTATATCATTTACATAAAATTGAAAGAAAACGTGATCAGGAGCAAGAAAAAGAATTAATATTAATATGTCTTGAATCTATTACGCGCTATCAATAAATGTCAGAGGTTTGACTAGAGGTCCTAGGGACAGCGTTCCACGATAATAGTGGTCTCGCTGAGTCGCTATATACACACACGAAAAACCTTATTAATTAAAGTTTGCCCGTAAACATAACCAATATACCGTTGATGAACAACATAATTTTTTATGTCTTTTTTTACGCTTTTAACATTCTCGTTACAACAAAGGACACATCAATAACAAAGAAAACCCATAACAAAAAAAATAATTACAACACATATATAATCAACATTAATATATTCCTATAGTGTAAAAGTTAAATGAAATGGGCCGGTTTTGGGGCGGTGGTGCTTAGAGAATGAATTTTGCATGTGTCAATTGTCATAATTAGTTAATTACTGTGTGGTAATTATCTCTGCCCGTTTAAATACGAAGAGATAAAAAGGCTCCGTTCGGTAACAATGTACTTATATGAGTTGATGCTGATGTAGTTGATGTTGATGTAGTTGATGCTAAAATTATGTGTTGAAATTTGTAGTTGAAATGAGATGTTTATTTTTTATATAAACTATATAGTGTTCGGAAAAGAATAATTTATAAGAGTTGAAAATTAATGTAAAATTACAATTAAGGGCATAAGTTGTAGAGAAATCTGATGGACTCTATTTTGTAAGTTTAGTGGTGTTTTTTTTTGTTTTTTTTGGTAATTTTTTTTTTTATAAACTTGCATGCACTCAGTGTGGAAGAAAAAAAATTTAGTCTGGAAGACGTTAACTTAGCTATCATCGAGAAATTGTGCATGAAGTTTAGTGGTGTTCTTGTTTGTTTTTTTAGTGTCGATATATGCAGAATATAGAGCAAAAATGGAGAATATGAGTCGAGAATAGAGAAGAGAAAACACGGCGTGCGAAAAGCGAACGCGAAAGAAGAACAATTGTGAGAGTATCGGGGTTACGTATGGATAAAAAGGAGGGGTAGAAAAAGGAACAAATTTTTAATGGGGGGAAATAAACTCATTTCAACTCCTTAAGGTCCCTCCCCCCACCTTATTTTTTTCCTAAGATTTCAACTAGTATCAACAACATAAACGCGTTTCAACTCTATCTACCAAACACTCACACTAGTTGAAATTTTTATAGGATCAACTACATAAACGCATTTCAACTAGCATATCAACACTAACGAACGGAGCTAGTAAAAACATCATAATTCATAAACGCCGTCCTTAAATTCGTATAGCTCGTAGTTTTTGACTTCCATGCCGCCATGGATTCCTCACCATTTGAGCATTAACTACAGGATAATAACAACATGATATCAATCGAGGCATCATCAATTCGTTTGTACTCACAACAACTAGTGTAATTTTCGTATCTTATATTAATCTAATTTTAAATAATTTTATAAAAATATTATATATTTCCACTTGTTTGGAAAAAAAAATTGTAAATAAATTTTTACGATTGAATCATATTTCCTTCGATATTAAAAAATATTACAAAATGTGAATTTTTATGAGAGAAGAATCAATTTTTTTAGTCTTGTTTTTTACTTTAATATTATACTAGGGTAGATTATCGTTTTGAACAATTCTATGTTTCATTTTTCAATATCACCAATTCACCACTAATAATTTTTCCTTCATTTATTAAAAAATAACAATAAACAACAAGTATAAGTGTAAAGTAGGTGATAAAAAGTCTAAAATAATATAATACTTTTTAAAATGAAAAAAAGTTTCTAATGATAATAATTTTAGATGTCTTTGTATATCCTTGAACGTAATATCTAATGAAATAAAAATTCATACTAAGATATCCTTATTTAATTAGCCTAGATTCCACTGTAGCGGAATTTCATTAGGTCAATGTTGTTGAATTATTTACAAATTAAATCTAAATTTATTGGAAAAAATAACAAAATAAATAGATCACTTAATCTAACCATTTACAATGAAATGCAAAAATTGGAAAATAAAATAGCAACTTATGTTAGAGCAATTGGAAAAAATAACAACTAGAGTGACGACTCAGCGAAAAGTTAAATAAATAAGAGTTTTCTACTTAAAACTATAGGAAGTATAACTTACTTATGTCAACCAACCAAGATGACAACTAAAGTAAGTGCAATTCCTATTATTTGGGAGAATTACAATTGATTGAGAAATAAATTTTCACAACTCTAATGTCAATCAAACACGCATAATAAATAAGATGATTTTGTGAGATAGTTATATTTTTTTTGAAAAGTGAAGTATGAACCAAACGAGGGCTTAGCCCCGAGTATCTAAACGAGGAATAAGTACAAAACACATGGATCAAATAAGATGACTTTCTGAAATAGTTATACTTTTTATAAAGCGAAGCGTGAACTAAACAAGGACTTAGTCCACTATCCTAGAGTAGGGACGACCGAATGATTTGAAATCAAGGTGGACTAATTTTCACTAAAAATTCTTAGGTGAGCTAAATTATCTTAATTCAACTAATAACTACTAAATTTACATTACTTTTTATTTTTTTTTTATTATTAAATTTATGCCTTTTTTTATTTTTTTAGGTGGGTTAGGGTAGGTCCCAATCCACCTTTGTGTCCGTCTCTGTCCTAGGCAGGGGCGGAGGGAACTCATGTCCAGTGAGGGATTTAAAAAAAATAAAAAATTATATTGTTAAAAAAATATAGTTAAAAAAATTAGATTATTTGATAAAAATTAATTTATTTGGTCAGAAAATAGAAGATTAATTTTTCATATACATATAAAATATATTGAAATGGTTTTTTATACATAACAATACAAAATTTTATATATAATTTTTTTATATACAGAAAAATACAATTTTTTTTTATATTTTATTAAAAAAAAATCCTGACTTCGCTAGGAATATTTCTGTAGTCAAAAAAATTATCAACAGAATTTAGCCCCCACTGACACAAATTCTTGGCTACGCCTCTGGTACTAGGGTATTTAAACGGATAAGTACAATATTGGAGACCTTAGGTTAGAACAATTGAAGTATGGTGATATTGGCCTTCACATTAACTTGGTGTAACTAGACCCATTTGTATTTGTAACAAGGCAAATTAGAACAACGTCGGTAACACAAATTTTCTTTCAAATTTTTTCTTATTAAATCATGTCACATTTGCATGCTTTAAAGAGAGTTAGCTAGGGTTTAGTGCGGTCCTCCTATATAAATTTCATAACTATATATTTTCTCTATGTAGAGGATGGACCAAAGCCTTAAAAACCCTAGTTATAATAAGTTTGAAATTTAATTTTCCTTTGTGGCCTAAAATGTGGATGTGGTAGTACTAAAACACTACTCCATGTGAAGCCCTCATGGGCACATTTGCACAAATGTAACAAATTGTGGGGACTTTGATGGGTCAAAATCCTAGTATCCTACTATATGTACTAGTGTAAAGTTAGGTTACATAATTTGTCTTATTTATTATGTTGACATGATACAATCTAGTCATTATCCTAATCCAAAACTTGAAATGAAAGCCCATAATAAGGCACCCACCGGCCACTTTTGTATGTAAATGTGTTCAAAGTTCAAACTCACTCGTTTAAGACTTTTAATATAAGTATTAAAATTCAGTTGGACTAATAGTAAAGTTATGTTCGATTTTTTAAGTATTGTTCATGTAATTCACTCTTAAGTTCAAATCCACTAATTCGAATGTGAAGCAGTGTTGATTAATTGAATCGGATGAGTCAAAGACAAGACCAAAATAAGAATTATAGGATAAGTCAAACTTGACACTTACGTATAATTTCAAGTATTTATAAATTTGTACGATTATTTTATACGTAGTGAAAGAGAGATTTAGTAGTGGGTGTTAATTCTTTTATATATATTTAGGATTTGTTCGACAACTGAGTATTTATCGGTATAGAAATTTATGGTATTTACGATGCTGATATGAGGTATTTATTATTCAAATAAGCTAAGGGTGTTTGGTAGCGATATTTTTGTGGGTGTTTTATTTTCGGAGGAATTATAAAAAGGCATGAAGTATTAATAAAATATAGATAATAATAAAAAAGAAATGAAAATAAAACACCCTAAACTCTAAATAAATAAATAAAAGAAGCGATAAACTAGTTCGATGAGCCTAATAAGGTCGGGGGTGATGATTGTCTTTTGAGCTCGAGATAAGTCCGATAAGCTTTTATAAGTCCGGTATTGTCGAACACATAAAACAAAGCTTATTTTTCTCGAAAAACAAGATAAGTCCAATTAGAAAAAATAGACAAGAACCCTATTGATGCACTTACAAGTTACAACCAGTTTAATACACAAAAAATCGATTTTGATGCACATCGCGCTCGTGTCCCCTGCATCTCGTTTTGTTTGAAAAATACGCGAATAATTCGCCAAAATTCACCTATTATGTTTTTTCTCCGTTTTTAAATAAACCGATCACCCTTAATTTCCTTTCATCCAACAACTAATGTTTATTCACAATTCTCATCCGGGCGCCCATTCACACTTGAATCTACCCTATGTGCTATGGTCAAGAGTCAAGACAAAGATAGGAACGAAATTATAACCCAAGAATATTGGACCGTTGCTAAAGCTGGAAAGAGGCCCATATTGGCCCAAAATCTCAACGGCCCACCGGTTTCAACTCAAAAATGGTGGATCCGAATAGACAAATACGGATCCTCCATTAATTGGTCCGAATTCAAGCTGAGGCCAATCTCAGCTTGTTGGTCATTCCGTCTTCTCGTCAATTTGCATCGTTTCAACTCTCTCTCTGGCAAGATGCAGACCATTTCGAGGAGATTAGGGCAAGAGCTTTTGAAGCCCTCACCTGGAATCTCAACTCTCAGATCTCTTTACCCTATCAACGATACGTGTAATTTCCCCTCCAATCGCAATCTGCTAAGATTCTCTTCAATTTTCTAGGGTTTATAATTTCGAATCTGAAGCTAGGTTTTCTTATGAATTTGATTCAAATTGTTGGTAATGATGAAGTGCATTTTGTTTATCGTATGCAGATTATGGCTTGGATCATCCAAGGTATGTATCTAATGTCGCTCCCAGAGTCACGGGGCACATTGGTCGAAAGGGCACTGGTGGCAGATCATCTGTTAGGTAAATCTATGTAGCACTGTTTTATTAGTCAAATGAAGCTTGATGATTATCAGTAAAGTAGGATGAAGTTAGAATTTCTGCTTATGAATATGGTTCTTTTGTATGGTAAATGTCAATTTTTGTTTGCTCACAGTGGCATTATAGCTACAGTTTTTGGAGCTACCGGATTCCTCGGACGTTATCTCGTGCAACAGCTTGGTTAGTTGAATGCATTTCTACATAAATGTTATATCTTCCAGCTTACAATTGTGTAGTGCTCTCCTTGTTTGAATTATGAACTCTCAGGTTTTCTAACATAAAAAACTGTAATTTGCTCATTGCTTCTTGATTTTCCACAGCTAAAACGGGATCTCAAGTCTTGGTTCCTTTTCGAGGCTCTGAGGATGATCCTCGTCATCTCAAATTGATGGGCGATCTGGGACAGGTAAAGGAATTCTACATTTTGTTGACAATCTTGCTCCTATAGTTCTGTTCATATTATTATTATTTTTATTGATACTTGTTTTATACAACATTTTAGATTGTGCCAATGAAATACGACCCGAGAGATGAAAATTCAATCAAAGCTGCAATGGCGAAGGCAAATGTTGTTATCAATCTTATTGGTATAGTGATATTCTCTGTTTCCGAAGTTATTGTATTTTCTTTTCATGCTTGAATTCCTTGGAGTGTTGAGTGTTCAGCTTTGAATTATTGTTTCTGCAGGCAGAGAGTATGAAACAAGAAATTACAGTTTCGAGCAAGTGAACCACCACATGGCTGCACAACTTGCTATGGTGGGTTATGACTTCATTCAATATATATATGCTTACTTATGTGCTTGTTTCTGAATTGTCTTAATCATCAATTTTTCAATTGGTAAAGTTGCTGAAGTTCTCTGTTTTTAAGCCTCTGTAGATGTCGGTTTCCATTTGATATATATGTTGCCAAGGGTATCATATTAACTTTGAGGGATTTTCTCTTGCTACTTCTTCATGCTGCAGATAGCAAAAGAACATGGTGGTATAATGAGATTCATTCAAGTATCAGGCCTGGGGGCATCTCCAACATCACCATCCAGAATGTTTAAAGCTAAAGCAGCTGCTGAAGAAGCCATTTTAAGAGATATTCCAGAGGTATGTTATCATCACTTTTATAAATTTACTTACATATTTCAGGCTACAATTATGCGTTCATTGAGATGAAAATCATGCATGAGCTAGCCTGTTTTCTTGTTTATTTTCCGGGCATTGATTGCTAAAATGTCAGTGTATACTATATGTGTATGAACTATTGAGATGAATATCATGCATGAGCTCAGCTGCACTATAGATATGTAAATCTTTTAACAGAGTTGTTGTTTTATGACTGCTGACATTTATCTAAATTTACTTGCAAATTTCAGGCTACAATAATGAGACCTGCTACAATGATTGGAACTGAAGATCGGATTTTAAACACTTGGGCTCGTTTTGTAAAGAAATATGGTTTTCTTCCCTTGGTTGGGGGTGGATCCACCAAGTATGAATTCTGTTAACATTTTATCACTTTCTGTCTGTATTTGTTTTTACAAATGATTATATCCATTTTACACTTTCCTCCAGAGTACAACCAGTATATGTTGTCGATGTTGCTGCTGCTATCATCTCTTCCTTGAAAGATGATGGCTCCAGTATGGGAAAGACATATGAACTTGGCGGACCGGAAGTTATGACAGCGCGTCAACTGGTACTAGCCTTGCACTTCTGGTATTAATTAATGTATCTTTGATATTTGTTTGCTGTTTACTTACTTAATTTGGGTTTTGCTACAGGCGGATATTATGTATGATGTGATTCGTGAATATCCTCACTATGTTTCAGTTCCATTTCCAGTTGCCAAGGTGATCCTTTAACTATAAGTTGCCTATGCTTCTTCTTGAGTTCGGGAAAAACCTGTTTTTTGCTTTGTTTTGAACTCTTGCCTTTTATTACACAACAAAGTCAACAATGGAAAATGTTTCCGACTTTTAAATAAATCTAATTTTGAACCTCGCTTTTCAGGCCCTTGCATCCCCTAGGGAAATGCTGCTCAACAAAGTTCCTTTCCCCTTGCCAAAACCGAGTATACTCAATCTGGATACGGTCAATGCACTTACTGTAGATACCGTTGTATCAGAAAACGGTAAGCATGAGGCTTTCTAACCATTATACTCTCTCTTCACTAAAGATTCTCATTTTAGCATTTAGCTGAACTATTAAGAGTGTCATTTTTAGCCAATGAATAAAGAGAAGTTGCATAGAAAGAATCAATAAGTGCAAATTTAAATTAAAGACCTTGTATTTCACCAATAAATCATTACTTACAACTCAAATGATAAAAAATTTTGAACAAAATTTAAGGGCTTAAATGACAATCTTTTTAACTCAGCACACAACTGTCTTATGATTGTCAATTTTTTAAATGGAGTAATGTACCATGCAGCTTTAACTTTTGCTGATCTTGGCATCGTGCCACATAAGCTGAAGGGTTACCCCGTCGAGTTCCTCACATGTTACCGAAAGGGTGGGCCACAATTTGGAACCACCATCAGCGAGAAAGTGTCTGCAGATGCTTTCCCATGAAGAAGATCACTTTGTGTAATTCATTCAAACTCACTTTGTTGTAAGCTTCCTGCTTTACTACTTGCATTCTCTAAATAGACGTGGCACTTTCTTGTGATCAAGAGGCTGAGTATTTCCTCTCCAACCTGTATCAATAGGCGTTGGAGCAATAAGCTTCTTGAGTACACACATTGTTGCTTCAATTGGTTTCTCAGGAAGAGAGGCAGGAAAACACTTGTTTGAAAAAATTTAGGGCGAATAATATAACGGAGTAAACTGTTGCTCTGAGACTTTGTGAACTCGTGCAGGAACACTTGTTTGGGTCTTTTTTTTTTGGATAGCTTTTTTGCAATTCCTTGCTGGTTCATTCAGCTGGCATAACTGATGTCAACTGTCAAGCGAAAGATTTGTTTCAGTTCTAAAATGGCTTTCATTTGACTGTTGTTTTCTCACTACTGTGTTCTGTAATCTGTTATAACGTTATTACTGTAATCTAGGTTTTGTGTTTGTGGACCTGTAGCTCTGCTGGTGTTTAAGCAACGGTTTCGTTTAGTCTGTACTCTTGAGCTATGTTTCACGAGACATTGACATGTGGAGACATCGTTTCTATAATTTTACACTAGGAATTTGAGTTTCCAAGTGTCAGTTTCTGAGTTTCTGACACGAAAATGGGAAATGTTGTCCTATTAGCAATGTTTTGAAAAGCGCTAGACGGACCCTAGGTGGAGAGGGGCCGTCCAGCGCCTAGACAGTCAAAACAATTGCCTGGAGGATTTAAGACGGGTGTCTAAATGGACTGGACGGTTAGGCGAGTTGGGACCTTCCAACGCCTAGGCGGGGTCTAGACAAGATTTTTATAACTTATGTCAGCTTCCAACACAAAATGGAAAATGCTGTCCAAATAGACTTTTCGTGTAACTTGACACTTGAGACAAAACGTCCATATGCATGCAATTTGCATTCTCAACAACCTTGATCATACAACGAAAGTGAACATACTTCACAATATCAATATGGGTATGTATGTTTTACATTAAATTCTACCTAATGTATTATTGGGTGTAATCCAAACATACCCTAAAAATCACTAGAAAGATAATGCAATGCATAATTCATACAAAATTCTATGATGCGTGATCCAAACACAGCCTTAAAACATTTCGATTTGTTACTTGATCGATCTCGTTGACCCGAGAGAGCAATCCGGCGAGCCATTTGCACAAAGTCAAACAAAAAGCCGGCAAGCCACGTGTCACCACACCATTGCTTCACTCAGCAACTAAAAAAGAGCGTAAATTAACGGCGCACGTCGCTATCTTGCGCCCACACTGCTATCTTGCGCCTCCGTTCTCGAACGTGTTGGTGAGTGTGCGCGCATTTCTTTGTACAATTGTACCGTCTGTCGATTAATTACTTCATCCTCTCTATGGAGATCTGGAGATCGAGCTACAAGTGCGAGTAATCTCTTTCCATATTCCTCCGCAAATTTCGCTTGGTAATTTTCTGATCCGATCTTACTTCTCTACTCAATATTAGTCCAATTTCAAGCTCTTAAGTCCAGTTGCTCCGGTATTCTGTACAATTGGATTCTGTTGTGAAGGTGAATTCAGATCGGATTTTTTGTGTATAGATCGATGATTGAGTCCATGGATTACTGACCGGCCTTTGGCGTTGGGATCCGGTGTTAATTTGTGTGCTGTTTCATGAGACGCCGTTCGCCGGTGAGCTCATTGCCGGTGCAAATGGAGAAGGCGAACGGGAAGAGTAATCTCACCCGTTTATATTGCCTGGCTTCATTAGCCGCCTTGTTTTGGTGTTTTTTGTTGTATTTCCACTTTGTGGTTTTAGGAGCTCACACTAGAGATGATTCCATTGCTTTCAATTCGAGTCAGATTAGGTTTGATACTGGAAATCTGATGATATCTCGTAGTGAGGAGGCTGAAATTGGATCATCTAATGTCGCCAAATCTGAAAGCCTTGTTCCAGGAAGTGAAAAACAAGTTCCTAATGAGCCTGATCCACATTCATTCCCCAAATCTGAAAACCTTGTTCCAGGAAGTGAAAATCCAGTTCATAGTGAGCCTGATCCACATACATATACATTCCCATTTGCGAGAGCTCTGAGAACGGCTGAGAACAAGAGCGATCCGTGTGGTGGGAGGTATATCTATGTTCATGATCTTCCATCAAGGTTTAATGAGGATATGCTTAGGGATTGTAAAAAGTTGAGTCTTTGGACTAACATGTGTAAGTTCACTAGCAATGCTGGGCTTGGTCCTCCACTTGAGAATGTCGAAGGAGTGTTTTCGAACACGGGATGGTATGCAACTAACCAGTTTGCGGTTGATGTGATCTTCAGCAACCGAATGAAGCAGTATGAGTGCGTGACGAATGATTCCTCTTTAGCTGCTGCCGTGTTTGTGCCATTCTATGCTGGATTTGATATTGCAAGGTATTTGTGGGGCTACAATATTTCTGTAAGGGATGCTGCTTCTCTTGATTTGGTTGATTGGTTGACGAAAAAGCCTGAGTGGAAGGTTATGGGAGGAAAAGATCATTTTCTTGTGGCTGGAAGGATAACTTGGGATTTCAGAAGATTAACGGATGAGGAAACGAATTGGGGAAACAAGCTTCTCTTTTTACCTGCTGCAAGAAACATGTCTATGCTGGTGGTTGAATCAAGCCCATGGAATGCGAATGATTTCGGTATCCCATATCCGACTTACTTCCATCCTGCAAAGGACTCTGATGTGTTTATCTGGCAAGAACGAATGAGGAAGCTTGATAGGAAGTGGTTATTCTCATTTGCTGGTGCACCCAGGCCGGATAATCCGAAATCCATTAGAGGTCAGATTATTAGTCAATGCAAGGATTCGAAAGTGGGCAAGCTTTTGGAATGTGATTTTGGGGAGAGCAAGTGCCATTTGCCCAGCAGTGTAATGAAAATGTTCCAAAGCTCGGTTTTTTGCTTGCAACCTCAAGGGGATTCATACACACGAAGATCAGCGTTTGACTCCATGTTAGCTGGATGCATTCCGGTCTTCTTCCATCCGGGTTCAGCTTACACACAATACACATGGCATCTTCCGAAGAACTATTCTACTTACTCGGTCTTTATCCCCGAGGATGATATCCGAAAGAGGAATCTGAGCATTGAGGCGAGGCTGAGACAAATCCCTCCCGAACAGGTTCGGGTAATGAGGGAGACGGTTATTGGTCTCATTCCTAGGCTGATCTATGCTGACCCGCGTTCTAAGCTGGAGACGCTTAAAGATGCATTTGATGTCGCTGTTCAGGCGGTTGTTGATAAAGTCACAAAGTTGAGAAAGGACATTGTTGAGGGACGAACCGACGATAATTTTATAGAGGAAAATAGTTGGAAGTATGATCTGTTGGATGAAGGGCAACGCGAAGTTGGACCCCATGAATGGGATCCTTTCTTCTCTAAGCCAAAGCAAGGTGAAGAGGAATCATCCAGTGGCTCTGTTGCAGAAGCTGCAAAAAATTCATGGGAGAATGAGCAGAGAAATCATCATCAATCTTGACTTAGAATATGAGATGGTATGTTTTTTTAACTTGTGATTTCACCCTGGTATGTTTTTTTTTGTTAGCTTATACGAACTTAATTATTATTATACAAACTTAATTACTATGTAATCATTCAGTTTTGTCCTTACTTTGGGTTGATTCTTAAGTTATATGTCAAATTGTCAATTAGGTTTGAAATTGTCTGGATCTTTGTTCACCCAGATGCTGATTGTGTGTGTTGTGGGTCGTTGACGTAATTTGACTATGGGGTTATTTAGGCTCCGTTTGGCTAGACCCTAGCTTTCTTCATCTAGCATGAACAAGCTAGCGGAAAAGCTGTCCCCTTGAGGGTAGGAGGGTTCTGGGTTTGGCTCCGTTCAACTCCATCTAGCGGGAAAAAGCTCCCAAAACGCTAGTGCCGAACGGGCCCTAATATATGATCTTATAAAGGGTTGGGTGTGTTTGGATAGTAATGCAATGTATTGGAGGAGTACTATTAATGCATTATCAAGCACAATCCAAACACACTTAAAATTAAAGCATCATCATAAGGGGGGTAAAAATTGGCTGAATTTCTTCATATTTGTATGTTCAAAATTTAAACAGGATTTCTACCACATCATCATCTTTATAAAGTTCAATGTTCACATGAAAATTGTAAGATGGTTAAATGAAATGGGAATGGCTGCAGTCTATCTATATTGGGTTTCCCTAAAAAGGGCAGAAAATTTGAAAAAAAAAATGTTACTCATCTTATGTGGAGAAAGAATGAAAGTAAATCGCAGAAATTTGCAGGAAATCAACAAAATGCACGTGCCCACCATGGGAGTACTATGAATTCTTCTTCAAGAGCGTCATTCCTCATTAATGCTTTCTCCTATTTGGCATTCAATAGCACACTCCACATTCAAACGTCAACTTCTCTGTGGTTTTTTAGGAAGCTACAATTTCAGTTGATAAATGTAAATGACAGTGCAAATTTGGTTTAAAGCAATGTTGTTAACCAAAAAAAAATGAAAGAAAGAAGGAAATTATAAACTAAATTTGGGTATTTGGCCCCACATGGGTCCTGGTAAGAGACACGGTGGGATATTGGAAGGTCCCAGACTTTCAGTTTCGATTATTGACTCCGCCCCTTCATTTGGGTGAAAAATTAAGTCTCACCATTCTTCCTAACACTAGGTCGAACCGGTCGGTGCAAGCCGATTTGCTTGGTCCGTACACTTTGCCGGCTAGATCACGGACTCGGAGTATACCACCAAAAGGTGGGTTTCTCGTTACTAAAAAATTTGGGTCTTTGACCTTATCGGGAGAACTTTACAATACTAGCCTCCGCTCTTTAGCTGGGTGTCCCAATACCAAGGCTTTCTGAATAGGAATTGGCTTATCCAGCTCCGTCATATGAACCGTGAAACCAATGTATAGCAAGATTGGCTTGCCTATTTGTGTTTTTCTTTTCCTGTTGTATTACATGTCATGCCGTGAGGGGAATTTTAATTTGTTGTTAAATGATGTTAATGATCAATCACTCTATAACTCGTTTACTTAATACTTAGCCCTCTTTTTTTATTACTAAAATTTTCCCTCGAGGGTCGGAAAGTGACTTCTCTCCTTCTAGTAAAAAAAATCAAGCATTACTACTAATACAAGAACACCATGCCAACATTACTTAAAGGTCAAATTTTGGTTTATATGATGATTACCCATAATATATGATAATTACTTAAGGTCAACATTACTAAGGGCCCATTTATTATTGCTATCCTAATATCAGATATCAATATTGAGTTATATCTTGTGTTTAGTATGTGAGTATATGTATATCGAGTCATATCTCCGATATCAAAATAAGCCATTTTCCATAATATTTAATATACCCAAAAAAAATAGAGGTATGAAATATAAATGATATTCATATCCGATACTGATATCTAATATCGATATCAAACGAACCTAAAGCATTTGGAGGGCAAACAAATGTTGTTGCACTGTCTCATCCCCATCTGAATGAAGCAACTGAACTACCAACCAGAAAATTGCTTCTTCTTTTTTTAATAACTTCTTATAATTTGAAAATAACGGCTAGCACTAACATCAAAATCCACCAAGATTCAATTTGAAAACAGCACTCCTCACTATTTAAGACAAGCATAACATCCCGTGATTCCACACACTCTCAGTTTCAGCTCCCTCTTATACAAAATTTCCCCGTGAATTAAACCTAGAGGAGCTCTTCCATTTCACGAGTTTCATCCATCACCAAACTTCTTCTTCTTCTCCCTTCAAATACCCACATCAAACAATGCAAACCCACCACACCCAAAACCCGAAATTCCTTAATCGACATCGACAATGGCGAAACCGACCGATTTCCTCTTCCTTTTCCTCTCATTCTTCCCAATCCTCATCACTTCACAATCACTCCAAACCTACATTGTCCAACTCCACCCGAATCCCGAGCCCTCGAAGCTCGAATGGCACCTCTCCTTCCTCAATCGTGCAATCTCATCAGAAGACGGGTCAGAAGACCCTGACCCGTCTTCTCGCCTTCTTTACTCTTACCACTCCGCCATGGACGGCTTCTCGGCCCGCCTTTCTCCTCAAGAGGCCAACTCCCTAAGAGGCCTCCACGGCGTCATCGCCGTTCGGCCCGATAACAAGCTTCAACTCCACACTACCTACTCCTACAAGTTCTTGGGCCTAAGCGATCCGAACCCGGGCCGATCGTCCGCCTGGGCCCAGTCCGGGTTCGGCAAGGGCTCAATCATCGGCGTGATGGACACCGGAGTTTGGCCCGAGAGCCCGAGCTTCGATGATACAGACATGGGCCCGGTTCCCGAGACGTGGAAAGGCTCATGCCAACAAGGCCAAGATTTCAACTCCTCAAGTTGCAACAAGAAGCTCATTGGGGCCAAATTCTTCATCAAAGGCCACCACGTTGCGTCATCCTCAGCTGCTTCTGCTTCGGGTGTCATGCCCGAGTACGTGTCGCCCCGCGACTCGGCGGGCCACGGGACCCACACGTCCTCGACGGCGGGCGGGTCCCCCGTGGACGGAGCCAGCGTGCTCGGGAACGGGGAGGGTGAGGCCCGCGGGATGGCCCCCGGGGCCCACATTGCCGTTTACAAGGTTTGTTGGTTCAGCGGTTGCTATAGCTCGGACATTTTGGCGGGAATGGACTCGGCGATCCGAGACGGGGTCCACGTGCTGTCGTTGTCGTTGGGCGGGTTCCCGGTCCCGCTCTACGACGACAGCATCGCGATCGGGAGCTTCCGGGCCACGGAGAGAGGGATCTCGGTCGTGTGTGCGGCGGGGAACAACGGGCCTATTGAAAGCTCGGTCGCGAACGAGGCTCCATGGATAACTACCGTGGGCGCGAGCACACTGGATCGGAGATTCCCGGCTTATGTCCGTATGGGCAACGGGACGTATCTATATGGGGAATCTATTTACCCGGGAAGGAGGAATCTTTTTCAAAAGGAATCTGAGGTGGTTTATTTGAGTGGCAGGAATTTGGGGAGCGAGTTTTGCATCGAAGGCTCACTTTCGAAGTCGATTGTGAGCGGGAAAATCGTCGTTTGTGATCGAGGGATCAACGGGAGGGCGGCGAAGGGGGAGGTCGTGAAGAAAGCCGGCGGGATCGCCATGATTTTAGCTAACACCGAGCTGAATCTCGAGGAAGATTCCGTCGACGCGCATCTTTTGCCCGCGACCCAAATCGGGTACTACGAGGCGGTCCGTTTGAAAAGCTACATAAATTCGACAGTTACTCCAACGGCTAAGATTCTGTTTAAAGGTACGGTTTTGGGCAAGGCGCGGGCCCCAGCGGTGGCGAGATTCTCGTCGAGGGGGCCTAGCATTTCGAACCCGTCGGTCATCAAGCCCGACGTGGTCGCGCCAGGTGTCAATATCATAGCGGCGTGGCCACAGAATCTCGGGCCCACGGGCCTTCCGGAGGATTCTAGAAGGGTGAATTTTACGATCATGTCGGGGACTTCGATGGCGTGCCCTCACGTGAGCGGGATCACAGCGCTCGTGCGGTCCGCGCACCCGAGCTGGTCGGCGGCGGCGGTGAAGTCTGCGATCATGACTTCGGCCGACGTTGCCGACCATTACGGGAAGCCGATCATGGACGGAAATGCCCCCGCTGGCATTTTCGCAATCGGGTCGGGTCATGTGAACCCGAGTCGGGCGACGAATCCCGGGTTGGTCTACGACATCAAGGCGGACGACTACGTCACTCATCTTTGCTCCTTGGGATACGCGAAATCGGAGATCTTTACTATAACTCATAGGAATGTGAGTTGTGGTGAGATCATGCGTAGGAACAAAGGGTTTAGTCTCAACTACCCTTCGATTTCGGTTGTGTTCAAGAAGGGTGTGAGGAGTATGGTGGTCAAACGACGGTTGACCAATGTGGGTGAGCCCGGTTCGGCCTACTCGGTCAAGGTCAGCGAGCCGGAGGGGGCCAAGATTGTGGTGAGACCAAAACGGCTTGTTTTCAAGAGTGTTGGGCAGAGCTTGAGCTACAAAGTGTATGTTGTGTTGAGGAAACAAGAGATTGGTGGAGGGAAATGGAGCCAAGGCTATTTGGCTTGGGTTAGTTGTGGTGAGAGATCGAATGTGGTTCGGAGCCCGATCGCGGTGACTAAGATGAATGGCTAGGGTTCATCAAGATTTGATGAGTTGTTGTGTGATGAAGAGTATGGATTTGCAGTAGAAACCCCAAGTTCTCCTTGATGATGTTTTTTAAGGTTTTAAACCATGAGTTTGTGCATTTATGTATGGTTCCATTAGAGGAGCTTTGCTAAATTTAGTTCTATGTTGTAATGTGTGGCTCCGTTGTTGGAGCTTTGCTAAATTGTTGAATTTAGAAGGTCATTGAGAATACTATCCTTTTGACTTAATTTTCAATAGACATGATACTTTCCCATGTTTTGGTATTGTCTTATCATCCTTCTTTTCATCAGGATGAGCTAATCGGCGTAAACCAATTTACCTGGTCAAGTTACTTTCTATGTCGTAATCAATATTCTAAAAATCATGTCTAGGCCCTACCCACATAGCCATCAAACAACCGTTCTAGCCGTCTAAGCGTTAGGTGGCTCCTCTCCACCTTGAGTCCGCCTAGTGTTTCAAGTTACTCTCTTATCCCAAACAAAACTAAGCATACCCTAAAATAAAATGAATGAACCCTACAAATATTTTTGACAAAGCTAAATAAATACAATTCTAACAAAATATTTTCATTTTCAAGGTTCTCAAGGAGATATTGGTTGGCATAACCTGATTTTTCTGCAGTGTAAGGGGGAAAAATAGTTCAATATGAGATTCCATAGACACACAAACTACATGACTAATCAGCCTATCAAGTCAGTGTGTGTGCGCCAAAAACACAAGAAATAATGTAGTAACTTTATGTCTATGATCTATCTATTGCAAACAAATATGAAGTATACCTTAACCTTTCAAAATTGATGAGGAACATAATGAAGAATGGTAGAAGTCTAAAATCATAACAATTTTTCACTGCTTATCTAGTTTTCCTGATTCTTGAGGTCTAGGGCAAGTGACACAAGCTGGAGAGGAAGGAACGTCGTCTGATAGATCGATTTTGATTGTCTGGTGTTTCTCGTCGTTGCTCGGCACATGAAGCAGAGCATCCATAATCAAGATATCAAATTCTCGGGGCCGGAAAAATGACATCCATGAATCTTCTGCTCATATAAACAAAAAGCCAAGTAAGAGAGAGCTGAAATATTGAGCAGTGCCTTAACAACACAAAATGCAAAACAGATGAAACAGAGAGATGTACGGGCCTGTTTGGATCGCGCATTATAATGCAAGATTTAATGCAATTTTGCATTAAATCTTGCACTATAATGTACACTTTTGCATTATAATACGCGATCCACACAGGCCAGTATAAATTGAGATTATCTAGCCCACAAATAATATACTAGTAAATAGTAACCATTATATTGCGGTGTTTGCCTGTAATTTTAAGAGAATTTTCAACCAAGCAAATGCAATATGACAACAAAAACCAGCACAGTATAGCAACTGCATGCATCAATAATCAAGTCACTGTGTTAGAACCCGAAAACTGAAAACCAAAGATGCAAAGCTGTAAACGAAAAATCTTGATTCAACCAATTTTCAGGAATCCTCATATTTTGTCATTCATTTCAACAACCAAGCCCGAATAACTACAGTCTGGTCTCCTCCTCTTAAAATAGAGAAATATAGTAACTAAACTCCTAAAACGAAATACTATTCCGTAAAAGTAAAATATGATAGCACCATGGAGATATTGGGGAAATTGAAAAAGTGCATATGGAATATCAAGCAAACAAACAAGAAAAAGGAAAGATAAAGTGTTAAGAAGCGTTTAGCAATAGTGTCTTTTCTATTCTGTCCTGGTGTCATCCAGCCTGCGTACTGGCATGTGTGTGTGTGCGTTTTGTGTCATGGGTGTATTCCTTTAAATAGTGATGTCTAGCATCAGAGTGGGTATGGAGAATTATGATATTGTAAGGCACTTGCCTTTAGGCCAGCGTTGAGAGTTACTCTCATCTGGAGGCTTAGTGGATTTCCATCGTTTATCTGGAGAAACCTTGGAATCCCTAAGATTCTATCTAAACTTCATTGTGTTTCTAGTAAAGTTGTATGTGCTCCCTATTTCCACTCTATCATAAAGATAATAGCTAAAACAAATAAAGTTGGGTATATGGGTTTGTATCACAATGTATTTAGTTGCATCAAATTATGAAAAGCAAATAAGTCTTCTAACATCATATTGAAAAACAAAGTAAAAACTCCCAATAGCAAGGCAATAGTGCAAACCTCCATTACGAACAGCTTTCAAGCGAAGAATGCCATTGCCTTGGGGTCCAGAAACAGGAAATGAGCAAGATACATAACCCCTCTTGCGAGCTGTAGCCATTGATGCATTATACCAAGATCCTTTTACAACTGGCTCTCCAATAGCATTTGTAACTGATTGGTTTTTATAGACTTTCTCCATCGCCTTGCTGAGCCATTTAAACAAAGGCATAAAATGTTTTAACAAGGAATCTCTGTAATAACCTTAGGTGCAAAGATTTCTCATCTTTGTACATGAGAGCTAACACTCGAATATTATAATTTCTCTATTTGCTTTATGGGAAAGACAATGTCCAACTGAAGAAAAAACTAAGATTACAATGCACAAGAATTTTTTTAAGAAACTCATACTTTCTAGAGTGATCAAATTTAGAGAGATTTTCCTTAATTCATTTTAGACAAAATCTCCTAATTATATACATTGATAGACAGATATGAGTAGACAGTGTACAACTGAAGAAAAAACTAAGATTACAATGCACAAAAATAGTTCACAACAGACACTAGTGATGAAATTTCACAAAGATTTGTTTTTCAAAAAACCCCAATCATAAACATCGATAGATAGATATATGAGTTGACAATGCCCAGCTGAAGAAAAAACGAAGATTACAATGCACAAGAATTTTCAGAACTCACACTTTCTAGAGTAATCAAATTTCACAAGATTCTTACTTTTATTTCAAGACCTCCCAATCATAAGCATTGATAGATGGATATGAGTTGATAGTTTACAACTGAAGAAAAAACTAAGATTACAATGCACAAGAGTTCTTCACAGCTGACGTTTTCTAGAGTGATCAAATTTCACAAAATATTTACTTTTGTTTTCAAAATCTCCCAATCATAAACATTGAAAGATGGATATGAGCTGTCAGAATCAGAATAAGCTTGAACATGATGAGCATTGAGCAATACTTCTCCTTCACAATGACTATAGAATTGATGCTCTTTCGAGAAAAAAAATACATTCCCCAATTGCTAAATTAATGGGACATACCTACTACAGGCATGATAAACAGCAAGATCATCAATGGCGCTCAAAGCGATCCCACCTGTCAGACAAAGTAGCGCCGTGGAAACCGCCTTCCGACCAAGCGATCTTCCCTTTTCCTTTCCTTCAATTTGGTTGGCGACACTGAAAGGGGGAAAAATTGAATCCACCATCCACCAATTAGAATCAGATTGTTAAAGACGGAATCTAGCTAATGAGGGCAATAAAGCAAACGCAGATTCAAATCGGATATCAAAATGTCAAGATCAATAATTTACCTAGCTATAGACTACGAGCGATGATGACAAAACTGAAAAATCAATGAAGATGAATTGGGCGAACCTGGAAGATGAAGCTCGGAAAAGACGAGAAAACCCTAGAGAAGATACCATCTTTCGAATCACCATCTCTTCTGTTAAACCCTACCGTGGTTTTTGGTCCTCCGACAGCCGGAAGGTAGCGAACTAGCAAAGTGGTCTCCTTATTTACTTCTTTAATTTTAATTTTTTTTTTGCAATGGGTTAATTTGATTTTTCTTTATTATTCTCTTCGAGGAAAATTAAATTGATGATAACATGATATTATTGTTTGATGAATTTTTTTATTCGTGTTTTAAAATTATAATATTATAAATTTATAATATTTTGTAATTTTATTCTTTTTTTTTTGAAACAGGTAAGAATTCGGTAATCAGACAAGCCTAATAAACCGAGAGGCCAGACAGCCGAGAAAACGGCTAGAAAGAGACAAGGTCTAAAACAAGCTAAAAGAGAGCGAGCAAGAAGCACAAACAACCAAAAGGGAGAGACATATAACAAGTTTAGGCTCGAGGTGAGTAATTTTTTTCCCTTTTAAATTAAAAGGGAATCAGACAATGTGTAAAATCCATTTTATTAAAAGTTTTAACTATTCTCTTTAAAGTTAACAAGATGAAAATCAGACAATGTGTAAAATCAGGAAAATCTCACTATTAACAACTTCAAATGCAGTAACTGAAAAATCAATAAAAGTTGTGTTCTTTCCTCAAAAATTGGATCTAGGATTAAATTCCATTGATAAACTTATATTAATTGAATGGTTCCATTGGCATGATGTATCTACTAGGAATTGAACCTACAAATTTACCAATTATGACTTGGGCACACGGATGCTTAGCGTCAATTAGCGTCAATTATGATTTGGCACTTTAACCATTCAGCCACGGATGCTTAGCGTCAATTATGAGTTGGACACTTTAACCATTCACGAATGCTTAGCGTCAATTATGAGTTGGGCACTTTAACCATTCAGCCGCGGATGCTTAGCAGGGATCCTCGTACAGCTAATGAAGATCTCATCAAAAGATTGAGCCTATGAACACAGGCCTAGATCGATTGTAATGACAGACTTTTTTACAAGGTCCCTTTTAGTGCACTTGACTGGATCACATTTTTCGGGTTAATCTCACTTTCTTTCCGAAGGGGTTGTAGAAACAAAGGCTTTGCAACAAGTGTTTTGCCCAAAAAATTCAAGGCGTAAATGCATAATATCACCAAACACAATGGTTGGACATACAGCAACATTGACCGATCAAACCAAGCCAGATATCTTATTGAATGACCAAAAAACGAGTTCAGCAAAATTCACCTCAGATTTTGATTCTCCATTCCCCACTGTTCAAAAAATATCCGCCTAGGCCCCATGACGGTGCTAGCCTAGCTAGCCTTCCAACCCGTGTAGACCGCCTAGCATTTCTTAAAACATTGCCAATGCCCCATTGCTTGGCTTCTAATTCAAATCAATAAAACCACAAATTTCTATTTGCCCATTAAGGAATCATCATCATTAACACATCACATTGCAAACAGAAACCAAGGGCAGCAAAACTCTCAATGTTGCTGCCATGATAACTAGATTGATCAAAAAACTTCAACTAGTTGCTGTATAATATGGGTTTTAACTCGAAACAAAAACTTAGTTTTCTATTGATTTAATATGCAGTAAATTTCAGGCAAGCAACAAATCTGATCAAGATACTAAACGAGGTCTCAAACAGCATATGACTCCACAAAATTTGCAAATTTTGCCCAGAAAAGCATTGCTCTAAAGAAGATGAGAGAGGGGCTACAAGAAAGAAAAAAAAAACAAGCATACAAAACCTCAGAAAATTAAAGAAAAAATTGATGTGAAGCTCTTGGCTCCCCCAACATAAATATATAAAACAATACCCCTTCAAAATTAGGGGCAATCAAACACTCAAACTTAAAGAGCACCAAATAATTAAACTAATCATCCTCAAAAAAGTTCTCACAAATAACAAGCAGAAAATTTTCGAAATTTCGGTTTTACTCGTAACCGCGCTGTTGAAAACCGTTCCCCCTAGCTCGGTTGTTGTTGTTGTAGCTACCCCTGCCTCTTCCTCTGCCCCTTGCTGCTCCTGCATTAAACAATGGAAGCAAATCAGACATGTTGCAAAATACTTCACACGAAAATGGTAGTCAATAAATAATGTCATTCGACAAGAATATGAAGTTTCATTTATAAGTTATCCAATGTTCAATAGTTCTATTGATTGTAAGAGAGCAAAAAAATCTACAATTGAGAGTTCTATCGTCGAGATCAGAGATTATTTTCGGTTTGAATCCGGCAATTACTATTACCCTAATAGAAATGGGTGAACCCTATAATGGTAAGAGTTAATTACAACTCTATTGGATCCCATTCCGATAATTTTTCTAAAACATTTGGAATACTTCTATCATCAAATGAATGGTATGGAGTCGCAGCATTAATTAATTTATAACAAAAACGCTTTTAACACTAAAGGAAGAAGCTACAAATTACAAAAAAATCTCTTCCACATACCTCCACCACGAGCAACGCCTGTACTGCTTGCTCTACGCTCCTCAACATAAATTGGTCGTCCAAGTAAATGAATGGGAGAAGCCTACAATAAAAATCAAGCATGGAGTGGAATTGGACATCAATAAACCAATTTTATAGAGGTTAGAATAATTAGATATAAGAAGAAAGCAAACCTGTACGGCATTGTGAACACTAACAAGATCTTCGAACTCAACAAATCCAAAGCAGACTCCAACTTCCTGCAAGCCATAACAAAGGCAATACTCTTAATATGCATGTGTACAGATAACTACACTAGCCTACCCAAGAATTAGAAAGACTTTATGTCTAATGCAGTTTGCAAGCAATTACTTAAGAACACTTGAGGTAAATTTACCTTCCGATTCCTGATGAATATTCCGTTAGGTTTGATTTTACCAAAGTGCTTGAATTCATTCTCAAGATTTTCGGTAGTTACATTTGATGGCAAATTCCTCACATAAACAGATGTCGGTTCCCCTGGGTAAAAAAAAAGACATGAGATGTCACAGTGTTTGATGAAAAGCATAAGTCAATAAAAAGAAAATTATCGATTTGCTATCTTAGAAATTGACAAACAGAGCAGAGAATATTCAGAAAAGTAACCTAATGAGCAAATAGAAACATTATATTAATCGTAAATTCAACTTTAGCTGAGAGAAAAACACCAGATTCAGATACAGCAGTTACAACTACCAAATCTCCAGTCATACCATTCATACAAGGACTTATAAATGCTATGAGCCTGTGGCACATGAACATCATATACATACCCAAAAAACATATGGCACATATATTGATCTTAAATCATCAACACCAAGTTAAATTATATCACAAATAGTTTGGTGACAGCTAAATTAAACTACACCGTTGACTTCTATACTGCACCTAAGGTTTTAAGATCAAGTCAAAGTAAAGATATGTATTGTTGATCTAGATGATAAAAATTGGTTCTGGACTGTGTTAACAAATTACCTTCCTCTTGAGGAAAACTTTCATCCACTCTAGTCCCGGCAGTTTCAGGTACAGACGACGCTGCAGACGGATGTACAGGAGGAGCAGTAGCTTGTGAAGGAGGTCGCACACTTTGCCTAACAGCTTGTTGAGGTGGAGCTGCACCTTTAGCAAGCAACTGTTGCACATTGATATTGCCAACACCAGGAAAAAAGATCAATAACACATCACAGCATAACATCAGCTACACATAGGAAAAAATAATAGCTACTTTGCTTATGGTAAACAAAGCAAGCAGGTTCATTAAGGTTAATAATTCTCAATCTTCACAAGATAATCAGCTGTCTTTTTTAAATTATTTTCTAATGTGTAAAAAAATAGAAAAGCTTGCCAGGCATTTTTACAAGATAAGCAAGCAGGTTCACATCACAGCATAACGTTACAGTTTCATCAACAGCATTGTAGCAATCACAATCCTACCCAGGCATTTTATTATTGTAAGAGCTACTACGAGAATAAACAGAACAGCTTACCAGTTAGAAAGTAGAAATTAAACAAACATAAAAAACCAGCTTTAAGGGTTCACATTAGCTGCAATTGTCAATCTAAGGAGCACACATTATCTATCTGGATTCATCAGCACATATCAAACCATCACTCAATTTAGGTAATTATATTTCAACTATTGTGTTAGAAAACCAATCAGAATAATCACATATACCCAAATATTAAAAAGCAAGCATCCCCATGAGACATAAAGGCTATACACTATTATGCAAACTAAACTAAGATGTAAATTCCATAATGAATGAATGAGAAGATCGTACTATTGAGGCATAGGAAAATCTGACAGGCTCCCCCACATATTCATTTACTGGTGCAGGTGTGGTTTCTTGCACAATGCTTGCATCAGTTTCAGGTAGGGTAGGCTCTTCCACAGGAGCTTCTTCTACGTAAGTTTCAACCACAGGTTCTTCATGTTGATGTTCATCGGGTAGGCTGTACTTGTCAACAGGATAATCTTCTTCAATATGGATGGAGCTTACGTACTCCCTTGTCTCTTCCTCCAAGGCATAGTTTGAATCTATATCAACAAATGTAAGAAACACAATTAGAAAATAAAAAATACTACAATGATCAGCCATTGCTCAATAGATTCACATCCTGAAAATGTAGTAACTTCACAATTATGAGAGAACATAAAATAAAATGACAAGCATCCACCTATGAGGCTATGACTTATGCCTATCCTCTTAAGAACATGGTCCACAAAAGATCAATCTGATCTACCACTAAATACACTCGTATACTAGGAAAGAACTGGCAGTTTAGGTCAAAATTGCAAGTGTACTGGAGTTAAGCCTTTTCAAAAGCTTAACTTAGGTCATGGAACAAAGTTTGAATGAAATATAGGGGTACCGAAAGGAAATTGAAATATTTTGAAACACCAGCTGAAATTGTCCAAAAAATAAGGGTAGCAATAGGAATTCCATTTTTAATGGGAAAAGAAGTTATATAAAGGGAGTCCGGATCTGCTTCAAAAAAACTCTTTTCTCACACTCTCTCTTTCCTGCATGCACTCTCATCTCTCTCTTCTCATCTCTCTCTCAAAAGACACTCAATTCTGCTTCAAAAGGCTCCCTCCCGCAATAGCAACGAGTCTGGTGCTCAATCTTTGAGAGCATGTTGGTGAGTTCGTCTAACTATGGATTTCCAGGTAAGACTTCTGTTACAGGCCCATTAAGAGCCCATAGAATGTTTAACAGAAGTCTTACCCGAAAATCCATAGGTAGAACGACTAACCACCAAACTACCTAAGAAAAAGCACCATCGCAGGAGGGAGCCTTTTGGAGTTGAAAAGAGTGTCTTTTGAAGAGAGAGATTGAGAAGAGAGTGTGAGAGTGCATGCAGGAAAGTGAGAAAGTAAGAAAAGAGTTTTTTGAAGCAGATCCGGACTCCCTTTATGTAACTTCTTTTCACATTATAAAAAGAGGAAATTCCTATTGCTAACCTTATTTATTTCCTTATGGTAACCCTATATTTCATTCAAAGTTTGTTCCATGACTTAAGCTGTTGAAAAGGGTTCTGTGACCTAATCTGATCTATCACAAAAGATCAATTAATACAACAACAACAACAACAACAACATTTACCAAGTTGAACTTCCCTTACCGGAAATCAGGGGTGGTCAAGATGGGCACCCCGGGCTTAACGTATAGGGGGAGCGACCAAAAGACCCAGCTAGACCACAGAACACCGGTAGAAAACAAGGCAAACAAAAGGCAAGGACGAGGCAAAAACAAAAACCAAAACGCAAAAAAAGGAACAAAGACATAAAACCAAAACGAAAGCGCCGAAGTCTGAGGGACTCCGTGGACCAGTCAAAAGAGATCAATCTAATACGTTCTTCTAAATCAAAAACGGGTTTAAAAAAGCAATATTGACCACACCTGGAACTAAGGACTTCTAAAGCACAAAAAATGACGTAGACATTGCACTGGAACCAAAGCAACACCGAGCAATTGGCAATTAGGAGGGTATTACACCAATTATAAAGCGATCATTTAATACCTGGCTCCTCTGTATAAGTAGATTTCTGTACTTCAGGCTCAACTCTAACATCTGGTATTTCAGGTACCGAGGGTTGCTGACCGACTGAAGCTTCATCATTATACTCAAAAATATCATTAAGAACAAAATATCCATGCTCCTGAGTAGCAAGGAAAAAGACCTGGGTAAACTTCCTCCAGCCAATGAAATTTCTGGACTTCACTGAGCCAGACACAACAGCCAAGATACTTCCATTCAGTGAGTCTTGGCACTTGAGCTTGAAGATTTCAATTCCAGTGTAATTCAGCGATGTAAGAACTGAATGGATATCCTGCACAGCATACAAAAAGAAGGCATTAGCCATGTTACAGAAGATGACTATTGACAATACTTCATTGCCTAGAATATTGATACATCACAACACTCCCAAGAAGAAACAAACAAATTATGTGCATTTTCACCCTAACAATCAAGCTGCAAGCTTTCAAACTGCATCCTTTACAAATTAATTGATACCAAATATCCCATTCATGAAGAGTTGAACTTTAATAGTAGTTTGAAGTGAAGTACATATTATGTTCCTTTTCACCCTAACAATTAAGTTGCAAATTTTCAAACTGCGTCCTTTACAAATGAATTGATACCAAATATTACATTCACAAAGAGTTGAACTTTAATTGTAGTATGAATTAAACATCTAAGAAACCAATAAATTTTAATAAGATGCAACTAGTTCTTCTAAAGGAATTAACCTAAGTAAACATGAAGGATGAAATTGTAACAAAAACGTTAAAATCAAACAAGGAAAAGAAGAAAATCACCAAAACCGAGGAAGCACACAATTCTTCCGTATTGCTCAAAACCCTAGTAATGGCGCTTTCGTCCTTGTAGAACTGATACGCAATTTCCGGCGTCTCTTGAAGAATCCGATAGTACTGTTGAATGAAGTAAGACACAACCTGAAGCAAAACGGAAAACATCTTTCAACCCCAATTTAGAGATAAACCAAAAGCTAGAACACTCGGATTACATTCTTCCCCTTACCCCAACAGCAGTGAGAGAAGAGTCCACCATCTCTGCGTTTCGCGACCGACAAACCGAATAAGAACAACTTGGAAAACAAATTCGCCACAAAACAGAGGCCGCCCCTTTCGATCAGATCTCTATCTCAGATTCTCAAACCCTAGTCATCAAGCTCGCAGAAATTCAACCGCGCTAACAACACAACACTCTCGAAGACTGCAATTTCCAATGAACCAGAGATCTCCGAGAACAATGACGAATCTCAGAGAGAGGGAGAAATCAAACGAGGGTTTTTTACGGGTTTTGGAGAGAGTACTAGAGAGAAAGAGTTCAGATCTGCAGAGAGCGCATTGCGCAATCTCTAGATTTCGCGAGCTTTATATAGTGGCCAATAAAATACGCTCGAAAAGGGGGAATGGTGATGACATGGCGCGATCTCAACCGTTGATTGTGGAGCCCATTGGAGGAGCGAGTGGATCCCCGCCGTTGATTGAGAATCAAGGGGTTTTGGGAAATGGCGGCTGGAGATGTACTGAGGAAAGATCTATCGTGATGTGATCGATCGGCTGACATTTAGAGAAGGGTAAATGATCGGACGGTGTACGTTGAATCGTGTGATGAATGTACTTTTTTTGATGACGTAAGCAGTTTGGGAAAAAAAGGCCTTTTGTTTTCGAGTTCGTTGTAATTGTGAGTTTGCCAAACAGAGTAATTTCTAGAAGAACACACTCAAAAGGGACAAATTTAAGTAGAGAAAGTTGATTAATTGTTTATATAACAAAAAGAATAAATATAAATTATAATGAACAAAGTCAAAATGATGAAAGCATTAAAAAATGTACAACAATCACCCATATGATTAGGCATTTAGGCTTAATTGTGAAGCATATTCGAACCTTTGTTAATCCACTTCGATTAGATATGCATCATTGTACTATATAATAAGGTAGACATAAGGCAAATGCGAATTCGGGCCGATTTGGGCCAAGCTCAACTCAAAAATATATCTAGACTTGGGTTTAGACTTGGGTTTAGAGCATGTGCAACCAAGAGAAATCAACTTCCTCTTTGCACTCTCTCTCCTCAAAGAGGAGCTCCTCTTGGTTATAAAAATTGAAAGGGGAATCCCCTTTCAAGGAGAAATGGGAGTAATCCTCCTTCCATAGAGGAATGAGTGCTTTGGCTCTTGTGCCCAAAGAGGAATATTCATCCAATCACAATTTGACACATGTATCCAACTTTCAACTAACTTCATTTATTCATTTCAACCTAAAATTAAATATATTTCCAACAAAATAATAATTAATGTTGATATTTTTTTTAAAAAATAAATTAATAAATTTTAATAATTTTTTATTATCTATAAATAGAGTCTAATATTGTTGGGTCATTCAAAAACTCATCTTAGCTTTTCTTTCTCTCGTTCACTACTACTACTATCTTTCATGGATAACCACAATAAAAATCCAAATAACTCAAACACATAATATAATCCAAATACATTTAATTTGGATCAAGTTCAAGCCATGATACAAATGTTTGGTAATCAACCAAGGCCAATTATCATCATGCACAATGAGTTTCGGAATGATAATGAGACATTCACTGTGACACGTGGACGATAATGATCGAAATCTAAGAAGATTCATGGCTAGAAGAGATGAGTTTCGGAATAAAGAAATGCATGTGGCTCTAAAGAACGATTTGGTGGATAACATATGGGACAAGTTTCAAAGTTTGACATCGGATTTAGATTTACATTAAATTTCTATGGCAACAACGCTTTATTATTTATGTTTAACGTTATTTTTATTTTGTATTTTTTTTGCAATTTATAATTTTGTTTGAAATTGTCTTAATGTTAATTAAATTTATTTTTTTTAATTTGTAATTAGTTTTTATTATCTTAAATCCAAATTATTTAAGTAAATATAATTTATTTGATTAAGGAACTTTAACTAACATAAGTAATTAGTAAATATAATTTAATATATTTAATTAACATAGGTAATTAGTAAATATATTTTAATTATAATTTAATTAACATAGGTAATTTGTAAATATTATTAACATATGTAATTAATTTATTTGTAATAATAAATATAATTTATTATCTTAAATCTAAATTATTTAAGTAAATATAATTAATGTATATGATATAAAATAGGTAGAAAGTATGAGAGGGGAAGTGAAAGGGGATACTCTTTGTTGTGGGGAGAAATTGAGAAAGAGGAAGAGAAGGAGGAAAGGAAAAGTGAAAAGTGATATGGATGATAGAGAAAATGAGTTGTCAAAAGGAGAGAAGTAGAGAGAAAAACAAGAGAGGATTGTAAATCCTCTTGGATGCACATGCTCTTAGCTTAGCTCAAAATACAAGCCTGTGAACACAAACGGATAGCGAGTTTGGGCCTGGCAACCGGGTCACAACAACAACAACACCAACCCAGTGTAGACCTGCCTCGGGCAGGGTCTAGGAGGCCAGGATGTACCCACCTTTTCCTCGACCTAAAGATCGAGAGGGTGTTTAAGAGAGGCCTAAAGGCATAAAAAAAACCAGGAAAAGACGCCAGGAGAGAGAGATAGAGAGAACGAGAACGAAAGAGAGGGAGAGAAAACGAAAGGGAGAGAAAAACGCAGGAGTGTAGGATTCGCCCTTCTAACCAGGTCCACTAATATATCCAACCGGGTCAATAAGCGTAAATGGTTACGGTTCCTAAACCGTCGGTTCTGGTTCGAGTCTTGACCGGTTTTAGTTCTGGTCTTGACCTGTTTAGGAGCCGATTCCAGTTCCAATTTGGCCTACAAAAATGAAACTAACAATTAATCGGTAAGACCTTAAACCCCTGGTTTGCCAATTCTGGGTTTGACCAAAGCTTAACCTAAACCTTATTATGGATAAACCAGCAGTTTGGGTTCTAGTCCGATTATGGGGGTTCAAACCTTAACAGTGCCTTGTGTAGTTTGGGCCAATCAAATTCCATAAGTAGACTCCAACGAAGAATGCAAGCAAAAAGAAGAGCGAAGAAAAATCATGGCAATTTTTACAACAGGTCTGCTCCATTTGGATGTCAAAAAACACTTGAAAAACTCTACTTAAGGCCTGACAAGAATCTGCATAACAACATCACGAAACTCTTGAAAACTTCCTATTCCCTACCCCTCCAACTAGCAAATTGATTGTTATACAAGTCCAAACACTTTTTAGTTACCCGTCCTTCACATTGGATGGATCTTGCTTGGAACAAGAACGAGAGCAGCCCTCAGTAAGTTCCATAATAAGCTTGAGGAGCGGCTGCAGGCTGTTGCACGGGAGCCACAGCAGCAGCAGCAGGGGCTGGTGCTGCGTAAGCCTGCTGCTGCGGATAAGCCTGCTGGAAAACCGAGAAATGTTCAGATGAGATAAATTTGCACTTAGTCGGGGAATTTTAAATGCAATGAAATGTTCAGAAGAGTTTAACTTGTTGTTTTGATGGGTGTATTTGGATTACCAAATTTAATGCATTAATACACCATAAGTGTTAGGATACAGAAGATTAGGGTTTGGTTCTATACTAGTTGCCTAATCAATCAATTTTTACCAGCGCAATACAATGACATATACAGCGAGTAAAAATTGATTAAGATTTCACATTAGTAACAATGAAAAATGCAAGTAAAAAGGTACCTGTGTAGGATATGTAGCAGGATAAGCGCCATAAGCAGCCACTTGAGGTACCGATGCAGGCACTTGAGGCTGAGTATAGGTACTTCCATAATAACCGGGGTATGCAGCCTAAAAAAAACCTTTAATTAGTTCTCATAGATTAAATACCACTGGGGAAAACTAATTCAATTTCATTAAAAAATAAGACAACACATTAACAGTATCTGGGAAAAACGCCCAATCATTATGAAGTTTCAACAAGATCCGAATTTAGCATGCAAAAATGACAAATAATAAGACTTCTGCAATCTAAGTTCCACTTAAATTACCAATTCCAAACACAAAGCCTGAAATAAAATCACCACATTTCAAAAAATACGGTTATGGGAAGAAGGCAAAACTAATGCAAAAATACCTGCTGGGGATAGCTTGTGTATGGTTGTGCTTGGGCCTGTGCAACTTGTGGCCAAGCCTGAGTCGGTGCAGCGTAGCCAGTTGGCCATTGTGCACTCACAACAGCCGCGGTAGTTGAAGCAACACCAGAGTAAGACTTGGCCAACTTGGCCTTATCTGAAGCAAGGTAGTCTTCCGCATCACGCTTCCTCGATTCTGAAGAGCTCCTACGGCGTATAAAGAGTTTAGCATGCCTATCCTTTGCCTTTCTTATGGATGATGTGTCTCCAAATAGACCCAAAAACTGTGCATAACAAATGGCAAGAAAAAAACAACTCATTAGCTTTTTCATTTCAGGTATAAGCTACCCAAGTAAAATTCACACAATATGTCTCAGCTAGTTAATTGTTAATTTGTTATTACCGATATTTATTCATTTACTTCCAAAAAACTGCAATACATGGAAATTTCTAATGCTACTCTGACATCTACAAACACCAAACCTTACCTCCAAAAATATTTTTGAAAGTTCGTCTCTTTCTACAAATGAAGCAAGATATGAGTTGGTCGAATCAGGCGTGACAAACTTCTCAACCAACGAATCAAGATATTCAATTCGTTTAGGAAGTGTCATGATAGATTCCAGATGTATTAAAGCCTGTGGGACAAAATGAAAAAATGTTATTAGCAATCACTCCAACATATACTAAGAACACAAAATAGATTGTATGCTCAGAGAAGGCTTCACCTCAAGAAGTGGCTTTGACAGTTGAACTTTCTCTAATGCTTCAACTAAGATTTCTCTAGCCTTTTCTGCGTTTCCATAAACCTAAAAGGCAAATTCAAAAATCAAGAAAACAAGCAAACTATCAGCTGCAGAGAATAAACTACAGCCTGTATGATCAAACAAATTGTTTTCATTTATGTCCTGCTGAAGTAAGTTTCTACACTAAATAGGCTAATGCAATCAGACACCTAAACAATGCTTATACCCCCTGTAAGTTTCGAGAGATGTAATGTCTCTTTTTATAACTGAATCAGAATCATTGGTCACAAGGAAGCCAGAGAAAATGTTCGATTACAACTGCATTGACCCAGTATAGTCCCGTTGCAGCAAGATCTGGGGTGAATGTTGGATTGTAAAAGTTAAACGAAAAAACAAAAGCTCAAAAGTCCCAATTATACCAATTAATTTATACAAGAAAAGCACTGTCAAAGAATCAGCCAAAAAGAATGAGGATCATGAATCAAGAGCTAAAACCAATCCATCATTAAGAAAATTGAGGACCTATTAAATACATGTGAGGGAGGTTTTCTTTTCCTTTTGGTTGCCAAGTTAAAAAAAGAAAAATTGGGCGACAAAGGTGTTAAAACAAACAGAAAATCTAAGCAAAATGCCAACTTAGATACCATTGTGGTGCAACGCAAAGAAATGAAAGGATAGCAGTACAGCAAAATATAAAGAGGCAACGGGAACGTACCAAAAACACAAATCTGGCATACTGAGCAAACAACATTGGTAATGCTTGGGATTGTTCTTTCCCTTTCTCAATCGCAATGGCTTGCTCATATAAAGAAAAAGCTGCATCCATATTTCCCTAACAATTACAAAATTACAGATGTTTAGGGACAATAAAATTGTAATTGAACTCTCTTCCACGTGCTAATCATTCAAGAAATCTCACCAATCGATGTTCCATATTTGCATGGTCAATAATAGCTTCTAGAAGCCCAGGAGCAATTTCAGTATGCACAAGTTGATAGGCAGCACGTGCACCAGAAACATCAGCTTGCTGCTCCTTGAAACGAGCAGCAAATATATGGATCTCAGGTTGCCTCTGCAAATACAACAACCCAGTATTTAAGCAAGACAGCAGCGGAAGGAACAATGTTTAGGAAAAGCAGGCATATCTCAAAATATTATGTGAAACTACCAAAGTAAGCAGAAGATTGCTGCATGGAAGATACAACTCCAGACACCATCAACTTATGCATATATATAAGAATTTAAGCAAATTGAGATTTAAAATAAATAACCCAATTACCCAAAGGTCAGCAGTAAAATCCTTAGATTCTTGATTTACATACATATCTTGGAAAGTAATTTTATTTTCAGGCCTGCAGATGAACTCTCTCCTATTAAAGTGACTTGCTGAACAAAACCCTGAAAGGTGATGCTCTCTTTTCAATACAAACTAAAGATGGTATATGCAAGCAAATAATGCTACTTTCTAGTCTTCCAATTCTCCTCACAATGAACTCTTACCCACACCGCACAACTTCTAAACATCTCTAGCAAATGTTACACATTATTATTTTGAACCTGATCTATTAGCTCGACTGAATGTTAGACATTCAATTACTATTTCCAAGCCGTTTTTTGTTTCTTACATATCTCAAGTCACACTACTATACTTCGTCTACACTCCCAAGAATTATGATTATAAGAAACCTAAGGGGGAAAGATTTCTCCAAATAAGAAACCCACAAACAAGCCACATTTTAGGATTTCAACATAAATAAGAGATACCACCACAATACATAATGATTATTCAAACAGAAACCTCATACACAAGTAAAACAAGTAGGTGACTTTATTCAACTTGAAGATATCCATAAAACAGTGAAATACCTTCACAAATACTTGGGTGGCACGAACAAGTGCATTGTCTGCAAGATCCATACTGCCACTGGCTTCCATGCACAAAACGTATCTTATCCAGAACTCCGGATAGTTGGCACATGCAATCAGGCATCTCTCGTAAAGCTTGACAATCTGAATTAGAACATGAGATATCATGTTAGAGAAGAAACTCAATACTATTTGCATAGAGAGAAATCATGAAATCAGCAAGGAGAGACACATAAAGAATACTCCATTGGCGGAAACAGGGAGGCCCCTCATTTATGATAGGGGGACCCTCCTTGCCTGATAGAGATGGTTAGGAAGAAAAGATACCTGCATGCATAACATTTGGAGTTTAAAAATATTAATAACAAATTATACAACACATCATGAACCCAGAACATCGACTCACAATGAGGGTATGAAGTACTTAGCCTTATAGAAACCACATCGAAGGCCCTGGTTTAGTCTCAGTACAATATCCCATTTTAAATTGCCTCATCCAACGATTTATCCAAAAAAGCATATGGTGCAGCAGATATAACTTAACTGTAAGTCAATATATAAAAGGACAGCTAAATTTCTAGCAGAATTTTTAATTGAAAAATGGAAAAACCAGACCAACTCAGATACCTTGTTCATGTCACCTTCTCCTTCAATAAAATCCAGGTAATTGTGCCAATTCTCTAACTCTGCATCATTCAAGGAACGCACGTGAAAGTACGGCCGCCTGATAGCTGTTTCAAAACCTATGATCTTAAAGTCAAACTCCTTAGCTTTCTTATACATCTCTTCTCTGACGGCAATATACTTCTCCAACTCCTCGCCGTCTGATAAACCTTCACTTGCAGGTTGAGTAGACTCCTCTGTTCCCTCAGGCCGGGCTTCTTCCATTCCTTCGCCATCAGCAGCAGGGTGCGCATTAGCTGCAGCAGCTTCTTCAGCACTCCTTAACTCTGGTAAAGGTCTACTCCCTGCTAGTTCCTTGAAGCTACAAACAATTCAAAATGAACATGAACATCAGTAGAACAGAATTGCAAAAACATCCAAGATTAACTATAAACAAACTTATCCGTTGTCAATTAATGAGCATCGCTGTAAAAAAAAAAACAGTATTGCAAATGCCAGTCAATCTATCTCTCTAACACACGCAGGTATAACTGAATACACCCTCTAAAACACCTAAATATGTTTGAAGTGCAAGAAAGATATATCCCTCTTAGGCTCTTAGCACTAATTAATCAAGATAAAATTGTAAGAATTCCGCACACTAAAAAGGTAATGAGCAACTGACCCTTTTACAAAATACATGTGAATCACTTACAGGAACACCCTAGTGATAAAACTATTGATGATTGCTCCAATTTTTTATTAGAGATTATCATGAGCAAAACTATGCTATATCACCACAAGAAAAGAAGAAAGAAGAAAAGAATATTTAACAAATAACTCAAAGCAAAGCGGAGAAAAGAAAAGAGGAGGTAAATAATTCTTGCTGAAGACGGAAAGGCATGAGCCAAAAGAAATATGACCAAGCATTAATTAACAAGAGGAAGTGCATTACCTATTAAAGTAGCGATCTAGATGTTGATTTGGACTCTCTAATATTCTTGTGTAAATCATTGCAAGGCGAGCCCACTCCTGCTGTGTATATTCATATTCAATATATTTATCCCACAGTGGAAAAGATAGATAATCTGTTCCAACATAAGCTAATCCTCGTTCAAACAACCTGAAACACTCGCAATTAATAATGATGGTTAGAATACGCAAACAAAATCCAACAGAATAGTTAAGAACATGCCCATCATTAGAAGCATAGCCAGTAAAGCTGGATTGATAATGAAGAATTCACTCAAAGAGTGCAGAGCACTTCCAAACATAGGTCAAATTTTCTGCATTACCTTCCTGGAAAAAATATACTACTTCGGTGAAACAGAGCAGGCATAGAGGCCATCTTAAGAGATCTCCACAGCAGCATTTTGTAAATTGATGCACCTTGGATGTCAAACTTATACATCAATATTTCATGGTGTACTACAAAGAGACACTACGGTCTTTTTGAGAAAAATTGGGTGTAGAACTACCAGGGCACCACATCAACCCTAGAGGAAGACTAAGAGAACTAAAGGTTTGAGATCACATATGCAAATTTCCAAAGTACTTTTCCCCCCACCAAAATAAAAACTTTTACCATACATTTGGAACTCGCTGTTTCAGTCATACCAAAATCAGATTAGCAGCAGAAAATAATAGAAAACAAAAGAGAGTAACCACTCTTAACCTCATCATGGAAAGAGTCATTACCTTCTTACAGTATCTGGATCCCCATATGTTCCAATTGCAAATGAACAATAATGCAACCAGATGTCTACAGAGTAGGTTACTCCTTGAACTGCTCTTTCATAAACTTCAACAACTTTATCTATTGCTCCAACTCGTGCTTCATGATCTGCATACTTCTTCCAATAGCCATAACAAAGAGGAAACTCTGCCAGAAAAGCATCATACACTTTCCTAATATTCTGAATATTGTTCTGCAAAAAAAAAAAAATTGATACACACATCAAAAAAGATAAACAGAAACTATCATTCAATTCCTTACAAAATTAGAATGCACCATATAAGGTTCCAGGACAAACTATATATGCACAAAGGATCAATGCATCTTTAGAAAAAAGAAGAGCAAATATAAATCTCTGTATGATGAGTAGAATGCAATTTGTGGGGCTTGTCATAAAATATGTAAAAATAGTAAAAGAAGAGCCAAGCCACACCAGTATACTACCTAGATTAAAATGTTAAATAATTAAAAAAATTTGCCAATACTGATACACAATCAGAATTCAGAGTGAAATAGCAAGACATTTAATTATATACTCCAAAGTAGCATCAACTTTAACCATCTAACATTTGAATTAGAGTGAACTAGCAAGACATTTAATTATGCATACAGTTCACCAAAAAACACCACAGTGCAGTAACAAAAGTCTTGAAAACCCCAAAAGACACGACATGTGTCACTATTGATTTTGCATAGAGTTACAGCTTTAAGACAAAGAAGCACAGAACTAAAGACCGTGCTTTTTTGCATAGAACATTTACAAAACATTCTCACGAAATCCCATAAATTCTCATTTTTTACTGCATAGTTGGCCATCAAAGAAGGATACGGTCAGTTAGTATTGATCCCGTCATCCCATAAACCATGTATATGTTCCTTTCCATAATAAAAGGAAAAGGCTATTTGTTGGAATAACATTTGCAATAGCACTATCAACAAAAACTAAGCATTCAGTACAAGAATAATACAAATATACATAAGGAACCTCGATACATAAAATACAAATTACTAATATTTCACAGCTAGATCAGAATCCTTCTATTGACCATTATCAGATTTGTGAATGCAACAATGTTAGCCACAAAATTAGGCAGTAAAACACAATACCTCTGCTGTCTTTTCTGTTTCCTCAATCAGCGAAGTCCATGCGTTAAAATCTAAAGAGTTTGCCCTGACTATGCTCCATAAGCGTTCTTCTTCAGCAGATAATACTGGATTCAGAAAATACATGATGAGCAACCAATCCAACCATAAGTAGTGTCAAAATTTAATTTGGGAAGGAAACATAAAGCAGAAGTGCAGAACAGTTTTTTTTGCATTTTCAAGGTTCAGAGCGCATTTTAACCACAAAGATAGATATCAAGTATATATCAGGATAAATTACGCTTGTAATTTCACAGCATACTGACATAAACAATTAGCACATACCAATACTACCTGAAAGCGGCTCCTCCACAACTGTTCCCTGAGCACCACTAGGAGCAGTACCATTCACACTATTTGTTATGTCTCCATTTGTATTATCACCATAGATGGAAGCCTGATTCAGTTCCATGGGTGTATTCTCGACTACTTCATGCGTGTGCTTACTATAATTTTCTCCATCAGATTCCTTTCTTTCATCTGATCCAGTGATGTTAGCTTCTTGCATAAAAGGTGCTTCAGAACTATGCTTCACATGTGAGGCATCACCAATAGATCCATCCAAACCGGCTGCGGTATTTGTGTTAGCATCAACGTGATTATTGGGTGGATAACTTTCAGAAGCATAGCCCACGACAGTTGATGAGTGGGTAACTACTGTTTCACTATCAGCCATGCTGAATTCAAAAATGGCGCCCAAGGAGTGTAAACTGCAAGGTTAAATAAATTATTTCTTCAGAAAATAAGTACAGATCGTATTGTCAAAGCCACATTCCCCATAACGAACATAAGCATTATGATGCAAACACCATTAATAATTCTACAACTGCCAACAATTAGATAAAGAACTCATTTCATGTACCAGCAGGGAATATAAACCAAAGGATAAAAATCCCAATATAGCTATTGCTACACTTATACTTTAATATACCAGTTAGGGTTTAGTTCACGCAAAGAATAAATTCCAAAGGAATTAAGCACAGAGACGGGACAATCACGCATAGAACAAATTTCAAAGAAAACAAACAGCAACAAGGCGGTGGACGGACTGGACGGTTGGGACTCGCCGGTGTCGGATACAAATTCACTCGGCAATTTACAAATTAACAAGTCTACAAATTCAATTGATTTTGACTCACTAGTTGGCGGAGTGGCGCAACCAGGCGGTTGACTATAGGCTGGTGGTCGCCGGGGACTCGCCGGTAGGTGGATTAAAGATCGCTCCGCGAAATAGAGAAGTGGAGTGGAGAAGAGTGGAGATGGTGATAACACAGAGGTGAGAAGAGTCGAAAGAAAAAGAAGGGTTCTCAGCGGCAAGTGTAGAAAATTAGGGTTTAATTTTTTATTTCTAGAAAATGCCCGAAACTTTATTTAAAATAACAAAAACGCCCCAAAAATGTTTCATTTCCTTAAATTGTGGTCAATGAACCGGTCAGGTATCATAGATGACTAGTGAAGTAAGTTTAAACTAAACTACCACCAAACATACTTAGCAAAAAAAAAAACTCATCAAGTAGTACATATTAATAATTTCAAGGTTGATAGGAATATAAACTATAAATTCTTAACATTCTTTCATACCTCCAACCATCAAGTACTCTTCTAAAAATTAGGGGTGCTCAACGGGTCGATCCGACCTGTTGTCCAACTTGTGGATTGACCCGTCGGCTGGTAAAAGTCTTTCATTGACCCGCAATTCGATCAATGACCCGACACGCAATAAAAAAATTGCGGGTATGGCCACTGGTTGTATTGGTGGTCGACCCATTTGACACACACAAACACAAATTCGAACGTCCCACAAATAGGGATGCTCAACGAGTCGACCCGACCCGACCAGAGACGGACACATGATTTAATATTAGGGCGTGATAGTTTTCACTAAAAAATTTTGGATGGGCTAAGTTACATTAATTTAACTAATAACTACTTAATTTACCTTTTTCAAATTTTTTTTGTTATTAAATTTAGCCCATTTTTATTTTTAATTATTTTGTTAAGGTGGGCTAGCCCACCTCATGTCCATCTCTGGACCCGATCCGTAACCCGCAAGTAATATAATAATTGTTTACCATTTATTTACTCTTTAGTAGATCTGTCAAAAACTGACCTAACCCGCTAAACCGACCCGATCCGCCCGATAATTTTATGGTTAAGACCCGAAAATTTAAACCGAAACCCGAAATAAACCAAACCCGATAGAACCCGAACCCGTTAGGTTGAATCCCGAAATCCGTTGGGTTGACCGATTTAGCATATTTATAAAAAAAAAAAAAATTTATTTTGAAATTTATAATATATTTTATTATTAAAATAAATGAAAATAAAATAATATTTTAAAATATTATTATTTAATTAAAATTTGATATTAATAATCATAAGAAAAAAGGATAATTTAGACCCGTTGATCAACCCGATCCGACCGAAAACCCGCTACAACCCGACCCGATTGACTCGTTACCCGTAACGACCCGAAATCCGATTTAGCCCGAACCCGAAATAACTGAACCCGAAACCCGCCCAACCCGATCCGATTGACAGGTCTACTCTTTAGTCTTTGATGAAATAAAATAATAATTTAAAAAAAACTGTGGTCTTTGCGGGCCGACCAACCCGTCGGGTTTATTTCGACCCGCCATGCAAACCCATAACCCGACCCTTTATATGCAAATTAAGTACCCGGCCCACAAATTACGGGTCGGTTAATGCGGGTTGCGTGCGACCCGTTAAGCACTTCCGAGTCCACCGCTCCACTTCCGCTACACCCACATCGTCACTCACTCGTTCCGACGTCTACACCTCGTCTCTCCCGCTTCTCGTGCCCTACCTTTGCGAAATCTCCTGTGAATGCCGGTGAGTTTCTCAACTGATTCTTCTCCCCTTTCTCTCTTTCACAAGTTTTGAATTCCGGTGTTTGATTGATGCCTCTCTTCCGCTTTTGAGTTTCGGCTTTTGCTATCGTTCTCTTTGCTAATTCTCGGAGCAGCTTGGTTTCTTGCATTTCGGGGTTTGTAGTTCATTTTCTAGGTCATATATGGAGATTGCATTTGACGATTTGACTGATTATGTGTTCTCTGTGAAGCTTTTGTTGAACAGAAATGGCTCCTAGTGCTAAAGTTCAGGCGGCCTTTAAGGCCATGAAGGATTTCGGTATAGATGATGTGCCGAAAGTCAAACGTGTTCTGAAGACGCTTTTGAAAGTGTATGACAAGAACTGGAAATTGATTGAAGATGAGAATTATAGAGTTCTCGTGAATGCCATTTTCGATGACGTAATTTTTCTCATACTTGCCCTAATTCACAGCTTCTTTTCATATATATTGTTGTTGCATTTTTGTGGCCCATGGATTTTGTTGACCTGTTTGATCCCAATTTTTAGGCTGTAGGAAATGATAGCATTCCTGATGAGAATACTGATGCAACTCCTCAGGTAACCCTTGACCCTAGGGTTTTGTTTTAAGATATGTAATGGCTGCCAAATCTTGTAACCACTGCTATTTGATCTTCCTTTGGCTAGAAAAGGAATGCTGTGGAAGATGAAGCTGGAGATCTACAGGAGTCTGAGCCTCCGTTGAAGAAGCGTAGAGGTCAAGCTTCGTCGGGTGTCGGACCATCTAGCTCACCTGCTGGTTTAAGTGCATTAATGGAGCCTAAGCCAGAACCCATTGATGAAGCTCAAGGTGGATTGAAACCTAAAAGCTCTGCTGTTGCTATTCGAAAAAAGAAAGGAAAGCAACCTATAGGAACACCAAGTATTCCATTAGCAAGTCAAGAAGAGTTGTCTAGATCATCTAAAAACACATCTGGAGTTGACCTAGAAATCGCAACCTCTTCTTCTGGTGAAGTTAAAATATCTTTGAGCTGTGACTCTCTTCTTCAAAGACCCAACTTCCATGTACCAAGACTAGATGAAGTTCTAAAATACATGGAGGAGAAGTGCCTTAACTCGTACAAAGCTACGGATCCTAGTTTTTCTGTTACAAAACTGATGAAAGACTTGTGTGAGTGTTTTCTGGAGCTTGCAACCAACTCTACTAGTGCTGCCTCACCAGAAAAATTGTTAAATCATGAACCAGCTGTTGATACTCCGGAAAAGTCTACTCGAATAGGTGAAATAAATGGTGATGGTTGTGAGGTCAGCCCTAACATGCTGTCATCATCTCTGGTCAAGTCTGCAATTGCCAATTGCTCAGAAAATGTGGCTGTAGCTACTGTTTCTATTCAAACTGGTTCTCAGGATTGCGGAACAAACGGGATACACATTGACGAGTCTTCAGGTGACAAGGATACCAACTGCATTATTGACTCAATTTGTCAGAGTTTAGTGGTGTTTGAGCAGGAGCAACACAATCCCTGTGATGAATCAAGGCCCCTTTGTGATGCTCATGACATAACCAGGGGTGAAGAAAAGTTCAAAATATCTCTTCTGATTGAATCCAACACTGGGCCGCTTCCTTCATTTTACTACATGCCACAAAATGTTGCTTACTGCAATGCTCACGTGACATTTTCTCTTTCTCGTATTGGTGAAAAGGATTGCTGTACAACTTGCAACGGTGATTGTTTGTCTTCAGCCTCACCATGCAAATGTTCCTGCCCAAGCAGGGGTGGGTTTACATATACTTCTGAAGGTCTAGTAAAAGAAGAGTTTCTAAATGGGTACATGTCTATGATTCGCAATCCTCAAAAGCATCACCTTGCTCATTGCAGCGTATGCCCATTGGAGAAATGCAAGAATGAGAGTTCATCAGAACCATGTAAAGGGCACTTGGATCGAAAATTTATCAAAGAATGTTGGATTAAGTGTGCTTGCAGCAAAAACTGTGTCAATCGTGTAGTACAACGGGGAATATCATGCAACTTGCAGGTGATACATATTATCTAGAAGCAACTTTGCTGTTCCTCAAAGTCTTAATATAATATTGGTTATGGAATATGTGGTTTGGTAGTTTGCTCATCATCTGCTTTGCTTGTTTATTCTTAATTTGTCATTTTAGGCTTTTTGGACCCATGAAGGGAAAGGCTGGGGTTTGAGGACCCTGGATGAGCTGCCTAAAGGAGCATTTGTCTGTGAATACGTTGGTGAAGTTTTAACCATTTCTGAGCTCTATCAAAGGAGTGCACAAAGAAAAAACAATGAGAAACATTCTTATGCCGTGATTCTTGATGCTGATTGGAGCTCTAAGAGTTTAAAGGATAATCAAAAGCTGTGTTTAGACAGCACATCCTATGGGAACGTTGCAAGATTTATCAATCATAGGTAATAACTGGAAATTATAAAAATATACATACAATTGAGTCTGCAGCTCCTTCTATCTTTCTTATATTCTCTTGGGAGAATGGAAAAAAAATTTATGATGATCTGTGCGAATTTTTAATGAAAAATGCTTCAAATAACTGGATAGTTTAAGCCACGCACACCAAATTGTTGTAAAACATTACCAAAGATAAAGCCTGTGATACTAAATTTTTAATTCACATATCTCGAAGGCAGTGTATTTTCTGTTTCATAAAGTTTGTGTCATTATTTGCTCATGACACTAGTTGGTGCTTACCTGTGCAGTTCCCTTTCTTTATTTTATATAGTATTTTCTTTTTATAAAAAAAATCCTTGCAGGAGTATGGTGTTTTTTTTAACGAGTATTGAACACTTCTTTATGTGATTCCTTTTGCCCAATATCTTACTTGCAAGTTGCATCAGTATTTTTGTGGAATCTCGTGTTTCATTCTTAATGGTTATTTATCCTCTACCGTTCCAGATGTTTAGATGCAAACCTTGTTGAAATTCCAGTTCAAGTGGAGTCCCCAGACCGGCACTATTATCATGTAATAAATTCTAAAGGGTTCCTTTTTTAATTTATTTCTGCTTCTTATTATGTTCTGGATCTGTATATCATGGTTTATAATTGACTTGATTGTATTTTGCAGGTTGCGCTCTTCACAACAAGAAAAGTTGATGCAAATGAAGAATTAACATGGGTAGGTTTCTTCACACTATTACAGATTTTTCATGATAGGAGATTAAAAATGCGCCTTTGCCGTTCCATCAGTAAATGCTGATTTTGCTAATGTATCTAAGAAATCATTGTCACTGTTTTAGTATTATAATATTATCTTGAGATGCATTAAGATGTTTGAATTAGCCTAGGAAATTATTATGGCTATAGTGAATGAAGATGTTCCGTTATTACAGAAGTGCTCTGCCTAAGTTGAAGCAGAAAAGTGAGATATTGATCCTCTTCTTACTGCCATACAACATGTTGCTAGTAGATCAGCCATACTCTTCTGAAATATCTACAATGAGCGTCTGGAAGTCAAATGTTCATGTGGCTTTTCATAACACCTCTGCTTATAATATGTGTCTAATTATGTAGATACATATTTTACATGCTCATTGCCGGGTCTGTTGGATGAAATACATAGACCTATGGTTGCTCTTCATCAAGCTTGATCTGCTTTCAACTTTAACTTCAAATTTCTTGCAACCCTTTTCGTTCTAAAAAAAGCCTTGAAATATTTTGAACTTACTGTTTTACATTGTTTATGTATGCAAGTCACTCCTACGATGATAAGAACCAGCTGTTCACATGTTGTCTACAGGATTATGGAATAGATTTTGATGACCAGGATAGTTATCACAAGACATTCCGTTGTTTATGTGGCAGCAGTTCATGCAGAGACATGAAACGCTCAAACAGTATGTATTTCATTTCTTAATGCCTTGATTGAAATTATACTATATCAGGGAATGTACAATGGGGAGTTTGAGCATAATTCTTTCAGGTTTTGGCATAGATTTATATAGTTTGCACATGCTGTCATGCTCTTTTGCAGGTCTTTTTCTCAATCTTTTTCGGAGTTTTTTTTCCTGGGTTTTTGCTTCTTCTGTTTTTAGTGTTTTTTTTCCACTTTGATTTATGCTATTTTCGGTTTCAACTTCTTTTTCCTGTCGTTTATGTTTTCGTTGTAACTGGTTTACCCGGCGAGGAAGGGCTCTCCCCCCCCCCCCCCCTCCCTCTCCGGTGTCTTTTTGTTTTTTCCTTGTTTTTGGTCTTTAGGCCTTTTTTACACACCCTCTCGATTCTTAGGTCGAGGAAAGTGGGAACATCCTGGCCTCCCAGACCTTGCCTGAGGCAGGTCCACACTGGGTTGGTGTTGGTGTTGTTGTTGTTATGTTTTCGGTGTTTCTTAGGGTGTGTGCATCTTGACCCTCTAGAACCCCGCATTTGCGCGATTCCTTCCACTGGGTAGTTCTTGTCTGTTGAAAAACTCTGATTGCTCAACCTTTCTCCTGACATGTGTTGTTTGTTTTGGCCAGGATCCAGGGTAACGTCAAACGCGCAATGAAGTCTAGTTTTTGTGAGACTGCTTTCAGTAGGAAAGAATTAGCAATTTCTGTAGAGGGTATGAAGTTAGTTTATTTTATGTAGAGGGTTCAGAAGACACTCAAAACTGTCTAGGAAGCAAGCTAATTCAAGCTAAAGTCCTTTGTTTTTCTACTGCTTCTTCGGTCTTGAGTTAATCTAGAAGATTTGTATAGACTGTGTAGTTTGTCAGCTTTTGCTTCAAAAACATGGTCTGAACTCTGAAGCCTGATTTGGAATGGTGGTGATGTTTGACGTTTACACGTTTATTTGATCAGGTTAAACTTATAATTGCAACAATCCAATCTGAAAGAACAACGCTAGCATGTGTTAATAATGCACTTATGCTCCTCCAAACTCCTAAGAACATTTTTGTGATAAAGAAGTTTCATTTTAATTGCCACTATTGCATGAATGTAATCATGAAATCGTGTTCTATCACTTATATGGTTGAGGATTGCAACCTTGATCATGAAAATAATCATTTGTTATTTTATGTTTTAAACATTAAGTTTTGGTAAAGTGAATAATATCTATACAAGTGAATACCAATGTCATTTATATGCCACTCGTCAAAATTTTGAAATGCACACATACAAAGAGTTTCGTCTTGGTTACGTCCAGTTCCGACCAGGTTTCGTCTTGGTTACGTCCAGTTCCGACCAGGTCGCGCACCTGGCTTTGGCGGGTGAGTCTCCCAAAGGGAATTTTTTTTACATCCACTGGAGTTGAACTCCAGACCTCATGGATGTAGAACAGGCCGACTCTTTATATTTTTGTGGAGTGTGTACCCTGTTATATAAATTTTGTTTAGATTCCGTCTAGGCGCTAGAAGGTCTCAACTTGTTTAGTCGTCCAGCCCGTCTTGGGCAATTTAGGCAGTCTCTGTACAAAGACCGCCTAACTTAGGCGTTTTTTAGAACATTGAGGGTGCATTTGTAAAAAAGAATCAAAGTCGGGTTGGAAATGGAAAAGAAATAAAATCTCAGCCCTATTCTGCTCCTTCATCCTAAAAGCTCAAAAACGGCATCGTTTCAGCCGCGTAAAATTTCATTTGCTTTCCCGATCAGCCCAAAACCCTAGTATAAAAACCCTCGTTATTTCGTTCTTCCTCCTCTTCAGTCTTCACAGTCTCACAACAGAGAGAGGGAGCGAGAGAGAGAGGAGCGACTAACAATGTCGAAACGAGGTATCCAATTTCTCCCCCAAAACCCTAGCTTCGAATCCATATCCATCTTCTTATTATCCTCTGATCTTCAATTTTTGCTGTCATTGCAGGGCGTGGAGGTAGCGCCGGAAACAAGTTCCGGATGTCGCTAGGTCTTCCGGTAGCGGCCGTCGTCAATTGCGCCGACAACACCGGAGCGAAGAATCTGTACATCATCTCCGTTAAAGGAATCAAGGGACGGCTCAACAGGCTGCCTTCTGCTTGCGTCGGAGATATGGTTATGGCCACCGTGAAGAAGGGGAAGCCCGATCTCCGTAAGAAGGTCATGCCTGCCGTCATCGTTAGGCAGCGCAAGCCGTGGCGCCGAAAGGACGGTGTCTACATGTACTTCGAAGGTCACTCTCCTTTCTCTTAACTTGAGACGCTGTTGTTTATTTTGGTTCAGCTGATTGTTAGGGTTTAGCTTTGAGTAATTTGATTTTGAGCAGCTCATTATTTGATGTTTTGGTGTGTGTGTGATTTTTCTGATTATGGCACCTGAGTTCAGAGATCCGTCAGTTTCTCATGTTGTGATTGCGTTTTCTAGGTCAAAATTTGTCATTTTTGCTTGTGACAATCATAGTCATGTGGCTTGATGGTGATTTTTTTGCTGCTATTCAATTTCACCTGTTGCTTCATTCTAGAATGATATGTCAAAATGAATGATCAATCTTTGTTGTTAATTGATAAATAAGTACTTGTCTTCAAGAGCTGTTTTTAAGTAGCAAGAAGAGTCTTATTGATTGTCTGGCATTCATCATTCTTTAGTGCTGTTGTGATTGAATTCTCAACCTGCAACCGTAGCTCTTGTTTTAATCTTGTGTAAATGGTGCTCTAGCTGATCCTCTTAATTTTGCTTGCATGCATACATAACGCTGGTGTCATTGTAAATAAGATTCTTATTGATTGTCTGACATTCATCATTCTCTACTGCTGTAATGATTGAATTCTCAACCTGCAACCAGAGCTTTTGTTTTAATCATGTGTAAATGGTGCTCTAGCTGATCCTCTTATTTTTGCTTTGCTTGCACAGATAATGCTGGTGTCATTGTGAACCCAAAGGGAGAAATGAAAGGTATTATTAATTGTATCTCAACTCTGTTCTTGTCAAGGTTGACATTCCATGTTGAATGGGAAAGTATTCTGAATGCATTCTATGTTTGTTCAATGCAGGATCTGCTATCACGGGTCCGATTGGGAAGGAGTGTGCTGATCTCTGGCCAAGAATTGCAAGTGCGGCTAACGCTATCGTCTAGAAGGATTTTGCTTCGGTTTTTACATTTCTGTGTTTTGTAGCTCTAGTGTTTTGAGAGATTTGTCACATTTAGTTTATCTGGTTTATGACATTCCTTGTCTCTAAGATTTTGCTGGTTTTGCTCAAATGGCTTGTGACAATCCAATTACATCCTAATATCTTTGCAGATCAGATTATTGTTTGGTTTGAACTAGTATTTCTTATGCTTGTGTGTTGATTGATCTATATCATTTCCAAGCTCAAATCTGCTCAATGGAATTCTAATAGTATGAGCATTATTTTGTCACTACCATCTTGAGCATTGCAATTTGCAAAGTTTCATTTTGAAAAACAATTCTATTGAAATTTTTAAAAAGTATGACCACAATCTTTGCAGATCATATATTTGTTTGATTGAATTAGTATTTCTTATGTTTGTGTTGCGCTCAAATCTGCTCAATGGAATTCTAATAGCATTAACTTTCTTTTGTCAAGCATTGCAATTTGCACAGTTTCATTTTGAAGGTCAATTCTATTGATATGTTTAAAAAGTATGACCACCATGATGATCTAATGCCATGAACTCTTCTAAATGTTTATAAATAGAGAACTCCAATTTTCTAAGAATAGCAGATGTTCATGCATATTTTGTATAAAAAACAAATACATGGTTTAAAATCTCAATTTCAAACTTAGAAAATCAATTTGCCATCTTCCTAAAGAAAATAAGAACCATAGCTTTGGCCCTATTTGATTTTCTTTAGTCTCTGGATATCCCTTCATGCTTTCCTTTCCTTTTGAATTTTTGATCTCACATTGTAAACCCTCATAGTTTTGATCAAGGAAGATTTTGATAGCATCAATAATTCTTTTCCCATTGTTCATCTTGATTAACGAAGACTTAGCTCTTCGTTAATCCAATCATTTTTGTTCATTTTTTTTCGAATATATTGTCCCCAACATAGAAATTCAATCCAACTTCAAGACTTGTTCTTTCTTGATTTTCAATCTTAATTGGCCCTATAGAGAGAAGTCGCTTTGCTGTCTTCCTCGCGGCCACTTGCGAAAACTCTTCATATTATGTGTATATTCATTGCATGATGCAATGATCATATGATCATAAATGGTGGGTGTTCATTTTTTTTTTTGGGTCTCTCTCAATTCAATGATCCAATTTGATTAAGCTACATTGTCACTTTTGCTCAACTTTGCCTTGTTTTCTTGTGTTTTCATGACTCTTATAGATATGCAGGTGACACATAAGTATTTTTAGGTTAGCAATCAAGATCTTATTTTGGTTATGGCAATGAATTTGAAAAAGAAGGGACTTTTTAAAGGAGGTCTGAAGTACTTCTCTCAGATGTTCGGTACGTTTAACATTCATCTCTTTCGATGTATTGATTGTAAGCATTTTCTAAAAATCCCGCCTAGGATCCATCTAGGCCTGCCTAGGCGCTAGAAAGTCCAATTTGCCTAGGCTCCCATTTGTTCCGCCTAGGTCACGTTTGAGCTGTCTAGGCGCTAGGCAGTCCCTCTGTGCCCAGGGGCCGCCTAACGTTTTTTTAGAATTTTGATTGTAAAAACAAAAATACATATATATGGAGAATTCTTGAGGAGGGTCACAAGAATTTGGAATCTTGGAGATATATATGTCTATATTGTTGAGGAATGAGGAACCTCTAGAATTTGAAATCCTGTTTGTGCGGGACTATACTGGGTGATGATGTTGATGTTTATATTGTTGCAGAAGAAGAGGAACAACAAAAGGAGATACAAATTGGGTTGCCAACAGATGTAAAGCATGTGGCTCACATTGGATGGGATGGACCATCTACAAATCCACCAAGTTGGGTATGAACAATTTGTTGATTAAGTTAGAGTTAACTTATTAGATCATCATTTGCATTTGTATTTTTGTATATAAAATTGATCAAGTCATGAGGCTGAAAATATAATTGCTTTGGAGTGATTTGATGCAGATGAATGAGTTCAAGTCACAATCTGCACCATTGGATGGCACTGGATCAGGTGCTCTTAATAGTGAAGATGGTGTTTCTGAAGGTACATATTTTATCAAACTTAAGGCCCGTTTGGTTGCACACTAAAGATATGAAAAGAAAACGAATTTAGTTCATTATAGTGTCATGGTACATTAGAGCCGCGATTATAAGATAAAAAATCTGTGTCAATATATAGCGATACAAAAGTGGTCTAGGTTCGTTTCCTTTTCAGTTTTGTTTCCATGATTTGAAATCAAACGGACCATTAAACTTATGATCAATATCTTGCGAGTCAGGTAACAAAACTCGAAAACTATCAAAAACAGATTAAACACCCTATTTCACACAACCTTAATTCGACCCCCTATTAAATCTAGATGACTAGGTTTTTCCTTTGATTTTTTTAACCTTTGACCTTAAAACCCTAAAAGCATTATATGAATCCTATAAAAAAAACTCCACTTAGACTGTTAACCTATCCCCTTGAATCATAGGGTAGAAAAATCATTTTCTTTAAAACATTCTGTTTTGAAAATCAACAATGTTGGGTTAATCATTTTTTTATACATATAACTAAGATCAGGATTAAGATTAAGCCATTATATAGGAATTGCACTTTTAATTTCTTATTGTCAAGACCTTGTTTCACTTTTCACATAAAATATCTAATCACCCAAAAACTACTTTTAACACTCTTGAAATTCGTGCGATTCTACCTACTTTTTACGTTTTTCGAGACATAAAAATTAACTTTTCACCCAAAAACCCCTTTTAACACTCTTGTTCATTCACTCATTTTCCAACAATCTTGTTTTATAGTCATGGGCAATGCATCCAATTCAAGTGCAAGGGGGAGCCCAGGCCTACCAAAGTCATCAAGAGTAAGGCACCCATCAATGGACAACCTAGGCTCAGCTGATGGCGCCGTCTCTCCATCAGGAAGCCCGACGAGCTCTAGCAGCCGTTCGATCAAAACCAAGGACAAAGAATCAAGCAAGAGCTCAGGAAGCCTCCGACGTCGCAAGGACAAGTCCTCAAAAAACAAGGAAGCCATGTCGACAAGCGACGAAAATGGTGGGATCCAAAGTCTTCTCCCTAACATACCCAAAAAGTCGTCGAGGAGGAAGAAGTCAAAGGACGTCTCTGATGGTGGCTCGGTTAGGTCATCGACTAAGCGTGGCTCGAGAGGTGGGTCCCTCGTTGGGTCCGAAGGTGGCGGGTCGAGTATGAGTACATTGGCGGAGGAGCCATGAAAAGGGAGGGAAATAAGTGTATATGAAAAGTTTGTTTTTTGGTTAAAAGAAGTATAAGTGAAGAAGTTGATTAGGGTTAATGTTTTTGATGTCTATGTTCTTGTATTTTTTTTAACTTATAAGAATTCTTTGCTTGCCTTTCAAGTGTTTTGGTTTGAGGTTTGTTTCTTTTATCTAGGGCATTTTTTGTTGTTGTTCATTACACTAGAGGTTTCATACACAAAGAAATAAACAAATAGTACATATGTTGTCTTATAAATGTATAGCATTAGTTAGTACCGCCTCTCCTTCTACCAAAAAAAAATGTATAGCATTAGCAATAACAAAAAAATACTTTTTGCTTTGTTAAAATATTTCTTTTTATTATAATGTATAGTGCATTAGTGCTTATACCATAAGATAAGACTAGGAGAACATCAATAACATATGTGGTAGTAGAAGTTTTGGATTGGTATTTGTTAAGGATTTTTTTATAGTGCGTCCTAATGTTACATTATTAGAATCTAATTTCGGTATTTTTTTATAAATATTTTATTTAGGATAAGTTTTATTTTTTTCCTATTAATTCTATTTTATACCTTAATGATTCTAATTAATACATTATTTTTAATTTTATATTAATTTAAAATACTATTCATTGAATAAATTAAATATTAAATCCATATAGCTGTCCACGACACATCGGGTATAACGAGTTAAACCTATTTATGATATATTGTCAAGGAAAAAGAGCAATTTAGATTATTTTATCTTAATAATCTATGTTTATCTTCAATTTTAAACTTAATAATATAGATTTCATTTGTTTTATTTCATTTTAGAAACAAAATAATTTTTATACATATTATAGGCAATAAATTACTTACATTAAATTTTATATTATATTTTTTTTATTAATATCTTTTTAATAATATATCTAAAAAATATCAACTGATAGTCGTGCAGGACACGACGGGTACAACTAGTTATGTTATTTATAACATGTTTTTAAGACACATTATATAAAGACCGTTAATTTTGGATAATGAATATGTTTATCAACATTATAAAGACTTTTTTATTATCATAAAAATTGTAGTAAGAAGATAAATTTGTAACCCTTTTTTATGAAATTAAAATACCATTATAATATTTTTAACCCTTGTTAGTTCATTTTCATTGGATCATAAATCAACATTTTGATCAACTTTTTTTTCAGTCCATGAAAGCCCAATTGAGGCCCAAAAGAGATTATAATACAGAAAGAAGAAAGAAAGAGAAACATGCGCATCCAATTCTACTGGGAAATTTTGATCACCAGAGCTTGTTGCTGGAAACAATGGCGGCAATTGCTGGGTTTTACAGAAGGAATCTCCCTTCTCCTCCTGCCATCGACTTCTCCTCTCCCGAGGGCAAGGTCTGCTAATCCAATTTCACTTCTTTGTCCGATTAATTGATATAATTCTTCCGATTAAGTGTTGATTTGTGTGGGAGTCAATTGAGTTCTATACTGCTGATACCCTGATTATGGCGATCTCAGTTTGGTTGATTTTTCGGAAAGCATCTTTGACTATGCACGTTATTGGACATATTTTGAAAGTTTGTGAAAATTGTGGCAAATTTGTAGCAACTATTTGCTGAAGCGCTTGCTGGAGGAAACGTGGAAGGGTTTTTTAAACTGATTTGTTATTATCAAACACAATCGGAGCCTGCATATTGTGGACTTGCCACTCTATCTATGGTGTTAAATGCTCTTGCTATTGACCCAGGAAGAAAATGGAAAGGTAATGCTCTTGATAGATTACACTATATAGGTTACTTTGAACTTGAGAATTCTTTTCAAGTCCCTGATATGGTATCTTAGAAAGGACACTAATTATACTGATGAAGTGATAATTGAGCATCGATATTGGATAGTAATGTGCAAGATTGTATATATGCCAGGTCCTTGGAGATGGTTTGATGATACAATGTTGGATTGCTGTGAGCCCCTAGAGAAGGTCAAAATTAGTGGAATATCGTTCGCCAAAGTTGCCTGCTTGGCTTATTGTAACGGGGCTGAAGTTAAATCGTTTCATACAAATGAAAGCACAATTGAAGATTTCCGAAAATATGTCATTTCGTGTACTTCGTCTGAAGATTGTCACCTGATAGTGTCGTACCACAGAGGACGCCTAGAGCAGGTAAGGAGCCTAGTAGTATCTTAATTGAACTTATTTATTTCACCAGAAAAAATAAATTTCACAAATTGAATACGGAGTTGAAAATGTTTATTGCAACAAATGTTTGTTCAGTTTGCTTCCTAATTTTGCAAGCCTATGTTTCAGTGTCTGTCTTTGTACATGGTAACAATTAAAAGTCAGAAAGAAGGAACTTATGTAGAAAACCATTGTTTTATTCTTTGGCATTATACGACGAAAGAAGAAAAGTGTGCAGATATTATTTGACATTATGCTGAATTTATCATCTTGAGCATACTCTAATGAAGATTGCCTGATCATTTTTTCTTCTAACACTTGATTTGCAGACAGGAACTGGGCATTTCTCACCAATTGGAGGTTACCATGCTGGAAAAGATTTAGTGTTGATTTTAGATGTTGCTCGTTTCAAGTATCCTCCTCATTGGGTTTCTCTTACTCTTCTGTGGAAAGCAATGGATACCGTTGATGAAGCTACTGAACGCCACAGAGGGTGCTTTTCTCTTCTTCTTTGACATATTTGATAAATATTCAATTAATGCTTGATTTTTTTTCTCTAGGTTCATGATTTTAGTGAGGCCTCAGAGAGCACCATCCATTCTCTATACAGTGGTATTTTTTTGATGTCCTTCTCTTATTGTATTTTCCAGGTTTCTACAGTTGACCACTATTCTGGATACTTCTTATGTTATTGGCGTATAATTCTGTCTACGATGCTTCATGTCTAGACATTTAGGTTGTTATATAAATTCTTTTTTTTTTTTGTGACTCCAGAGCTAATTTATGAAGACTATGCACTAACATGATGATCCTCTTACTGTAATTTTCAGAATTGTCGTAATAAAAGCTGGGATGCAACTGCAAAGTACCTGACTAAGGATCTTCCACATATTCTGTCATCACAACAAATCAAAGACGTTCAAGGCTTGCTAGCAACTGTTATGGGCTCAGCTCCTGCAGATCTTACAGAATTCATCAATTGGGTTGCCGAAGTTCGGTTGCAAGAGGATGAAAGTAAACTTACTACAGAAGAAAAAGAAAGGCTATCCCTAAAGGTTCGTTCTTTTATAACTTCCCATACTTAGTTTACATACTTTGCTCTAAGTAAGAGGCCAGAAGAGAAGTATAACCAATATAACTACGATTTTCAGGAAGAGGTGCTAGGCCAAGTTTACAAGACTGAACTCTTTGAGCACTTGACTAAATTTCTAGCCTCAAACACATGTTGTAAATTCTCTGCATCTTCAAACGAGAACGGTTCTTTAGCCACAATTGCATCTGAGATCTGTTGTCAAGGAGCTCAGATTTTCTCGGGCATGTTTGAATCATCTGGCAAGCCGTGCTGCAAAACAACTCACACCAGACTCTTGAAAGATGAGGATAATGACAAGTCTAGTCTCATTGTCTCCGGTGAAGTGAATACAAAAACCATGGAAAGAAGAATTGATGTTCTGATCCCATATTGTCCGATAAATTCTGACTGTCAATGTCGTTGTGGTTCAAGCGAGGTCAGAAGAATGCATCCATCAGTAATTGATGTTGTGACAATTCTGTTGATTTCCTTGCCTCCACAGACATGGCTGAGCATTAAACATGATGGTCTAAAAGAGGAGATTACTAGACTTACATCAACTACTGATTTATTGCCTTCACTTCAGCAAGAGGTAACTGAAAAGCTTATTATTTACTGAATCTTGATTTCACACCAGTTTTATAGAAAAATGTCACTGGGCAAATATTGCAATTCAAATCAAATCAAGGGTTATAGTTGATTTTTTGGGTTGGGTGAGATTTTGACTCAGAATTTGATCTTTAATTTGAGAAGCAATTCCTCAAATCTCTTTCTACTGGTCATGGCAGGTTTTGCATTTGAGGCAGCAGTTGCACTTTCTCTCAAAAAGTCTTTGCATTTCTTCACCATGAGATAACAAGCTGTTGTTTACAACTGAGATGGTACATTTACAAACTGCAAAGTGCAAACTATCGAGGGTCTCTTTGGATCGCCTAGTGTAATAATGAATTAAATTGAGCAATCTAAACGGACCCTTAAGTGTAACTTTGGAATTACTATACAGAAGATGTTACTCCATATATTGAGGCCAAGGATACATTAATTGATTAACCTTGAAGGCCATGTTTGATTTAACAAGTACAGGAGCTGTGCTCTGATGACTATAAATGATATGTATTTTCTTATTTGGAGATCAAAACCATTATATTCAAGGTTGAGTTATCACGTTTCCTCTTTTCATAAATGAGGAATTGAGAGAAGAAATCTGGGTTTTGCTGTCATTCTATGACAACAAATTTCAATTAAAAATGATGGGCCCGATGCTTTATTGAGTCTTTACGTTTATTGTTTTTTTTATTGTGAATTAGTTGGAAAATTTTCAAACTTGCTAGTGTTATTCTGGCTTTCACGCACAACTGTGTCTGTGTGCGACCAAGCCATTTCATACTCCACTATAATCAATCAATAATTCAATATATATTATAATTCATCTTGAGTTATGGAATTATATGGGGACAGAAAATCTGGTTGTTGAAAATTGAAATAATGGATTCCAACACCTCTTTCACTTAAAAAAATCACTGTTCACTTTTTAAAGCTTGCTTATGGAGGAGATTGAAACACAAATTAACAGTATATTTTTTGTCACCTTCCCAAGGTTTGTGCTGGTAAAACATGGCCGCGATTGCAGGGTTTTACAGAAGAAACCTCCCTTCTCCTCCTGCCATCGAATTCGCTTCTCCTCAGGGCAAGGTTAGTTTAAACATCAAGCATGGATTAATCAAGATTAATGATTTTCTTTGTATTAATTGATAATTTTCTTAGACAATTTGCTCAGCATCTATGCTATGTGCTTAATTTTAATTACCATTGTTGGGGAGGTTATGTTTTTTACTGTGGCTATGAGATCTCATTACTTTAATTTTCCATAGCATTGTTGAATTATATATGGTGAATAAAATTCCATTGAAGAATGATTTTATTTTCAGCAACTATTTGCTGAAGCGCTTTCTGGAGGAAACATGGAAGGTTTTTTTAAACTGATTTGTTATTATCAAACACAATCAGAGCCTGCATATTGTGGCCTTGCCACTTTATCAATGGTGTTGAATGCTCTTGCAATAGACCCAGGAAGAAAATGGAAAGGTAATTATTTTTTATTGCCCCTAGAGATTAAATAAAGTTATGTAATTTGTTGGAATATGGTCCTTGGAGATGGTTTGATGATATAATGCTGGATTGTTGTGAGCCTTTGGAGAAGGTTAAAGTTAGTGGAATATCATTTGCTAAAGTTGCTTGCTTGGCTTATTGTAATGGAGCTGAAGTTAAACCATTTCATACCAATGAAAGCACAATTGACGATTTCCGAAACTATGTAGTTTCTTGTACCTCTTCTCAAGATCATCACTTGATAGTGTCATACCACAGAGGATACTTGAATCAGGTATAAGTATCATGTTGAAAATGTTCATTCATTTTGGTTTTATTTCTAACACAATTTGCAGACAGGAACTGGGCATTTTTCGCCGGTTGGAGGTTACCATGGCGGAAAAGATTTAGTGCTGATTTTAGACGTTGCTCGTTTCAAATATCCTCCTCACTGGGTTCCTCTTACTCTCCTGTGGGAAGCAATGAATACTATTGATGAAGCCACCGGACACCACAGGGGGTATTTATTTTTCTCTTCTTGTATGGCATATTCAGTATGATGTGTTATTTGAATTATGTTACATGGATGCGGACACAAGGAAATGTATGGTTACCATAATTTTACACTAGGAAATGAGTTTCCGAGTTTCTGACACAAAAAGGAAACGAGAAATGGTGTTCTATTAGAGTTTTCGGGTAACATAGTAATTTGAGCACCTACTTATTTGGAAAATATCAATGCTGGATTTTTTCCAGGTTCATGATATTAGTGAAGCCTCAGAAAGCACCATCCATTCTCTATACAGTGGTATTGTTTCCCGTCTTTACCGGGTTCCACCTGGGTAGATGTTGTTGTTGTTTGTTACCTGCATCAGAGCTAATTCATCAAGATTTTAAACTAAGCTTCTTACTACTTTGTGCAGAATTGTCGTCATAAAAGTTGGGATGCAACTGCAAAGTACCTGACTAAAGATCTTCCACATATCTTGTCATCAGAACAGATCAAAGATGTTCAAGGTTTGTTATCAACTGTTATGAGCTCCGCTCTTGCTGATCTTAGAGATTTCATCAACTGGGTTGCTGAAGTTCGGATGCAAGAGGACGGAAGTGAACTCAACGAAGAAGAGAAATCAAAGCTATCCCTTAAGGTTTATTTTTTATGTTTGCAATCTTTCTTTTCTTTCTGATTTTTTGTTTGCAACTTGATTATGCTTAATTTCACACTTTGTCCAAGAAAGTACTAATGACCAAAAGAACTATGATTTCAGGAAGAGGTATTGAACCAAGTGCACAAGGCTGAACTCTTTGAACATGTAACTAAATTTCTAGTGTCCAAGACATCTTTAGATCATGAAAAATGTTCTTTGGCTAGAATTGCCTCTGAAGTTTGTTGCCAAGGAGGTCAGATCGCATGCAAAGCGTCTAATGCCAGACTCTTGAAAGACGACGACAATCATAATGATAATGATAAGTCTACTGTTGTTGTCTACAGTGAAATGGATTCAAAAACCAGTGAAAGAGGAATTGATGTTCTGATCCCCTATTCTCATACAAACACTAATGGCAACTGTCTTTGTGGTTCAAGTAATGGCGGAAGAATGCATCCGTCAGTGGTTGATGTTTTGACGATTCTGTTGCTTTCCCTGTCTCCACAAACATGGTTGAACATCAAACATGAAAGTCTGAAGGAGGAGATCAATAGATTAACATCAACTACCGATCTTCCGCCTTTACTTCATGAGGAGGTAACTAAATAGCTTATTACTTGCTGTAAGATTTTCTAATTTTACCTTCTGATTTGTAAAATAAGGTCTTTTGACTCGAATGAGATCATTATTTCAGGTTCTGCATTTGCAAAAACAGTTGCACTTCCTCTCAAGAAGCATTTGCATTTGTTCGCCATGAGACGATTCGGTTATAACTTGAAGATTTTGGCTAAGGATACGACTACTGATGTGTATTGTCCTCAGGGAGATCAAATCTTGAAGCTCCATAATTCGCAAATGTTCGACAAATTTGATCAGGTTTGAGCTGTTCAATCCTGTCATACTCATCTGGTTCTCAGCATCATCAGTCAATGAATAAGCTTAGAGCTGCATTCATGATCCATTGATCAATGATTTGCCCTTGATTTTGTATTACTAATGATGTTATAATATTAGCATTAGTTTCACAATACTGATTGAGTAAAGTTGTCTTGGCTAGTAGTGGACTTGTTGAAACATGATTAATGTGAAAACCGGTTCATCTGAGCCTATAATTTTCAGGAATCTAGGGATTCATGGTATTACTATGAGGTCTCCGTTTCGACTCTCATGAGCATAGACGGATCAGATAACAAAGGGAACCCCTATCCACTTAACAAGGGTTATTGATCAGAATCCTTCTGTGCAAGGAACAACTTAAGGTATCCCGAGGAATCAAGAATCTGATCAATTCTTCGAACAGCAGCCATTAACGTCGTGTTGCTCTTGCAGAAGGCGAACCTGATGTATCGGGTCTGGTAACGAACGTCTGCTTCATCATTACTTAATGCCTTCTTCTTCGTGTGGAAGAATCCGTGTCCTGGCACAGCCACAACCCCTGCTTGTTTTATCAACTCCTCCACAAACTCCATCTGAAGATTGTAACCAAGAAAAAAAAACAAGAAAAAGGGCACTTAAGCGGGATTTGGGGAGTCAAGATCCAGGCACCCATAACCTGAACATGTCAGGAGGATGCGCCCGATTCCTCAATAGAGTGAATAAACCGAAAAGGGCACTTACATCGCCAAGGGCGTAATCTTTTGGTAGCTCTGCGAACACGAAAAAGGAGCCTTGAGGGATGAAGTGTATCTGGAACCCAATCCTAGAAAGGAACTCGATGATGAAGTCTCTTTTGGATTGATAATCCTATACATCAAGAAAGAAGCCAAAAACAAGGCAAACTTGATAAGAACCAGCAAATTTGTGATGAATTATGTGTTCTTTTTAGCTTACTTGTTTCAGTGATTCAATGAATTCAGCTGGACTTGTTAAGGCAGTCAATGCAGCTTCTTGGAATGGAGCTGGAGCTGAATCAGTAAGCCTTATGTGGATGTTTCTAATGGCAGATGCAATGCATGATGGAGCTATGGCCCATCCAATCCTCCATCCTAATCGATAATAAAGCAAACTTGGGTAAAAATTTAATTTACTTAGATAGGAAATTTATTACTTACTTACCTGTAACGCTGTAAGTCTTGGACAAGGAAGATGTGACGATGGTTCGCTCCTGCATGCCTGGTAGTGAAGCGAGAGAGATGTGCTTTTCTTTGTCGAAAGTTATGTACTCGTAAACCTGCTCAATATATGGAGGATTAACAAAACATTAGATGCTAGGAGAGGAAAAGAGTTAAAAAAGATTATAATGGTTCAAGAACAAGTTTCATTCAAGATACAGAAGATATGTTCAATCCAGCATAAAGGTATGCTTAGCTATTGTGTGACTAGAAAGATGAGAATTGAAACAAGCAAAAATACAGATTTCAAGAGAGATTAAAACAAGTGCAAATACATGCAAATTTGAGTTCCATACTTCATCTGTGACGGCTAGACAATCCCTGTCACGACAAGCTTCGGCTATAGCCTCTAGTTCATGCAATGTGAAAACTTTTCCAGTTGGATTTTGAGGGCTGTGTCACTTTGATGTCAGTACAAAGATCTAGAGTACAAGAAATCAGCCATTCGGCATATGAATACAACTCATTTTGATCTCAGTGACAAAATCTATAAAGGAAAGCCGCGTCCAATCTCAAAAATACCTAGAATTCCATATCCAAATTAGATTTCTCTTTAAACCATAAGGACTATTCGCCCAGTATAGTCCCGCTCAAGCGGGATTTGGGGGGTCAAGATAGGGGCACCCATAATCTGAACATGTCAGGAGGATGTGCCCGATAGACCCAAGGAAAATTGAAATTCAGCTATGTGACGATAATAACTGAATTTAGTTAGAATGCACCAGAATTGATATAGGGGCTAAATGCATCTCGAAGCCACTGTATAAAAGCCAGTGAGCATGAGGATGCGCCCGAATCAGATTGAAATGAAAGTACTTAAAATGTTAATAAACCTGTTGAGGACAATAGCTTTTGTCTTGGAACTACAAGCCTTGAGAAGTTTCTCGGGATCTAAGCTCCAATAAGGAGGATCAAGAGGCACAAATACCTGGAACGATTCAGTAAGAAAGCACCATCGAAAACACACAAACGTTATGAAAGAAAAAGGATTTGTTAGTGATGACAAAAAAATCAGCTTACAGGTACACCACCAGCCATAGCAATGCATTCTCCATATGTCTCATAACAAGGGTCAAACAGTATAACCTCATCGCCCCGATCAATTACTACATTGCAATGTCAACAAGACAAACTTGTTAGAATTACAATGAAGGCTAAATGGTTGGAAGCACTTATTAAGTATGAAGGATTTTACTAGCAAACATGGTTGCAGCAAATGCTTCAGTTTGTCCACAGCAAATAACTATATCAGTCATTGGATTGATATCAAGATCATGCATTTGCTTCATGTTTTTGGCTACATAGTCACAGATTCCTTGAACATGCCTGACAAATATGCAAGCAGAATCAAATCAGTAAGCCATTTCTCAGTAAGATCAAAGCTTCATTTTTCCAATAAAAACACCATAATTCAGAATGCTGGTCAAACAAACAAGACATTGTATGAGAAAGCTAAATGCATCATATTTTAGACTACATAGTCACAGATTCCTTGAACATGCCTGACAAATAGCAAGCAGAATCAAATCAGTAGGTCATTTCTGAGTAAGATCAAAACTTCATTTTCCTAAAAAAACACCATAATTCAGAATGCTGGTCAAACTAACAAGACACTACATACAGAACCCACAAATTTATCCACTTAATTTAGACATTTTGAGCAATATAGCCACAAATTTCTTCACATGCAACAACAAACAATACTAAATTGAGTAACTTTCCAGATTCTTGAGCACTTTACCAAGTGGGCAAATCCAATTCTATACTGAGTACAATCTAGAATTCTAAATTGATGACCACAAATTTGATCAACCATAATTCAGAAAGCTGATCAAACAAACAAGACACTATATGAGAAAGCTAAATGCATCATATTTGTTGCTACATAGTCACAGATTCCTTGAACATGCCTGACAAAGTGACAAATAGCAAGCAGAATCAAATCAGTAAGTCATTTCTCAGTAAGATCAGAACTTCATTTTCCAATAGAAACACCATAATTCAGAATGCTGGTCAACCTAACAAGACACTATATACAGAACCCACAAATTTATCCACTTAATTTAGTCATTTTGAGCAATATGGCCCCAAATTTCTTCACATGCAACAACAACAACAAACAATATGAAATTCAACAACTTTCCAGATTCCTGAGCACTTTACCGAGTGGGTAAATTCAATTCTATACTGGGTACAATCTAGAACTCTAAATTGAGTACCTGTACTGGTTGAAATCGGAGTTAATGGCTAAAACGGCGGCGTTTTTGACGGTGGAAGGAGCGGGGAAATCGGGGAAACCCTCGGCTAAATTGATGGCGTTGCATCTCTGAGCGAGATGAGAGAGTTGCTGAATGGGTGAAGGGCTTGAAGATTTTGCAAAGCTTGAGAGTTTTTGCTCCATTTTTTCCCCCTTTTGCTACTGAATTTTGTAATGTTGTTCTTGAATTTTGTTGTTTTTACACACTACCATCTTCTATCATGAATTTTGAATGCGATTATTGGATTTAATCGCTCTGCATTTGAAGTTTGTCTTCTTCTGAGCAGCATTCGTAATTCAATCGGATTTCCCATGAAAGCATGAAATTCCCATGGACTCCCTTTGTTTTATTTTTCTTACCTGATTTTCCCTCTCGAGTTGTCGTTTATTTTTTAATTCCAAAAATAATCTAAGAAGTTTAATAATTAAAGAAAATAACTCAACCTTTATGGATGGTTACATAAAATAGACTAAACTTTAAATTTTGCGGCAAATAGCCTCAACTATGGAGTGAATGTTTGATTGCTAACCTAAGTAATATAGGTGATTAATTAGAGACGAACCTACGGGGCATGAGGATGTCTTTGCCCTCCTTTGATTGACTATTAACCAGACCGAAAGTTCAAAAGTTGTCGGTTTGGTTAATTTAAAAAATAACCGGTTTTTCGGTTTCAGTTTTTTACGGACACCTCTACTACAAAGTACTCGATCCGAACATAGAGTATGATGGCCGATCGAACCGGGCGAGGCAAAGGCAAGACAAAAGAATAAGTTAGGTTGTTTTCCGCAAATACACTAAAAAGTATTAATTCTACAATTTTCACTAGATTATATTTTCTCCGTCCCCTTTTATTTGTCCACTATACCTTATCGAGTGTTCCGAAATATTTGTCGTATTTTCCCTTCTTTCCTTTTATAACCACACTTTTCTTACTATAGTATCCCTATTTAAAATTATTTTTACCCACTTTATCTAACTTTTTCATCTATTTGATCTCTTTTTAACTTTTTACCCCATTAAATTACAAAACTACCCTCATTTAATTTTATTTTTTACCCCATTATCCAACATTCTTATTTACCAATATTATTTTAGAGTTTGGTTCAAATGAAATAAATTTTTATCCTAAAAAATGAAACGAATGCGTTTTTCCTAGTTCGTAGTGCATTTTTCCTACTTCAGAGTGCACTTTTTCGCATTTGTACTTTTCGTACTTTGTAGTGCATTTTTCGTATTTTTTGTAGTACACTTTTCGGATTGCACTTTTCCTAGTTAGTAATGCACTTTTACTAGTTAGTAGTGCACTTTTCAATTTTCAAGATAAGAGTTTGTTTCATTTGAACCAAACTCTATTATTTTATACCTTTATTAATAAACGTCAAATTTGCCATTTGTCCTTGTGGACAAACAAAAAGGGGCGGAGGGAGTAATAAAATTCGACTCCCTTTCCTTTATTTTATTTATTTATTTATTTATGAGGTACCCACCTTTGGTTGTAAACCCCGGGTCCGTGAACTAGTCTGTAAAGTGCACGAACCAAGTAAATCAGCTTACACCTACCGGCTCGAATTGGTTGTATGAAGAATGGTGAGACTTGATTTTTCACCCAAATGTAGGGACGGAAATAGAGATCGAACTTGGGACCTCCCAACATCCCCCATGCCAATCACCACTTGACTAGGGTGTCCAAACCCGGTTAATCGAGATTTCGGTTAAACCGAATTTCGGTTAACCATGAGTTCAGTTAGTTAGAACCATGACCCGTAGCCAAACCGTGAATCTCGATTAATCGAATTTTCGGTTCGATTTTTTTTTTGTTAACCGATAACCATTTATGTAATTCTACCTTAAATAATTAAAATTAAAATAATAAAATTTGAATGAAAAATGTGATCAAGCAAGACTTTTATTTTAAACATTTACTTTATATTGTTTTGGGGTTGTTGTAAACAAATATCGAGAATATATACTATAGTGTGTGAAGTCAAACATTAAGTGTATTATTATATCAATGAGAAGTGGGAAAATAGTGTGTAAATTGTTAAAACCGTAGAAGTAAAGACTCAAACTAGATCAACAACTTAAAAATGATAGGATTTAACCACTAAATAAGCAATGATAACTAATAATTGAAAAAAATATTAATATATTCTCGGTTTTTTCGGTTAACCATTATAAGTAAAGTCGTGAACCGATAAACCGGAAATATTTTCGGTTCAGTTAACAAAACCGAATTGTCAAAAAAGTCGGTTTGATTAACGAAAAAAATAACCGATTTTTCTGTTCGGTTATTCGATTTCGGTTTTTTATGGACACTCCTACTTGACCACCTATGTGGGGCCCTTTCCCTTATTTTATTATCCCATGCACATTTGAATGAATCAATGTAAACCCAATTTTGCACCCGACTTCTCACCACAATACCCAAAAAACCAAACCCATTATTTCAAATCACAAGGGCAATTTAGTCAATCCACCTCACACAATCTAGGGTTTTTTTCCCTCTTTCCCCCAAACATTTCAGAGACGGCTCACTCAACTCCGCACACTGTATACTTGTCTCTACACTAATTTCTCTGTATCTCTTCCTTTGCCCTGTCTCCATCGTACCTCTCCCTTTAAATTCGGCCTTCGATTTTTCCTGCCATCACCCGTCGCTCTCTCCCTCTCTTTTTGGCCTTTCAAATCTTATCTCTTCTTCTTCTTCCTCCAATTTCAAATCCTTTCTCCCCTTCAATTTCCAATTTTTCCCTCCCTTTCACTCTGAGAATCTCCAGATCGATCAATTCAATTCAACTCCGATCTTACTTTCTACAGCCATGGTGGATCTAAAGGAAGAAGAAGCGAGTCTCGTTTCTGTGGTGTCTGGTGAAGATGATGATCAAATGAAGGCTTGTACGGGTTGCAATACAACCATAACTCCTCTTTGGAGAGGCGGTCCGGCGGGGCCGAAGGTAATCAAATGTCAAATTAACGACTTAACGAGTGCTGAAGATTGTTGAATTTGTTGTTTTTGTTCTTCAATTGATTGAGTGTTTGATTGTTTGCAGACATTGTGCAATGCGTGTGGGATCAAGTACCATAAGAAGAGGAGGGCGCTTTTGGGGCTACAGAAGAGCGAGAAGCCGAGGAGCAAGAAGAAGATGAAGATGTATGGTAACGGATCGAATCGAGAGGCTAAAGCTGAAGTTAGGGCTCCATTGAAGATCAAAATGGTGATGAAGAAGTTTAACGGTAGGAAATTTGGGGAGGAAGAGCAAGCTGCTTTGTTACTCATGGCTCTCTCTTGTGGCTCTGTGTATTCATGAGAAGAATAAAAAAAGAAACGACTAATACTAATTTGAGTGCGAAAATTTTGAGTTTGTAAACCCTAATCAAAGATTTCATTCTGAATCAATTTTTTTGTTGTTGATTTCTTCTGGTTTAGTGAAAGTTTGTTGTTTTTGTTCATGATGAAGAAATTGTGAGTGTTGTAGTAGTCTGCAGGATGCTGAATTGATTGATTGTTGATCATTGTTTGCTTGAGTTCACAGCAAACTGAAAATTATGGTGGGGAATGGCGCCGTCGAGTTCTAGGGTTAGAATTGGGGGTGATGAAATTTGTCATTTTTTTCGAGGCAACATTATTTTGGATTATTGGTTTGTGTATGTGAGGAAGTTGGTGATGATGACTAGTGACTGATGATGAGCCTTTGAAAATGGACTCAGCAGAATTGGGCTTTTGGGCTGTTCATGTATTGGGCCAGCCCGGCCCGTTAAAAAAGTTAACCCTTATACTTTTTTTTTTCCCTTTACTCTTAAGAATTTCTCCAAGAAAAAGTTAAATATGAGAAGTAATTAAACTTTTAAGTGCAATAAGAAAGTTATTTTTATGATGAAGGACACACATTCGGTGTTAAATCCTCGATTGATAAGTCAGCCAACAAAGATCACGAATCATGTAAATTAATTTGTGCATTGCGCCAATAAAATGAAGGATGATAAGACTTGGGGCTTGTAAGAAACTAGTTGTATTGGATTTGTATAATCTCGTCCTTCTTTGTACAAGCTTGGGGTTTTCGATGATCCATCAAAATTATGCTTTCGTCGTAAGAATGGGCACTTAATATCGGACTCTTGTTTCAATAATGGTTAGGAGGGTCATAGGGAGCAATCTTCTCAAACGAAGGATCGTGTGTATAGTAACATCACCCTTAGTTGGAATCATATAAAGCTTCTTCCATAAGGTAGACACCATTCTCCTCCATTACCCACAAATCCACAACATCACCCAAATAGTTGTGATTAGTAGACATGGTCACCAATGCTGCGAGCGTGCTAGCATACTCCAAAAACATTCCGATGGCCTTGCCCCTGGTGAGTGATGTATGCTTTTGGGGAAATGCATTTTTCTAAACTCTTCACTCTCGCAATCAAACATCAACACGAAATATGTGACGCTACTTTGGCAATCCCATTTGCCATTAGTAAAACACAATGTTGAATATTCTTGCATCCAATGAATGCTTCTATTTTACGAAACATCATTTTCCCAAATCTTGAAACATCCATTTGTTGGCTACTTTAAGGCTGTTGCTAATGTCAACCGAATCTGTCGGCCCCATGCTTGAGTATACACGAATACACGATGATACTATGATGCAATACTTCGTCTAGAGTGGGGTACTAGTTGGACTTATCGAGACTAGACTACCTTGAAATCATTTTTATTAGCGTCGTAAGTTGTAACCAAAGCCCGCAACATTGATACAATGATCCACCAATCTCCATCATTGTCAATTTGAAAAATCAAAATCTATTTGCTTCAATTCTTCAATTAAAATAAACTAGTCATTGCGCACATCTGCATTTGATGAATTTACATACGTTGTCAACTTGGGAGCATTGTTCTAAAAATTCCCATCTAGCTTCTTCTAGGCCCCGCCTAGGCGCTAGAAGGTGCTAGCCCGCCTAGTCGGCTAGTCTTTTAGTATAGGAGACGACCGTCTAGTTCATCTAGACGCTCATTTAGACCGCTAGGCGCTAGACAGTCCCTCTCCGCCTAACGTTTTTTAGAACACAGTTTGTGAGTATATAAACTCGGCCAAATTTTGTAAATAAGAATTTAATCTAGATTAAGTAAAAAGGTATATATGTATCTATTCTATGAAAATGCTTGATAAATATAAAAAATTAAAAACTGTCCAAACAAGTGGTAGAGATAAACCAATTCCGAAAAACAAAACAAAAAAAACAGAGAATAATCAAGAAAAAAGAAAATTCCCCATTTGACCATTTCTATAAAATATTCATTTTTTGGAGTCACTTATTCTATAAATCATTTATTTATTCAGTGAGAAATGTACTTATTATTTTATCAAAAAGAAAAATAGTGAACAAGCCGTGTCCCTTTTCGTCTTTCCTCAAGCACCAAGTTGCGCGTGTCCTTTCCTTTTATATACACCCATCCAAACAGCCCCTTAATTCTTCTTCTCTCCCTCTTCCTCTACACGCTTTTCTCTGAAAATTTCATCTTCTTCTTCCAGGCAATTTCGATTTCACTCTCTAATCGAAGCTTCGATCGCATTTTCACACGGAAAGATAAACGCTTGCTTTATAAAAGCCTTCAATTTGCCTTTTTGGTGGCGATTTCGATCCCCAAATCCACCGATTTCGATGGAGGATCAGGTCTGGAACTACGGGAGGTTGACTTCTTCTTCTTCTTCCAAGTATAATCACGCAGCGGGGAATTCTACTTCGTATGGTAAGCAATTCGGATTTTGAGTTTCGGAGTTTGTTATGCTGATTTCTGTTCATCGGTTGTTGTTATTGTTGTGCGATGATTTGATGGTCGATTGTGGTTATAGCAGATTTCTATGATGATTATGAGGAGATAGATGTGGATGAGGATTTGGAAGCGGAGTATATTTGCCCCTTTTGCTCCGAGGAGTTTGATATTCTCGGGCTGTGTTGTCATATGGAGGAGGCGCACCCTGTTGAATCTAGGAAAGGGGTATGAAGTCTTTTTGATTGTTGCTATGTGTTTTATTTGCCCCTTTTACTTGCGTTGGTTAATTTGAGTGCTCTTGGTTTGGTTTTGATGGTGTTTGGGTCAAATTCAGCTCTCATTGAAATCTGAATTGGTTAAAGAGACGAACTTGGTATCCGTAGATTCTCATAATAGTCTGGTTTTGATAGTATACAATATCCTTGAATTCATCTCTCTAGACGATTCAGATTTAAGTGGAAAATTTGATTCTTCTCCATGCTTCATCTCAATTAAGCTGTTCTCAGCTGGGTGGAGTGCTGGTGAGTGAAGATTCAGCTGCCATCAAGCTTTATTCAGCTTTATCCCGCTGGTAGGCTAACGTGTATAAGCGTAGTGTAATGGAAAAAAAATAATCCCAAATAAGCCCTTTTAAGATTGACCGAATGCAGCCTTAGGTACAGACTTACCATGATTTGCAAATAAGAATCAGAAGATTTCCAAGCTTTTTCGTTCTTCTGGTTCTCGATGACATTAGGGGAGCGGTTCCATTGAATATCTTGGATATAGCTCCTGTGCAATTACACTTAAGGCAATTTCTATGGTTTAAATGTAGTCCTGTTTTAATGTAAAAGTGAAACATACATAAGGGTTTCACAGTCAATTTGTGGTGTTTTGGGAGACAATATCTTGGATTCAACCTTTGTTTTTGTTTAGCAATGCGATTTTTCTTGTGTTTTATTTTTCTTCTAAACTGACCATTACCTACTTTGTTGATGTGTTCAGATTTGCCCCATTTGTGGAGAGCTCGTGGGATTGAATTTGATTGATCATGTAGCAATGGAGCATGAATATGCCCATAGAATATCCTTTTCATAAGTAGCTTTGTCTTTATTTTGGCTAGAATGTGTGACATCACTATCAAGCTGTTGATAGCATAATTGAGGTACAGCATTACTGTGTCACTATAAAGTTCATTGCTTTGTTTCTTAATATTCAGTATGGAGTCATTAGAATAATTTACAAGCTAGCAGTTGAGAACAACCTCACTTGTTAGTAGTATTTAGATATGTTCATACTGGTACAGCATGTTGCAAATTCAGCCTTTGTAAATTTTTTATATTGTACAACTACATATGTAATTTCATTTCTTGCTGTATGTTTCATAGTATTGAGAAAATTCCTGAAAGAAATACACTTCTTTTAGGAGCAAAAGAGGTCAATATGTCTGAGGTTTGCACTTCTTCACTGGATAGATAAAAAGTCACAAGTCTTTGACAAGCAATTATTGTTTCCATTGATATGACCACTTAAGCATCTTCTTTTCTTAAACATCAACGAATTGACATTGATGGGTCTATAGAAACACGTAGTGCGTATTACAATAGATAGAAGATTCTTTGAAATTAAGTTTATGGTATAATGCTAGTACCATGTATTTTTCCTTGGTATGTTGATGTTTCCAAGTGAATATATATTTCTGGATTCCTTAACCAGAAACTACAGGCTTGGTCATGATGAAAGAGAATCTAATACTATATCAATGTTGCAAAAGGAAATGGATGATAGGAGTCTTGAGTCTCTTCTTATGAGGCCACCGTCTCTGGGACTTTCACTCAATGTGGCAGCTGATAGGCTTCTCACATCGTTTATTGGAAACTACTCGACCACCACAGATCTCCACAGTACACCAAGTCCTTCTAAAGATGTTTTTCAAGAAGAAAAACCCTTGAATGAGAATATCTTGGAAAGGTAAGATAGTAAAGTTGCCAGGGGTTTTGATCTGTATTATGATATGTTGTTTTAGGCTTGTTGGCTGTTTAAGATGGTATGATCTGGATAATTATTGCCAGGGTGGACTTCAGAGTAGGTTCTATATTTTTTGTATTATGGTCAACTTCAAAATGTCAGGACTTCATTGCTGTATATAATCAACAACTTGATTTGCTTGACTATAATAGTGACCTACAATTTTCTGATTAAAGCCTTTTCAGATTTACATATTGCATTCTGTTATGTACACAATTTGGGTTAGCTATTGGGATTTTATCTAGAAACCAATTTGTTGGGCTGACAGGTGGTGTCTCATAAAGTTAGGGACCACATAAGACATTTATGTTTATTGAGAGGGAATTATTAAATTAGAGTGAGGACTATCTAGGGTTACCTGAGGGTAATTTTACCAAACTACCTTGTATATAAATATGGGACTAGCCCTACCTTTGAGCGTATCCAGAATTTACTACTTGTAATATGCTTTGCCTAAGGACCAGTTTACGGTATTTGGAGAGTGTTGCAAGGGTTTTATCCCTTGGCTCTGGTTTCTCTTTTGCTCTTCGGTCTGTGTGTGTGTTTTGTCTGAAACTTGTGATATCCTGACTTATGCTCTATCACATATAGATGCTGTTTTCTTTTCTTGATGTTTCATGGACAATAATGGTCAAATTATCTCCTTCAATCTCTTTTTAAACGTCTTACTTTTTCTGGTTCTTTATCTCATAGCTATCACTTCTGCTTTTGTTATTGATGCTTTGTGCAATTTCTTATCTTAAAGCTAAATTATGTTAGGACCCTTATCTGCTGCTGCCTGACTCATAATGGAAATCAATCAGTGTTGATAGTATTTTACCATTAGTCTAAAAACCAGTTGCTGAAATTTGCTTCAGTACCTGTAATTCATGACACTTTGGTACTCATTATTGGGTTCCAGGAACTAGCTTTTGCTTGGTTGAAGATGTCGCATGAGAATGAAATGACTTTCAGTTCACTGTACTATTTCTCTTGTTAAATCCAATGAATCTCAGTATATATATAGAGAAAACCAAACAATGTATTCTTCAGTTAGCTTTCAATTTCCATTCAACACTGTTTTGCATTTGCTGATTTGCTCTCTAACCTAAATATCAAATGCTATCAAAGTTGGAAAACAATGGGAATCGAGAAGCGTCACTTGTTAAGTTTTTCTGTAAACAGTACATAATAGTTTTGCATTTGCACTATTTTTTTTAATTGCCTGATGTACTTTTGCATTTAGAACAGGAACAGATAATTGATTTTTTGGTCATTACAATCACTGGTTAAAGTATATATAGGATCTAAAGTGTGGTATTGTTTTGTGCTAACAGGGCCATGGAAAATCTATCAGTAACTGATGAAAACAAGGAAGAAAAGGCTCAGAGGAGCAAGTTTGTACAATCCCTGCTGTTCTCCACCATGCTTGATGATGATTTATAGTGGGCAAGCATCTGAACTCTCTTGGACTTCAATTGAGCTTTCATGCACAATGTGGTGAAATCCCTATCAAAGGCTATTCTTTCACAGAAAACCCAAAAAAAAAAAAAATGTCCTAGACAGGGGTAAATGTAGATGGTTTTCAGGGGTAACATTTAATTTTATAATGACAATGAAATTATCATGTTATAACTTATAAGGCAGCAATGCTTTTCTTCATTGCCTGCAAAACAGATGCTGCAAATTCCAGAGGTGGTGATTTTCATAGTCCAGTTTATGTTTCTCTCTTTTTCATGTATGTAGTTAGCCTTGTAACAGCAATAAACTGCTATTTATTAGCTGACTTTTGCCTGTAATTTATTTTGTGCATAATGAGATTAGGGTTGCATTTAAGTGTTTGATTTAAGTAAATCAACTGGTTTGGGTGTACACTGGTGTGAAATGACTGGAATATTTGAATCACTTATAACTTGTTTGGATAGAGGAGGTGGAAGTAGTCATAGAGGTGAACCGAACTGAACCGGAACTTGGAGGCTCGGCCTCCCCACGGTTTAGGTTTGTATTGGTGGTTTCTCGGTTTGGTTTTGGTTCCTGTTTTCACAATTTCGGCTAACCGAAAAACCGAAAATGTGGGACTGTTTAATTAATAATTCGTATTTAAGAAAAGATTTCATTTATATGAAATGTATAATTCACACACTTGTAACAAACGAAGCTATCAATCGGTTATTTTAGCAACCTAGACTATCAATCGGTTATTTTAGCAACCTAGACATGTAAAATTAGTTTATATTGAAATGTTCTAACCAAGTTGGATAATATTTTCTTAATACAAAGTTGATAATTTTATTTGCCTTTTAAGTATATTATTATTATAATAAAAAGGTATATAAATGGTTATTGGTTAACCAAGAAAATCGAACCGAAAAATTGGTTAACCGAGTTCCGGTTAACCGAAATTCATGCTTAGGTTACGTTCATTGATTTTAACAAATCGAATTCATGGTTAACCAAAGTTCGATTAACCAAAATCATGGTTAACCAGATTTGGACACCCTTGGTGGAGAGTATATAGTTATAGATAGATGCTATTTTTTGGGTTGTTTTATATAATTTAAACAATAAAGGGTGATAATGTAAAATTTGGAAAAAAGTTAGGGTTTAAGAATGTAAAATAAAAAACCCAAAACCCAAAACCTCCCATCTCCTCTCTACGGCCAACACAAACACACATCCATAGAGCAATGGCCGCCACAGAGCCTTCTTCCCCGGCCGTCTCCGGCGATTCCATAGAGGAAGCAATCAAAGGCCTCCTCAAATGGAAGGATTGTCAATCGAATTCCTCTAAGCCCCAGCTCCTCTCATCGGACGATTTTCTCTACCTGGTCGTAACCCTAAAAAAGATCCCTCCGAAGAGCCGAACCAATCCCTACAAAATCCCTCTCATCCACCCTCTCTTCTCCGGTGCCGAGCTCTGCCTCTTCCTCGACGACCGCCCCGACCGCCTCCCCACCTCCAAGGCCGCCAAGGCGAAAATCGCGAGCGAAAGCATCCCAATTCCCAAGGTAATCAAGCTCTCGAAACTGAAAACTGATTACAAGCCTTTCGAGGCGAAGCGGAAGCTTTGTGATTCGTATGAGTTGTTCTTGGCCGATAGGAGGATCATCCCGTTGCTCCCGAAGCATATCGGGAAGGAATTCTTTAGGAAGAAGAAGATCCCTGTGAAGGTGGATTTGGAGCACAAGAATTGGAAGGAGCAGGTTGAGAGGGTTTGTAGTTGTGCATTGTTGCACTTAAAGACGGGTACTTGTAGCAGTATTAGGGTTGCTAGGTCTTCCATGGCGCCCGGAGAGATCTTCCAGAATGTGGTGGCTGCCATTAATGGGGTTGTTGAGACTGTGCCTAGGAAATGGAGTAATCTCAGGTCTTTGCATTTGAAGTTGTCTGATTCTGTGGCTTTGCCTATTTACCAGTCTCTGCCTGAGATAAAGGAAGTTGCTTTGGTAGAAGCTGTTAAGAAGAGAGGTAGAGAGGAAGGAGAGGATGTGTTGTCAAGTAAGAAGAAGAGCTCTAAGGCATCATCTAAGAAGGGCAGGATTCACCAAGTTAGATACATGGATGATGCATTTGAGGAGGAGAATGATGTTGTTCAGATAAAGAAAGACAAGAAGAAGGAAGTTGGAAAGGTAGAACTGGTTAAATCGGATGGAGCTAAGAGGAAGAAAGAGAATAAAGTTCGGAAGGTGTCCAATGTGACAAAATCGGGTAGTGCAAAGAAGTCCAAAAGAAGCTAGACTAGCAAAACCAACCATGAATTACAACTAGGATATGGATAGAGTGGTGGAGTCTGTGAACCAAAGATTAATTTTATGCCTGGATGGACACAACACACAGGTGCTATGTAATTTGAAGTTTTGAAATTTATGCTTGATAACAATTTTTCAACTTTCAATTTTGGTACTTTAAATTTTGCTTGATACTAGTATGTATGATGTTCAAGGGCAGATCTGGACTTGGGTTCTTAATGAAAGCTGTTTGTTATCTGTTTGCTTGACAAAGTGCCAAAATTGATCTGCTGTTTTTTGAGTGTGCCATATTGGCTAAACAATTCTTGCATTTTACAAGCAGTGAATCAGTTGTTTTTTGACTTGGGCTTGGTTTTAATTGCTAAGCAGACAATTGAGTGTATCCAGAATTTATTACTTGTAATAGACTTTGCCTAAGGACCTATCAGTTGTTTTTTGACTTGGGCTTGGTTTTAATTGCTAAGCAGACAATTGAGTGTATCCAGAATTTATTACTTGTAATAGACTTTGCCTAAGGACCTGTTTAAAGTATTTGGTTTCTCTTTTGCTATTCTGTCTCTCTGTGTGTGTTTTGTCTGAAATTTGTGATATCCTGACTTATGCTCTATCACCTATAGATGATGTTTGCTTTTCTTGATGTTTTAAGGACAGTAATGGTCAAATTATCTCCTTCAATCTGTTTTTTAATGTCTTACCTTGTCTGATTTTTTTCTCTCTTATAGCCAGCAGTTGTGCTTATTTTATTGATGCATTGAACAATTTTTTGTTATCTATTGCTGCCTGACTCATAATGGTAATTTATCAGTGTTGATAGTATTTTGTCATTAGTCTAAAAACCAGTTGCTGAAATTTGCTCCAGTACCTGAAATTCATAACACTTTGGTGCTCATTGTTATTGGGTTCCAGGAACCAGGTTTTGCTTGATTGAAGATGTCACATGAGAATGAAACAACTTTCAGCACCTCTGACTATAACATTTTCTCTTGCTAAATCTAATGAATGTCAGTATATAGAGAGAACCAAACAATGTATTCTTCAGTTAGTGTTCAATTTCCATTAAACACTGTTTTGCATTTGCTCTCTAACTTTATATGCTATCAAAGTTAGAAAACAATGAATGCATAATAACTGGTTAATATAGGATGTAAAGTGTGGTAATGTATTGTGCTTACAGAGCCATGGAAAATTTATCAGTAACTGATGAAAACAAGGAAGAAAAGGCTCAGAGGAGCAAGTCTGTACAATCCCTGCTGTTTTTCTTCACCATGCTTGATGATGATTTATAGTGGGGCTTTCATGGATTTCAATTGAGCTTTCATTAAAAAAAAAATCCTAGACAGGGGTAAATGTAGATGGTTTCAGGTTTAACATTTAATTTTATAATGACAATGAGATTATCATGTTATAACTTATAAGGCAGCAATACTTTTTTTCTTCATTGCCTGCAACAGAAGCTGCAAATTCCAGAGGTGATGATTTTCATAGTCCAGTTTATGTTTCTCTCTTTTCATGTAGTTTTAGCTAACTTTGCCTGTAATTTGGGTAATTTGTTTTGTGCATAATGAGATTAGGGTTGCATTTAAGTGTTTGATTTAAGTAAATCAACTGGTTTGGGTGTACACTGGTGTGAAATGATTGGAATTTTTGAATCACTTATAACTTGATTGGATAGAGGTGAACCGAACTGAACCGGAACTTGGAGGCTAGGCCTCCCCATGGTTTAGGTTTGTACTGAACTAAACCGGGTCAGAAAGGAACTGAATTGAAACCGGCAGTTGGATCGGTTCAGTGTTTGAGAATTTTGGCGGTTTCTCGGCTTAAAATTGCCGGTTCTGTTTTTTTATTTATTAAATGGGCGGTTCACCCCAGTTTTGATTGTTTGTTAGGTTCCGGTTCACTAAACAATGGAACCGAACCGGCGGTTCTGAAAACGCATATCTCTGTATGACAGATTGACAGCATGATTGAATAATTTATAAGGGGACGATTTCGGTTCACTAAACAATGGAACCGAACCGTCGGTTTGTGGATTATATAGTTTAGGTTCCGGTTCACTAAACAATGGAACCGAACCGGCAGTTATGAAAACGTATACCTCTGTATCATACTATGATTGAATAATTGATAAGGGGATGATTATTATTTAGTCCATAGGAGACACTTAGGTCATCAAGATAATTAACTTACCATCACGATAATTAAATCGTCATTGCGGTCATTAATTCACGACATAATACTCACGGGCGTCATCACCTACTAGTTAACTCGACGTCATGATAAATAACTTGTAAAACTCACGAACGTAATCAACTATCAACTCGACGTCATGATAAATAACTTGTAAAACTCACGAACGTCATCACCTACCAGCTTAATTGATTAGGCTTGACGACTTGACGTCATCATCTATAATAAGTAGTAGTAAATAATGTTTCATCATGACTTGACGTCATCACCAAATAGCCGTCATGAAAATCGCGTTCCAACTCATGTCCCCCACCTTTCTCCTATCCAAAATTTTCAATAATTGTATTTGACATAAAATCTCTATTTTTTACGATCCATTTACACTAAAAAACCGGATAAGACCATAATTTAATCATTTTTTAAAATAAAATATTAGAATTTTATTGTAAAATATGTAAACTCGGCCTTTAGCCCTTTACCATCTAAAACCGGACCGTAACAAGCCCTGACCATATTATTTCAGTCCGGTCCGGTCCACGGTCCAAAGCTTACAAATTTTACGGTCCATCAATTTAGATCGAGACTGTATCTTCCGGTCCGGTCCGGTCCGATATGGACCGGTCGAACTCAATGCGTTTTAGGTTGCCTCATAAAAATTAGTACTAATCATCCGCTCTCACCAAAACCCTCAAAAAGTTCCTCCTCCTTCGATCGAGGCTTTCCTGTTCGCCGATTTCCAGGATTGTGATCGAGAAATCATGGCGCTGTACGCAGCGAATCGCCGTTTGTCAGCTGGATCGGCGACGTCCGTGCTGCGTTCTACACTGCTGAGGCTCTATTCAACGTCGTTTAGGGAAGAACGCGATACATTTGGACCCATTCGTGTCCCCTCCGATAAGTAATTATGCTATATCAATTCTACTTCCGTTTACTCCTTGTTTAGTTATCAGCAGTCAATGTCAGAATAGACATGGATACGAAGCTTGTTATGTCCAATTATTGCACCATTAGTCAAAGTTTATAGATAAATTTTCAATCTTTATATCTCATAAGGAAACTGGTTGAAATTCCTAGGTTGTGGGGTGCTCAAACACAGAGATCATTGCAGAACTTTGAGATTGGTGGTGAACGTGAACGTATGCCTGAACCAATTGTTCGTGCCTTTGGTATTCTGAAGAAATGTGCTGCTAAGGTTGGTTTTATAGTCTGCTTCCTGTTTTGATTTACATTGATTTGTATGTTTTAGGTGCTCACTGAGATGATGTTTCAGTAAGACAATACGTTCTTTATACATGTTCTAGTAGTTACTGAGATTAATTTTTGATCAGAGATTTACTATGACAATGTCCTCCTTAAATGTCAATGTTGCTTGATGATTAACTCTCATTTTAGTTATTTGATGTGTAACCAAGCTTGCTTAACAAAAATGATTTGATCATGGACATGCTTGATTTGGGCTGGTGATAAAGTGGATTATTTGAGATTCATTATAGGTTTTCTTCTGTGTGAATAAAGGCATTAGGATGATATAAGTTATAGCTTCTGGGCAAGTTCCGACGAATTTTGTATCAATTTCAAGCTTGTCATCGTCATCAATTTGAAGCTTGTATATATTCATATTCTATAATTCAGTTATTCATTTTCTGCATGAAAAATAAATGAGTGTAAGCTGTATTCTGTTACAGGTGAATATGGAGTATGGTCTTGATCCAACAATAGGAAAAGCGATTATTCAAGCTGCTGAGGAAGTAGCTGAGGGGAAGTTAAGTGATCATTTTCCACTTGTTGTGTGGCAGACTGGAAGTGGGACACAAAGCAACATGAATGCAAATGAGGTCATTTCAACCTTACTTTATTTGATGTTGATACAAATATACTCTTGTTTGTTGATATGTTATCATACCAATCAAATGAACAATGGAATGAGTTTTCCCCTTAACTGGCCTCGACTTGCAATTGGTTCCTCGTACATTGATATCAACTTTATTTTACCTAAGGAATAGATTAGTAGACATTTTTGGTTCCTCCCCAATACCTCACTTGGCATTTTCCAGCTGAATTTGTTCATATATAAATGCAAATTTGCTTTCTTTCCTTCTTTATTTTTTGTTGTCCTTTTTCTCCCCCAATTTTTTAATTTCGTTGATGTGCATATGCAGGTTATTGCCAATAGAGCATCTGAAATTCTTGGTCACAAGCGAGGTGAGAAGTTTGTGCATCCAAATGACCATGTGAACAGGGCACAATCCTCTAATGATACATTTCCAACTGTAAGCATATTTTTTAAAAATATCTTTCTTCAATCCTTTGCTTCATTAAATAATTAGAATGAGATCAATTTTATCGCTCCTTTCCTGACCAAAGCTTTTATCTAGGTCATGCATATTGCTGCTGCTATGGAAATAAATTCAAGATTAGTACCAAACTTGAAGCATTTACAGTCTTCACTGAATGCAAAGGTTATATTCACATCATAAATTAGCTTAGATAATATAATTCTTATATTTCCCTTTTTTTGGTGAATCATCTAATTGTTTATGGAATTAAATGATTCTTGTATGTATTTTCCTGTACACTGCTGCAGATGTTTCTTGATTGTCATAACCAAATTCTATAGTTGTTTCTACTAAATCAGCTGCAATTAACAAATATTCTTTCATTGCATTCTTATAGTCTGTTGAGTTTAAAGATATCGTCAAGATTGGACGTACTCACACCCAAGATGCAACGCCTTTGACTCTTGGTCAAGAATTCAGTGGCTATGCTACCCAGGTATGTTAAACTCTCTCCTAAGGATGCATCATATTTATTTCACTTTTGAATATCAAATATCTGAAATGTCAATGCACACATAACATGGAATGACCTTGTAATCGTGTTATGTTTGTTACAGGTAAAGTATGGAATTGAAAGGGTCACTTGCACTCTACCCCGGATGTATCAGGTGTGTACACCTCACTTGGATATTATTGTATTCATTTCTTTGAATTTTTCCATGCTTACTTTTTTTCCCTCTTTTCTCTAGCTTGCACAAGGTGGAACCGCAGTTGGAACCGGATTGAACACAAAGAAAGGGTACGCTGACAGTCTTCTCATTTTTGTGACCATTCATTGCCCATTGTGCATAATTTTAAGCACTTATCTCTTGCCTTCTCTAAATAAACAATTACTGTTGATGTTGCCTTTCTTGCTGGAATCCTGGACAATTAATATAGTGCTTGTAATTATTTTAAAATTGACAAGAGTTGATTCCGGTAGGAAAAATCAATGTCAATATGTTGAAATTACCTATGACACTCACCCAGCATGGTTTGCATTGTCTCTGTTAAAGTGCTGACGGATGGTTAACATATACTTAGTAGGTTGTCATTTGATGTGTTTACATCCATATATGGCTTGTTTAATATTTTATTTTATCTTTGGTCAAGAAAATTTTAGAACAAAGAGATGACATATTTGCAAACTTTCAGGTTTGATGTGAAAATTGCTGCAGCAGTTGCTGAAGAGACAAGCTTGCCCTTTGTGACAGCAGAGAACAAATTTGAAGCTCTGGTTGATATCAAACATGCATTTTATCTCCTTTCTTCCCTTTCCTTTAGAATCTTAGGAATATTCTGTTAAACTGAAATATAATTAATATTTTCTTCCTCTTTATTTTTGCTTATTATAGGCTGCCCATGATGCTTTTGTTGAATCCAGCGGAGCTCTTAACACGGTGGCTGCTTCTCTAATGAAAGTTGCCAATGATATACGCTTGTTGGGAAGGTATTACTTTGGAATAAGTCCTCCCTTCTCTGAACTTTTTATCTGGTGTATTTCGGCTTCTAAATGTTTTTTTTTTTACCATCCATTCAGTGGTCCAAGGTGTGGTCTTGGTGAACTCATTCTTCCGGAAAATGAACCAGGAAGCAGCATAATGCCTGTAATCTCCTCATTTAACTTCCATCTCATCATTTTACAGAAATAGAAAAATTAGGCTGAGTTATTCCTTTAGTAATCTGTATGTACTGAGAATAGTCATTATTTTATTTCAGGGAAAGGTAAATCCAACACAATGTGAAGCACTCACCATGGTCTGTGCTCAGGTAAGCTGAATAGATCTTCTGTGGTGAATATCATGATAACCTTATTGTAAATTCTTAAGCAATGAGATGTTTCCTCATGGATATTTCAATTTATCTGCATTTTATTGGCAGGTGATGGGAAACCATGTAGCCATTACAGTTGGTGGATCTAATGGCCATTTTGAGCTGAATGTGTACAAACCTCTCATCGCCAATGCCCTCCTACATGTAAGTTCTGTGATTCAACATCATAATTTCCAAATTTTTGTAAGTGGCAAGTTTAGTAAGGGATTTCTGAAATAGCTATGCATTATTATCATTTCTTAAGAGTCAAAACTTAAGCGTTTTATTTTTGCTTAGAATTTGCCTTCATTTGATGTTTCATTTTGATGGCAAATTGGGCATGATAATATTTCATCTTGATGCCTTAAACTACTTCATTTTCATGCTTCCTTTCTACTAAAAACAGTTCAAAGGTAATCTTTATCAGTCAATAAGGAGAGTCCTGTTAAATCTAAATCAACCTACACATCATTGGATCTGCATCTCTTATTTGATGTTGCTAATAATTGCATCATATGAAGTCTTGTTTTTTTTTGGCATTAAACCTGTATTGGTATTCACTATTCCCCCACCTGTATTCATTTCTCCAGTCAGTAAGATTGTTAGGTGACGCTTCTGCATCCTTCGAGAAGAACTGTGTCAGAGGAATTGAAGCCAACAGGGAGAGAATTTCAAAGCTACTACACGAGGTAAAATGCGCATTCATCTTCATCCTAAAAAAATCTTCCTATGCTCAATTTATTAGTTCAACTTGCTCATGCAAAATTTTTGCCTCTTTTTTATGTGTTTCAGTCACTAATGCTTGTCACAGCCTTGAATCCTGTAAGTCAATTTTCTGTGCTGAATTCTTTTTCTTCATTATTTTCGTGTGCTGTATGTCCTCTTACTTAAGGATGTTTTCCTATCTTAGAAAATCGGTTATGACAACGCGGCTGCAGTAGCCAAGACTGCACACAAGGAGGGAACCACATTAAAGGTACATAAAACCTAGAATTTCAGCCAGTTGGGCATTTGAAGCATATTTATTGCAACATAATGTCTCACACCATTTGCTTAATATACATATACTCCCTCTGTTCACTAAAGATTGCCATTTTAGGATTCGACGCAACTATTAAGGAATTTTTCAACACTGCAAAATATTTCTTAACAAGATTTTTATGCTAAAAGGACAATCTGAATTCTGACTAAATTGATCAATTTGCAGGAGGCTGCCTTGAAGCTTGGAGTGCTAAGTAGCGAAGAGTTCGATCAGTATGTCATCCCGGAGAAGATGATTGGCCCTTCTGACTAATTCAACTCTACACTGCACAACTCATGGATTCTGACATTTTTGGTAAACATTAATATTCTTGAGGTTTTCCTGGTATCTGGCATTTTTTCTGTTGGCTTTTAAAACATTAGTGATATAGCCCATAAAATTGTGGGTAATAAGTAGGAAGGCCTTTGCCAATTTCTGTCATGGTAATTTCTCATAATAAGGAAATGCAGAAACAATCACATTTCATGTCAATTTTCTTGAAAACTAGTGCAATTCATTTTATAAGAATTATTTTCAACTTGTTTTTTTTTTTCGAACAAAACTTTCATAATTGAATCATATTTCCTTCCGGAATAGAAATTACAAAGTGTTAGATTTGTTTATGAGTGTGTGGTGGTTTTTGAAATAGTGGAGAAATTAAGGGTGTCCAACGTGACCCGTAAAAAAATAAAGTTGATCCGTGACCCTGATCGTAAACTGTAGAACGGGTTATGGCTTTGCAGGTCGGGTCACGGATTGACCTATTTGGCCCGTTTCGACCCTTTTGACCTGTTTCGACCTGCACACTGCCACAATTCAACAACAATGACATTTTATTTTTATTTTTGTTAAATATTACAGGTCTTACGGGACCTGTAACCCGACCCGTAAACTAAAAAAGCTGAACTTTTACCCGACCTATAATATTGCAGGCGGGTTGGGTTATGGGTCAACCTGCCCTTTGGACAGCCCAGGATAGATTGTGTAAAGGTGAAAGTGAATTAAAAGAAAATTGATAAATAAAAAAATAAAAAACTTTTTATTTCAGATTTTCCACGTGGATTAAATTTTAACAATTCAAAAGTATTCATTCAAAATACGTTTGGACACCATTATTTCAAATTTTAGAGCCAAAAATTCTAAACCCTAACAGGAATAGCACGAAGGGGAACAGCCTTCTGTATACTAAGCCCAAACACCTCCTCCATGTCCAAGCTCCCTGGCTCGGCGTCGTTCTCGAGCTTCCAATCGAACGAATGCACCAGCGACCCGAGCACCACGGGAGCCATCCGCATCACCAGCGGCATCCCGGGGCAGATCCGCCGCCCCGACCCGAACGGGATCAGCTCGAAGTTCTTCCCCCTGAAGTCGAACTCCGAGCCCAAATGCCGCTCGGGCTCGAACGAGAGCGGGTCAGGCCACACGTTCGGGTCGCGCCCGATGGCCCAGAGGTTGGCCCAGACCCGAGCGCCTTTCGGGATGACGTAGCCGCCGGCGACCTCGAGGGTGTCGACGGTGCGGCGGGAAGCTAGTGGGAGCGGCGGGTGGAGACGGAGGGCCTCCTTGAAGACGCCTTGGAGGTAGGGGAGGCGGTCGATGTCGGACTCGTTGATCGGATTCGATCTTCCGATGACGGCGTCGAGCTCTTCCCGGAGCTTACGCATCTTGTCGGGGTGGCGTACGAGGTACGCCATGGCGAATTCTAGGGTGGTTGATGACGTGTCCGTTCCTCCGCTGAAAAAGTCCTGGACACACAAATAATAACGTCAATGATAATGTTTTGTCGAAGTTTTGTTCAATTAAAAGACTCATTTTGTTTAGTTGATTAACTAAAGAAAATGTCAAAAGAAGTTGTATAGTACTTCCTTAATTAGTGTGATAAACGAAGGAAAATAGTGTTCATATAGAGATTCATATAGAAGGAAAATAGTGTTCAAAAGTTGATCGAACCCGAAAAAACTGACCCGCTCAAACTCGACCCAACCGACCCGAAACCCAATTTTGATCCGAACCCGATTCTGACCCGAGAATATTTTGTTTTCTGCCCGACCCCCTCAAACTCGACCTGACCGACCCGAAACCCAATTTTGATCCGAACCCGATTCTGACCCGAGAATATACGACCCAGACCCAACACAATTGGATTATGACATTTAATTTGAAAATAATTTTATTTATTTTTACATATTTATATTATTTTTTAAATAATTTAAAAGTGGAATAACACTTAAAAAATGACGCCGGTCAACTCGAACTCACACGATAACCTTTCATAATCCGACCCGATTTATAGGAAACCCGATTGATCTGAACCCGTACTTAATTCGAACCCGATTGAACTGACTCGATTGACAGGTCTATAGAACCATATCGAATTCTATGAGATGTCGTGAAAAAGTTATTTTAACCAAATTGATCAAAAAATCATATAAATTTTTTACCTAATCCCATACTTTCCGCCTATATTGAATTCCAATCAACAAACCAAGGCCAAAACCAAATTCAAATCATCATAACAAAACAATTTTGAATCATTGTACTTACAATGAGAATATGTATGATGAACGTCCGGGTAATCTCGGTGCCCTCCTGGCGGCTAAGCTTGAGCAAGATCCCGAGCATGTCGGACTCGCTCTCCGGCGACACAGCCGAGTTTCCGGCTAGGCGGTCCGCAATGACACCGTCCATGAAATCCATGAGCTTCTGGAGACACTTGCCCACGCGCCGTCGGATCCCCTGGGGATCGAGCGGCCTCAGGATCGGAAAATAATCAGCTAGATTCGGTTTTCCGATGGCTAATGCCAAATCCCTCATTAGTTGCTTGAACTCGACCGATTTGCTCGAGCTCGGGTCGGCGAAATCCATGGACAAGATGGTGTTGGAGAGGAAGTTGAGGCTCACGTTGAACGCCGCCTCGCCCACGTCGACGACGTCGCCCGAGACGGCGCAACGGTCCACGTATGAGACTAGGTCGGCCACCTGTTCGTGGCCGATATTAAACGTCAATTTTGTTGACTTATATGTGAAATGGTTTAAATTCCCGACTAGTCTGCCGGAATATAATAGCTTTGAATCACTAAATATTGTCTTTCTTAAATTGGGAATTGCTGAAACTAACCCAAAATTTGGGGAAATTTACAAAAAATAGCTCGAACTTTAAAACTTGTGGCTAATAGGCTCAATTATTATGAGACCTCAACAATTTAAGGCTCGCATGTTTAATGATTCTTAAGCTAGCGATTAATTGTGGTAATTTAAAAAAGTTAAGACCCCCAAAGATTAGGTTATCATATGCAATTTTACTTTCTTAAACGAGCCTAAATTTTGTTTTGACATAAACTTTTTTCAAAATTTATAAATGGAGTAGATTAATTTCGGTTTAAAAATTTCAGTTTTAAAAAATTACATACACTTAGGTTATCATCTGCAAGGTTAGACTCATTCTTATTTTTTATTTATCAATTTCTCTAACTTATGTTAAGGCATTATAGGTTAAACATACTAGTTTTAAAAATTAAAATCCTACAAGAAAAACTAATAAATCCTAAAAATAAAATAAAATACCAATTACAACTTCACAATCAAAACTAAGCTAAAGGCTGCCTATGACTTAAGTCAAAACTTTTGCCAAGAATAGTCGCCCAATTAATTGTGTGACTTGTGTTGTGGAATCTTCAATACATCATCGTACGTTTAATTACGAATTTTCTTGTGTTTGAATTACGCCATTTATTACACTATCTTACATTAAACTACATTAAACCTAAATTTTAAGAATTTTGTAAGAAACTAATTTCTTACAAATGACTTTTTTGACCAAATTACTAGAATCAAAACATAAGAGTTTATCAACCATGAACATAGTTTAGACTTCATTTTATCCGATAAGGCAATACATCTTTCTCGCTATGGGCGCAAGTTAGGATCTGTTTGGATCGTCAATTTAATACATTAACTTGCATTAAATCATATATATTTAATGTAAATTAATACATTAAATTGAGCGATCCAAACAGACCACAATTGAATCAAACGAGATGATCGATTACCTTGCGTTGTCGGAGGTGACGACTCGATTCAAGGCTAGCGCCGGAGAACATATGAGTGGCGGCAATCTTACGAAGATTCCGCCACCTTGGCACGTTCGGTAACCATATGATGGAGAACTTATCATGGTCAAGGGCACAATTGGCATCATATATACCTCGGTTCGATAACGCGACGTCGTTTTCGCTTATCACGTCCTTGACGGCGGCGGAGCTCGAGACGACGACCACCGTGAGGGACCCGAGCCGGAGGCTCATGACGGGCCCATGCACGGCGGCCAGCCCGGCTAGGTATTGGTGGAGCTTGAGCCCTAGTTGGAAGAGGTTGCCGAATATGGGGACTTGAGCGGGGCCCGGTGGGAGCTTACGACGTGGAGTGTTGTGATTGGCCGCGGATTTTTTGAGGAGGTGGCGCGTGGCGAGCCACGCGAGGAGGAGGCATAGGGCGTAAGTGTAGTAAGTGTTTGGTATGATCATCATGGTGGTGGCTTTTGGTTGCTTTGGGATATAGGTGCAAATTAGGGTTTTATAGTAAAGTCTTTTTTACTAGATGAAGGGGCTTTATTGTCAATTTGTGGAAGGAGGAGTTGAACCGGAATTGAAGAAAGTGTATTTAATTGGATTGTGATGATGGTCGTGGACCGGTGAGATGTTTGTAATGTTTGGTCAAGTGATTGAAGTCTAAAGTAGTGTACTAGGAGAAATGTAAATGAGGTTGTTGTCTTGCTAGGCCACTTTCAAAATTAGCAATTTTTAAAGTTTGTTTTTGGGCAATTTCAAAGTTGGAATTCCCTCATATTTTTTAAGAAGCTAATTTGGTTGTAGATTATATCAATGGATCGTTTTGACGTGTCTTCTGTTAGATTTTCGGTCGGGGAACGAAAGAAACGGGTAATTTGTCGGGAGTTGTTTTATCAATTAGCATATAAAGTCGGGATCCATCCTTTTTACCCAAAAGCTTAAGCCATTGGGTAGAGCTTCACCCTTCCTATATATGCTAGTGGTGAGTGAGTATATTTTTCGACGTTGGAATTGATTTTAGGTTCCAATATCTCCTCCCTTCCAATTACCTCCGACCTGATCCTCAGGGACCTCATCCAAAAGGATGCTCTAGGCCAGTTTATCTCTCTTTAGAGAAGATTACCCTAATTTATTTTCCTATAAAAAAAGATGTCTATGTAGATCGGTTGACTGAAACAAATCGATAGTCTAACAAACCAGTAAGAACTAAGAACGCACAAATACAAAAAAAAAAAACTTTAAATAAGTAAAAGAGAAATTTAATAGACAATAAAAAGCTAACATATGATGGGAGAACGGCCACCAAGCACTGTTGAAACTAGTATCATCAATACAGAGGAAAAACGAGTCAATTCCATCTAGAGAGGTCACGACGAGCCTCCAAATTTAATATCAAATGTGTAACCAAATGGTCCAATGTGACGCTATTTTATGTTTTATGTTGCAATAATTTGTGTGTAATTTCTATATGACGCCTTCATATAATATATCAAATGTTTAATTGGATGTGATGGTCATCGACCGGTGAGATATTTGTAAATATTTGGTCAAGTGATTGAAGTCTAAAATAGTGTACTAGGAGCAAGGTAAATGAGATTGTAGTCTTACATATATATATACTATTGTTTTTTATAAGCAAATAATTAAATGTACCAAATATGTCTAATAGATCAAGAGATTGAAACAAATCGATAATCTGACAAGCTAACAAGAACTCATTGACATAAATGTATGAAATCAGGTATGGAGTTGGAATAAGATATGAGGTTGAAAATGAGATAAATGAACCAAGCGCTATTGAAAGCTATTGAAATACACATCCCATATCGGAAATGTAAAGAGAAATAAGCCAGTATAAATACCCTTGAGTTACTCCTCCTATCGCCAATTGGTTTTAGGATGGAACCCCACTGGGCTTATGTACCGGGCATACGTATGCACGTGACCCATAAAGTTTCACATGGTGGCCCACAGATTTGACAAAAGCAGTTACATCAATATATAGGAAAAACGGATTAACTTCATATAGAGAGTACACAATGAACTATGTGGCCCATGAAATTTCACATGGTGGCCCACATAATTTGACAAAAGCAATTACATCTATATATGTATAGGAAAAACGGATTAAACTTCATATAGAAAGTACACAATGAACCATCTAGATGAGGAATTTTTAGGAGCCTCAAAATTTCATTTCATTTCATTTGTTAAACCAAATGTGAGGTTATTTTATGTTATAGTCTTGAATTAGAACATTGACTTCTTGTATAAATTTGTTTTATATTGTAATAAATTTACGAATTTTGAAGACTAGAGCACTTGAGGAATTCTCCAAATTCAAGTTTGGCGTTCTACGTATGCCAGGAAAACTTTGTTGTTTTCATCGGTTAAGACAAACACGAAAACGTCGAAAAGTAAGAACTTTTTAATTATGTTTCATCCTTATTATTTTATGTCATTAGTATTACCACACGAACAAGAGCATTGGGCTGGACTTTATACTTGGGCCAAGTGGCCCATTGCTATTTGGGCCAGAGTATGGGCCTAAGCACCTTTGTTGTTGTTTTTTTGGTCCAAAGCACCTTTGTTGTTTGTAATCCACATGATTAGGGTTGTAAATGAACCAAGTCATGCACGATTCGGTTAAGTCTCGATCATGTTAAACGAGCCGAACTTAGCACAATTTTAAGTATTGAAAGATAAATAAGGCTAGTTTGAGCATAAGAAAACTCGGCTCGTTTGTTCATGAGCAAGTCGTTTCTGAGCGATTTGGTTATTGGTTCGATTAAGTCTCGATCATGTTAAACGAGACGAACTTAACACAATTTTAAGTATGGAAAGATAAATTATTAAGTCAAGCTTGAGCATAAGAAAACTCGGCTCGTTTGTTCATGAGCAAGCTTGATTATATGTTCGTGAGCAAGCTCAGTATACACGCATGTACAATCTCGACTATATATTGTATTACGTAATATGTAGTTAAAGTAAAAACACGCAGTTTTGGTGGTCTCTCTACGTAGTTTAATTTTTAGTTTATTTACTTATATAGATGATCAGGTAAACGAGTTGTTTGTGAGCTTATTTCACGAACAAACTAAACGAGCAGTTCACGAGTTGAGTTCGGTGAGCCTTTAAATGAACCGAGCTCTAACAAGATTTTGAACTCGAACAAAGCTCATGTCTCAAACTCGCCTATTTCTAGCCGAGCTTAGCACGAGCAATTCAAAGTTCTTTAGCTCGGCTCAATTACAACCCTAATTATTATAATAAACAAGTTTCATACTAGCTAGTTCATAAACAAATTAACTAGGTTTTAGAACATACCCATCAGCATAACAATTGTCAATAAATAAACTAGCTAGATCCATAACACATATGAGCTCGAAGTTTTCTTTTCGTAACTACTGAAACTTCTTCGTAGTAGATAAGAGTGAACTAACTGCTTGCCTTGATTGCGATGACAAGCTAACGATAAGAGTGAACTAACTGCTTGCTTTGATTGCGATGACAAGCTAACAATATAGATAAGATTTTGAGCTCGAACAAATTAATTAAGCTCATGCTCGAGCTTGCCTATGTCTAACCGAGATGAACACGAGCAATTCAAAGTTCGGCTTAGCTCAGATCAATTACAACCCTAATTATGCACCTTTTTCATTTATTGTCACAAGACATGATTACACAAATGTTACATGTTACTAAACCCTAATTAAAAATGATTAATCATCAATGACAAGAGGAGCTTCAACACTCATACTCATGCAATTAAACTCTAAAGCTAAAACAGGCTTTGAAAGCATAATCAACAAGCTTAATTCACTTCTTGTTTTTGTTTGATCAACATTTTGTGCTTCTTTGTCTACTCTAACAAAAGCATTTGAAGGAGTTGTTACTCTAATTGGCTTCACCAAACGTACCCTATAAAACAAAACAAAAAAAATGCACATTAATTACCATTAAAAAAAGAAACTGATTAATTATATATTGTGATGTATATAATTAAGGAAGAAATTAACCTGCAAGCCATTTGACAAGAATATTTTAGAAGGCAAGGGTTATCCTTTGTTCGACCGCTACAAATTAAAAGGGATTTGAGTAGGATTAGTCAACTAATTACGCAAATTAAACACTAGACTTGAGCAAGTTTATAACTGCATTAATTAATTAATTGTTTAACTAAGAGTTTACCTGAAGCTTGGCAATGACATTTTAATTGATGGTCCCATCCATTTTTTGGAGTTCTCATGAGGCACTAACCAAATACAAAAGTATAAAAAAAGGTTCAATATGTAGTTACATTTAGGGCTAGACCTGACTAGACTAGAACCGAATTTAAAAAAAATAATAAATTGAGGATCGGATAAAAATTTCTCGGTCTAGTCCGGTTTAATTTTTGGCCATAGTCTGGTCCAAAAACTTTTTTAAATATATTTTTATAACAAAAATTGATTTTTTTTCTATCAAATCCTCTACCAAATTGTTGAAAAAGTCAAATTATATAACATTAAAATTAGGTTTGTATAACAATATTAATTTTATCAAAACACAATGGATCGAGGACCGAACCAAGATTGATACAGTCTATAAAAACTAGTCGAGAAAACCAAGAAAAATTTTCTATCATGAAGTCTCGGTTTAGACTTTCATGGACAATGTCTTTAGAAAACCAAGAAAAACGGGTAAAGACTAATTTTTTTTTTCCATTCCTACTTATGTTAGAGGATGTATAGTGTGTTTTGATTTGTTTTGTCAAACATAAACTAACCAGTGTTTATGAGGTTGATGCTGAAGATATTTTCATGTAAAGGGCCATTGAGTTGAGTCACCTCAGTAGTAGTTGTATCAATACATCTAGAGGATCTCTTAGAAGCTACACCAATTCTTCTCAAGAAGCCATTTGCTTTGTCTTTCTTTTGACTCATCATTTCCTCCTTCACTTTAGTGTGAACAATTCCCATGCTCTATATGTTAATTAAGAGAGAGAAAAAAATCATTTTAGAATGATACTATATCCGTTTCGTAATATAAGTCTTTTTTTGATTTTGCACATGAATTAAGACAAGTTTAAAATAAAAAAGATGATATGTTAATACTTGTTTTTTTATCACATGCACTATTAACTCTTTAATCTTGGATTTATAAATACATTAAATACTCCCTAAAAAAGTAAACTTCCAATACTACTAAAATTGCTTGAGTTAATGAATGTTGTTGGAATGTTAAGTACATTAAATAGAGTAATGACCTATTTTAGAAAGTTATACATTAAATAAGGGAAGGAATGACTTACATTATGAAACACCTTTTAGAGTTAGAAACGACTTACATTGCGAAACGGAGGGAGTAGCTAGCATTTTCTCTTATACAGTGAAGTTTTATTTATCCCTTCACAATTGCCCATTCCTTATTAGCTTAACTCATCAAATGTTTCCGTATAAACTATAGGCATGTTTGGATTACCATTCAAAATGCATTATCTTGTATTATAATGCAGGATTTAATGCAAAACCCAAGATGATGCACTTTGAGTGGTAATATCCAAACCGGTTCTATATATATCCGTAAGCATTGCATTAAATCCTACATTATAATATATAATCATTGTTCTAAAAATCCCGTCTAGGCGCTAGAAGGTCCTACCCCACCTAAACTATTGTTTAAGCTCGCCTAGGCAACCATTTGGACCGCCTAGGGCCCTAGACGCTAGGTGGCCTCACTCCGCGCGTCCAGGGTTTATCTAATGTTTTTTAGAACATAAAAAAATAATATGCACCTCTAGACTGCAAAAATAACCATATGAATCCCAATGAACATGAAGTCATAGCACAAAATTTTAGGTTAAACAAAATAAAGCTAGTTAATTAACCTTGGAGAACTTGGCAACATGGCTTGGAAGTCCTACATCCTACATAGTAACAAGACACAAATTACACAAACAATAACTAGTTAGGTATTATATTATTAAGCAAAGAGGAAAGTGATTAATTAACAAAACAACAAACTGAAATAGTAGTATTAATTAGTACAATTTAACACCTTGCGTCCATGAAGACATGCCTCATTGTTGCTCACAAATACTCTTGATGCCCATCTGTATTAAGAAAGACAAAGATTATATGTAATAGGACTTTAATACTTTATAGTGTCTACTTCTCAATTAATTAACTTGCAAATTTTAATACAATATAATAAAAAATTGCATCTAAATTTGATTTGATTGTGTGATTTTATGATAGTCCTACTTTATAATATGGCTACTCTTGCTTCTAGCTTTTCTCTAAATTTACTGGAAATATTCTCTCAACTTGTTCAGCTTAAGGGTAGTAAAACTCGACCTACTTATTCATAATTACATTAGGCTTTTTTATAAGAAAAGTGATTAGAAAAGTCAGCTAAAAAGCTAGCGATCTTTCTAAAACATCTTGATGGATGAGGTTTAGAAGACCCGGATCAACTGTAAGTGGAACGAACTAGACACGATGAAAGAAACCAGCGATGTAGCCTGCCACGAATTGAACTCTCGGGTGCGTGAGAAATACTCCAACACTGAAACCACGCGAGTAAATAATAGAAGCCCGCCCGCAACATCTCGATCTTTCACGGACAGTGTCAGTCACCAAACACGGAATTACACTAGGTTAGTTGTTATAGTTGTTGCTTTTTGCACATTTGATTTCATTCTAAAAAAGAATATAATAGACATTCATCTCATCTACTTACAAGTTACACAACCCAAAAAAAAAAAAAAAAAAGAATCTAACTTTTTGCCCTCCATTTCCATACCTTTTGAATATGCTTTATGCTTAAATTTGGTATTATTTTATTTAAATATCTTGTAATTCAGGGGGCTAGTAACAAAAGAAAACAATGATCAACTTGGCAAATTGCATGCACGAAAACAGGAATACGTAGAACCTAGTTTTTGCCAAAATGATCAATCCATATCAATCCATAAAATATCTCACCTTTCAAGCTCATTCATTCATTCATTCTATTTATCAATTCCTGATATTATTAAATTATTTTTTTTAATTAATTAATTTATTTATTTTTAGATCAAAATTTATTTTCAACCATTATAAAATACTTTTTTCTAAAAAAAAATCCAGATCAATTTTTAGAATTTGAAACAATTATTTTTTCATACAAATTCTTAATTTAACTACTAACTTATTAAACTATAGTCCAAGTCAATCCCTTTCGCCTCAAGTAGACGTGTGTAGGTTTAGAAAACCGGTGATTAGTTCTCAACCTGGCCGGAACCTCCACATTTCGGTTTGCGGGTTTCAGTTTCAGTCCGATTTTGACCGGTTTTCAACCGATTCAATCGTCGGTTTCGGTTTGAGGGGAAAAAAACTCGGCCAAGAGCTCCTCCTTGCCGCCAAAGCTCAGGCAAGAACTCGACCAAACTCTCTACGATCGTACAACCGTCGATTTTAAAGATAAACGTGTATGTGGTCCTTGAACCCATTGAGATGACCGTCGATTTAGGCCGTTTAAAAATTTTAAACTCTTTGAATCGTTTGAACCGGTTGACATTATTCTAAATTTCTAGCACAATAAATAAAATCACAAGAATTGACACATCAAATTATTGCTTCCAAATTTTTAATTCATTTTCAATATTCTAGAGATTGGGGCGCATCCTATGTTCATTGACTTTTATACACTCTCTTTGAGATGTATTTAATTACTATATCAATTTTAGTGTATTCTAACTAAATTTAATTATTATTATTGTCACATAGTTTAATTTTAGTTTTTTTGGGTCTATTGAGCGTACAGTCGTACACCCTTTCCTTGGGCAAGAATACTCCCATCTAGATTTTCCAGGTTCTGCTATAACGGAAACTAACCGAGTCAATGTTGTTGTTATATATTGTTATTGTTTCACTATTCTATAGTTAAACTACATTCTGCTCAGTGTTTTAAAAATCCCTTTTAAGTCCCGCCTAAGTGCTGAAAGGTTCTAACATATCTAACCGTCCAGACCGCCTAGACACTCGTCTGAAGCTGCTTAGGCTACCGTTCAGACCATCTAAACACTAAACGGTCCTTCTCAGTCCAGCGTCAAAACAAGAGAATTGCACTCAATTATTCTACCAAAAAAATTGCACTCAATCACAAGTCAAAACAAGAGAATTGAATAAGGAGGTACATACGCACAAGAAGTAGGAGGATTCCACACGAGCCCAGCGATCACAACAAGCTGTACCAATTAACATTCAAAAAATACAGATAAGAAATTTAAAGTGTTAAAAATTTGAGTAGGATTATCATATACAGGTGTCGCAAAACCATTGGCCAAAAGAGAAATATTTATCATTTTTTTTATGGTTCACATTCATCCATTCTGGATAATTTCTCGATAATATTTTCATAAAGATCTTTTCAATATCCAAATTTAATTTTATGTTTGCTATCTACTGTATTTCCTTCAAAAAAACTCCATATATTAAGTGCATCATTGGAAAAAAAAGAAGTGTGTAGAAATAAATTTCTTAATAAGTGGGTTAATAAATTATAAATTTTGACAACAAAAACATGTAGGAAAGTGACAATCTTTAATGAACAAATGAAATATATCACCAATTGTTTTCTGAAAAACTACAATTTCCGCCCAATAAATAAAGAATATTTCTATTAAAAAAAAATATGTGCAATTTACAATAACAAACCTCGTAAATTACCAATAAATTATTACTGAAAATTCTAAATTAATAAACATTTCTTAACAAAACTTAAGGACTAGAATAACAATCTTTATACATATAATGATATAAAACAAGCAATAAAAATGAAGAAAGACTGACCTCATCAAAGACTCCTGCTGGGCTATCTTCATAACTTGCAAGAAAGAAGCCACCAAGTGTATATCTGCACAAAAGATGAATCAAATCAAGTCATCAACATGAACAAAATCACAAAAACACAAACAAAGATTCATTCTTTTTTCAAAATAAAAATTACCCAAAAGCTTCAACCAATCTGAATTCTTTGGGAACAAGAGCTCTGGCAATTTCTGACTTAACAAGATGAAACTGATATAATGCACTGCAAAAAAACAAAAAACAAATCAAACCCACAAAAAATTACAATTTAAAATGAAAGATTTTTCTCAATTGGAGGAAAAATTACCTTCCTTGGAACTTCCATGGAGGTTCTTTGTAGCCTGTACAAGAAAAAGAAGATGGAGCTTCCATGGCAGAATACATAGAATGTGCAAAAAAATGGATAAAATGGAATCTCTCTCTCACAATTAATTTATGTGAAATAAATATAAAAAAAATAGTAATTAAAAACTAGAAAAAAAAAATAGAGTTGTGAAAAGAGAGGAATCTGAGCATTCACCAGGAAACTGCAGAGCCCAATTATGTTCTTCTACTACTAATACAAAATCTAATCTGCAAGTTGTTGGAACTTGGAAGGAAGTGCAGATCAGATCACTTGTGTGGCTAAGAAATTTTTATATTTTTTGTTGCTGTTTTCTGATTGGTTTAGATGGATTTAATTTTTTTTATTTTCAATTTTTTTATTTTATCAAGTGGGTCCCACATCTAATCACAAAAACTTTACCCTTTTGTGCTTTATGGAGAGGATGAATGTTTATGCTTCCTTCCTTCAAAATCCGCCATTAGTTTCGAGAACTCTTACTCCCTCCAGTCCCCGATAATTTGTCTAAAATGAGCCAATACACATAAATTAATGTGGAGAGGGAAAAGAAAAAGCAACCAATGGGGGAAGGGAAGAGAGTGTGATAGTGATGGGTAAAAGTAGGAAGAAAGAGGAAAAAAAAAAGAAAAGACTAAAAAGGGTTATTTTCGTTTTGTAAGGAAGAGAGTGTGATAGTGATGGTGAGTAAAATATAAAAGTAGATGATGGTAATATTGTAAGAAAATATTGATATAAAAGTAAAGATGGAAAGGTGGACAAATTTTCCAGGACACCCGGAAAGGAATACAAGACAAACTTTCGGGGACGGAGACAGTATGAAATTATGGAAATAATGTGTTTTTCATGATCGTGTTATTTTCGTTTTCAATGTCTCATTCGGCCTCCTTTCTCAAAAATCTGCCACAAGTTTCGAGAACTCGATTCTTAATATGAAATCATGGAAATGATGTGTGTTTTTATGTTCGTGTTGTCTTCGTTTTCAATGTTTTTTTTTGCATCCTTCCTCCAAAATTAACCATGTTTCGATAACTCGTTTCTTAGTATGAAATTATGGAAATCATGTGTTTTTCTGTGTTCGTGTGTTTTTGTTTTTAATGCCCGATTTTGTGTAACATAGATTCCAATGCTAATGAAGCTGAGTGGTTACCGATTCTTTTTTTTTTGTGGCTTTGTGTTATGATGGTAATTGAGAGATCTCATATATGAGATCTCCACAATTATGTTACTCGGAAACTTTAATAAGCGATGTTTCTTGTTTATGTTCTGTGTCGGAAACTCTCTTCTTAGTGTTTCCTTGTCCGTTTCTCTGTGTTTGTGCCATTTTTTGTTTCCGTTTTCGTGTAACATAGTTCCATAATGAACCGATCAAGATGACAATTAATATGTACTTGTACAATTAATATATAAGTAATCTTTTTAGGAAGATTATGTTAATAAGAGAAATTGTAGAGAGTTAGTTGTCTGACAAAAATGATTGAACAATCAAGATTTACAAAGAAACTTTTTCACAGCTTAGAGGAACACATGAAATCCAGAACTAGGCTGAATTTTGTAATTGGGCCAAGTGGCCCATTTTTATTTGGGCCAGAGCACCTTTGTTGTTCCAATTTTACAAGGCCCACGATACTGATTTTCCTCCTAAAGCTTCAACTCAAGGCAAAATGCAATACATCCCCAAAACTAACCTAAGTGTAGGGACGAACATAAAGATCGAACTTCCAATCTCTCAACATCTTCCAATATATCTCTTATCAGTAGGTCATCTTACGTGAGACAGTGTGGCCTAATTATTATAATTTCTCAACCATATTAGAAGAAAGGTTATCAGACTCGACATTGTTTTCTTCTTTTTTTTTTGTCTTAATTTGGTTCGATTGATCAATGTTCAAAACCACTCTACACTTGGACCAATTTTTTTTAATTATATCCAATTTAAGAGGTAGATTCTTACAATATTTTATGAGAGAAGCCTTTTGAGGTGAATTATTCTTGAATTAGTTGGCAAAGAGCACAAATTAGATAAACCGACTTACGTCGACAAGCTTGATCTGATGAAAGTACCAATAGTGAGTTAAATTTTAACAAAAAATAGTACTTAAAACCACTCAACATCCTTTCATACCTCCTACTACCAACTATTGACCCCATTTAAGACTAGCCAATACATCCTTCTCTCTATTATTAAGCTTTTTTGTGAATTTACATTTTGAAAGTCAACTACTTCCAAGTGTAATGATAATACCCTCTATCATTTGAGAGCCCAAAATAGATTATGTCAACTACAATAAGGACAACTCAAGACCCACAGAAAATTCAAAACAAAAGAAAAGCCCCCAACCTTATAATTTTTAGTAGTTTCACAAAACTACTCTAGTTTCTTACACATATATATAAACTCACTCACTCCTCCTTCAATTCCTCATCCCTCCAAACCTTCACAAATCCTCTCTATTTTCAAAAAAAGTACAAGCCTAGTTAAGATTTTTAACTCCACTGGAACTAAACCCGAAAAACAAAAGCCCTTCATAAATCTTCAACTCCTCCTCGTCCCTCCAAACCTTCGTAAATCTTCGCTCTTTCCTCAAAAACAAAATGCAGCTCTAGTTAAGATTTCTCCGAATCCACAAACACAATTCTTTTTCTTATAAAACTCCACTGTAACTAAACCCGAAAAACAAAACCATGGACGACCCCTCAACACAAACTCCAAGGTTGATCGGCATTGCAAACTACGATCTAAGCGGCAAGATCACGATCTTCGTCGTCGTAACCCTAATGGCCGTCATCATCTTCATCCTCTGCTTCCAATTCTACGCCCGCCTCATCTCCCGCCACATCCATCGCCGCTCCGCGGTGGCCGCCACCGCCGAAGAGACTCGTCGCCGCGTCGACCTCTCCGCCGCCGCACTCTGCCACCGCGGCCTCACGCCCGCCCTGATCAAACTGATCCCTACATTCCACTACTCCTCCTCCTCCACCTCTGATGCCTCTGCAGGCGGGCCCCGCCTCGAGTGCGCCGTCTGCCTCTCAGAGTTCGAGGACGGCGACACGGGGCGGGTCCTGCCCGGCTGCCGCCACAGCTTCCACGTGGAGTGTATTGATTTGTGGTTTAGGTCCCACTCAAGCTGCCCGCTTTGCCGGGCCGCGGTGAAGCCCACGGCCCGGGATCTTGAATCGGGTGAGGTGTTTATACCGATCGGGCTCGGGGTGGTTGTCGGGCCGGGGCCGGTGGGTGCGGCGGAATGCGGGTGTAGTACGGCGACGGCGGTGCTCATGGTGCCTGTAGAGTGTCGTCCGAAGTCGGTGGATTTGGTGGCGGAGCCCGTCGTGTGGGTGGTGCCACCCATCACGACGGGCTCGCTACCGGTTTAATTAGAATATTTAGAAGGAAAAATAGACCGGTTTAAGATGTTAGTATGGGTTCAGTTTGTGAACTATGAAAGTGTACTTATGTGAAGGAAGAAATTATAGGGAAATGTTGGAGTTTAATATTGATTACGTATACAAAGAAACACGGTTGTTGTTTTTCCATAAAAGGTATATAAAAAGGGTTCGATTTAAATTCTAGCACGTATTATTTTCAATGTATTATTTTCAATGGATGATCGAACTATCACTATTTATAAAAACAGTTGAAGATATTTGTTACATATAATGTGTCACACTTAAGTGATTGACAAGTGTGGATTTCTAGATGAAACATATGATATCATCCATGAGTAATATATTAAGAGGTGTCAGTTTCGGGTCAATTCATTTCGGGTCAATGATGCATTCAATTTTAAATCGGATCATATATTCACGATTTTTTCTTGATTATACGCGTTTTGGGACAATATCGGTTGGGCTTGTATAGGTTCGGTTCAACGCATGTCGGGTTTGTTTTAGCTCAGTCTCAACATGGGTCGGGTTTGTTCGATCGGATTCGGGTCAGTAAGAGTCAGGTTTATTTTGTTTAATTTTATTCTTTTTTTTTCCTTCGAATTATTAACAACTTGGATTGAAATTTGGTTTATGTTTCGAAGTTGGACATATTTTAAGACTTTCAAGTTTGAGTTTATTATGAGACATGTTTATTTGAATTTAGGTGGTCATTTTAGGTTTGGGCTAGTGTGGGATTCAGGTCATTTTAAGCTCAGTTCTTTGGGTTCGAGCTTGTTTAGGTTACCACCCACATTAAATTCGGATTTATTCGGGTTCGATTTGGTTCAAGCCAACTTTAAGTCCAATTCCACTATAAATTTGAGCCTATATTGAGTTCGGTTTATGACGAGTCGATTATCGGATCGTACGATCTGATCAACAACATTTAGGGTCTGATAGGCCTCATGCGGGTCGGGTCGGGTTGGTTTTTGATGTCTCTTACTAAGTATATTTTAAATATGACCCATCAAAATAAATACATATATAATAGTACCAAAAATTGTAATTCTTCACTAAGAGAGTGAGGCATTATAAGTTTACAACAATATCTATCCAGGTAGATTTCGATATAACTGAAATTTGGAGAGTCGAAATATACACGCCCTTGCTTCGAAGAGTGAAAGTCAGAAGGGTACTTCTTCGTAAGAGACTGAGGCATTGCGGAGAATTAAGCTAGTATTAGCATATGTATGAATAAGGCTCCGTTCGGCATTTTGTAGCTGGAGCTTTTTTACCCATTCAGCTACCGGAAAAGCAAGAAGCTTATGAGTAGGAGCTTCTTGAATCCGCTCAAAATTCTGCTTCAGCTAGCTGAATCCGCTCCCATTCCGCTACTGCCGAACAGAGCCTAAAGTGTTAAAACTTTTTTACATGTTTGGATAAAGTGTGAAACTTTTTTTTTCTCATTTAGATAATTGATTACAAATAGTAGAACTTTATTGGTTACGTTCGTTTAGTAGGAATTAACGTGGCGTGTAGGGCAAGGTAATGGGAAAAGAAATAACAGTTAGAGAAATTAAATAAAGAAAGAGGGTCATTTTAGTCACGGTTTTCTCTTGAACCTTCTCTTGTTTTGTGATCTTACGAATTTAGATATTTGATTTTTTGGATAAGATTAGAGAATAGTAAGCTTTTGAATTTGCCAAGTGGCAATTTGTCCACTTGGATATAAATTTTCTCTAATAATAGGTAGGAGTATATTCATATACTTACATTTCTACTCGTCTATGATCTATTATCACAACTTGAAATAGCTAAGAAAAAAGTAAAAGCCCAAAATGGTGTGTTTATAGAATTATAGGTACGTAATATATAGTTTATAGCCTCTTGGTGTTAGACTATGGGTAATAAATTTTAGAGTTTGAAAGAGATTAAGGGTTCGTTTGGTTCTATATCTATGATATATATGGAATCAGATTAGGTATTAGCTTATTTCGTTTTTAGTGCATGATATGAAACAAGATTTAGGTATGACGGAAATGAGAATGGTGTGTTTATTGGTACGTAATATAGTTCATAGCCTCTTGGTGTTAGACTATGGGGGAGTGTTTGAAAGAGATTAAGGGCTAGTTTGGTTCTATACTTAAAGGTATATGAATTGGGTTACGTATGGTCTATTTCGTTTTTTGATGTTTGGTATGAAATAAGATTTAGATAGGTCTCATTCTCATTCCCTCGTAATATACATGAGCTTATATTTTATGTTTAAGATGGGTATAAGTGTACTAGAATGTACATCTCACATTTAAAAGTTGAGATTAAACGAGACTGGTATATAACCTAGTGGGTTACTCCTCTTATTATCAATTGGTTTTAGGATGGAACCTTAGTGGGCTGATATGGTATCAGAGTTATTTGCCTAACAACTTATCTCGATCTTGGGGCCCTCTCTGTTGTGTTGTCAAAGTGTCAACTGGACTAGTTCCCTCAGTTGCACTTGCTGATGCATGTTAAAATATCAATATCCATCTCACATCTGAAAGTTGGGATTAAACGAGACTATTATATAACCCAGTGGGTTACTCCTCCAATTGCCAATTGGTTTTTTCTGATTCTAATCTGATTCTTAATATAAAAGTAATAGTATATAACCTAGTGGATAACTTTTCTTATCTTAAATTGGTTTTAAAATTGAACCCACTAAGTTAATAGAATGAAATCTATTATAATCAAATTCCTGATTCCAATCCGACTCCTAATATAGAAATAAACACGTACTAAGTAGGTAATAAAGTGATCAATTTGAAATAGATATCACTTGACTAGTTGACTTTTTACATTTTATTGTATAAACAACTTGCAAACCTATGGATGCAGTCAGACTATATATAAGTAATTAGTAGACTGAAAGTTTTATTAGGAAGGTAATTAGTATAACAACTAGATAAAATTTATCATTTCATGCACAATACGACTCAAGTAAATATAGGTATATATTTACAATCCCGAAATCTAGCCATGAAAAAAAGGGCATATGAAGATTTGTGAACTCTTTTTTCACTTAGAAGGAGAGGTATCACTCTAGTACATTTGCTTTAAAAAATAAGTTAACTAGGACAAAACTAATCGAAATCTAGTCGCATTCCTTACACCATCAAAAAGTAAATTCAAAGTATTACAAGATGAGTGGGTGACTCTTTCATAATATGAAAATTAACAGGAAAAGTAGAAACTGTCAACTACACTATTAACTTTCCTATAAACGTGACCAACTTGTACAAAATTCATATGTAAGAAGTCTTGGTACCGAAACAATGTTGAAAAAAGGATAACAACAACATAATGATTTCCCCAATAATCCTACCACAAGCTTTGGGCTATTGGGATTGAATACAAGCCAAGGTTGTGAACAAATTAGGGATGTACAAAACATACGTAGATCGGACCGGAATATGACCGTAGTCCACAATCCATATCTTCTCTAAATTACGATCTATTAGTCCAGATACACAATGCTATAACAAATCCACAATCCCATTCATCATTAGCCTCATTAGGAAGGCGAACAACAACAACAACAACAACAACAACAACAACAACAACAACAACAACCTTGTTTCTTCCATAGAGCCACGAAGAAAACTCTCCAATATAAAATGTGCAATTGGGATTGAATACAAGACATGGTTGTGAACAAATTAGGGAAATGCGAATCTAGGGTGTGTTTTACCTGTTGATGAAGAATAGTTTTTGAGTGAAAAGTTAATCTTTGTGTCTCGAAAAACGTAAAAAACAAAGAGAGTTACACGAATCTTAAGAGTGTTAAAAGTAATTTTTGGATGAAAAGTAGTTTTAGAGGAGAAGTGAAACCGGGACCATTGTCCATTATCCACATCTTTTCTAAATTATAGTGCACTGGTCCGGATTGCACAACCCTATAACAAATCAACAATCTCATTCATCACGAGCGTCCATAATGAGGCCAACAACAACCTTGTTTTCTAACCATAGAGCCATGAAGAAAACTCTTCAATATGAGATGTGCAATGCCTTGTTTTTCCGCTCTTCTTTTTGTTTGACCTTAGTGGTCCTTGTTGGGCTTTGGCCATCTTCTGTGTTTTTGGGCTTTGTTGGCTATCCAGCCTCTCCGTTCGATCCGTCTTTTTGGCTTTGGCCCTTTTTGCTTTTGTTTGTGTGGGTTTTTTTTGTATCGTAGGTTTGTTTCAAGCTCATGCGTATGTGGGTTTCTGCTTAGGTCGAGTTGTGGTTCTGGTTAGAGTTTGGTCGTGCGGACCTCATCTTACTATCCGACGATACTATACGCCTTGGTTTCGTACCCGCTGAAGTGTCATACTCTCCCGTTTCAAGCTTACCCGTTGATTCATGTTGCTTGCTTGGTGTCTTCCCTAGCTTCTGCTTTTGCTTGGGTTGGTTGTTCACTTTTTATGCCGGTTTGTTCAGTTACCGAGCTTCATATCGATCTCTCGACTTACGAGCTTGTTCAGTATTTCGAATTCTTACTTATTCAAACAAAAAAACATGAAATGTGCAAAGGTTAGGACGAAAAAAAGAGACGCGCCCACCGTGGGGCTCGAACCCACGACCACAAGGTTAAGAGCCTTGCGCTCTACCAACTGAGCTAGACGGGCTCATATGCTTCACCTTTACATAATCATTATAACAAACAAAAAACCAAACCAATTGATGGCAAATACTATTCATATAAATCGTATTAGGCCTTCTAAATATCATTGGCCCATTTACAAAGCCCATGTACAAGCAAGATATGAAAGTACATCTCCTCTCTGTTGTCTACAAATATACCCGTAGTAACTCATTAAGAGAAAAGTGACCACCAGAAACCAAAAATGGCTTCCACTAGCAGAGCAAACTCAAACTCAAACCCAAAACCATCCTTCTTCAAAGTGCTTATCGAAGACTTCAGCACAAAACTAGTAACTTTTTCCCCTCTCTCTCAATCACTTCAATTTCACCCACATTGCAATTTCTCACCATAACAAAGCTCAGTAATTTTTTTTTTTTACCTTCTTGCAGGAAATCCCACCACAAGCTCGGATTGAAGCCTTCGAAACCATCCCTAAAGAGCTCACTCTCAGAACCCAAATCGGGACATGGACGGTCAAGGTCAAGAAGACCAAAACCGAAGACGACGACGAGTACTCTCTTCTCTTCCATGGCCAAGGCTGGGTTGACTTGGTCAAACGCAACGGCTTCACCAAAGGAGACTTCTTGGTTTTCACTCCAATGGATGACGCCCATTTTGATGTCTTGTCGTTTGGAAAAACCTGTTGCCTGAGCAAGCCAATGGCGGAAAACCGAAACCCACCCGGGAATCATACGAGTAAATAATCATCTGGGTTTGTGTTGTTTTTACCTGATTTGTTTAAAGATGGCGGCTTTGTAGCTGATTTGTGGGTTTTTTCAGGTGGTTCGGGACGTGGGAAGGCTCCAAGTGAGGGTATTGATCTGAAATTGAAGAAATGTGATGGGAAAATGGCTGGGAAACGAAACCCACCGAGAAATGGTAGAACTAATTCATCTGGATTTGTGTTTTTAAAGTTTGATTTTCATAAAGATGTCAACTTTATGGCTGGTTTGTGTTTATTTCTGGTGGATCAGGGTTTGAGATTGTCCCAAGTCCATGTGTTGATCCAAATTTGAAAAAATCCAACAAAAAAACAACTGGAAAACAAAACCCACCAAGAAATCATACAAGTAATACATTTGGGTTTTTGATTTTCTTGCTTGATTTTCATAAAGATGATGTCTTTATGGCTGGTTTGTGTTTGTTTCAGGTGGATCAGGGCTTGAGATTGTCCCAAGTTCAAGTATTGATCCGGCATTGCAAAGATCCAACAGGAAAACAACCGGAAAAAGAAGCCCACCAAGAAATCATACAAGTAACTCGTTTGGGTTTTTTGTTTTTTAAGCTTGAGTTTCATAAAGATGTCAACTTTATGGCTGATTTGTGCTTGTTTCAGGTGGAACAGGGCTTGAGATTGTCCCAATTTCACAATTTGAGGTGACATTGAAAAGATTCAATCTTTTTGGACTGGTAATTCCTATAAGACTCTAGCTCAAGACATTGAAAAGATTCAAAAAAAATTTGTGTGTGTGTGTGTGGGTTTTGATTTCTTGAAATTCAGTTTGTGCCGGCGGAGTTCGTGGAGGAGACGGGGATGCGGAGGAGGAAGGCGGTGGTGGTGGAGGACTCGGAGGGGAGAGAGTGGCCGGTGAAGGTGTCGGCGGAGCGAGGCCAGGCGATTTTTCTTGGGCATGGATGGGGTGATTTTGTTAAAGGAAATGGTATTCAAGTTGGTATGAGTTGCAGGATTCAATCTGTTGGTCAGTGTCTAGTTGATGATGAAGATGATGATGCTGGTGAGTTAGTGTTGCGCGTCCGTGTTATTTAGAGATGGTTATGGTTTCTTTCCTAGAGATTAATGTGTTGAATGAAGATGTAATGTGTTAGTTAGTCTAATGAAACCAAGCTAGTTGGTTAGTAGTGCTCTAAGTATTTACTAAGTATTGCAATTTGTATGGTTAGTTCTAATGAAACCAGTTCAGAGTTGTGTCTTTCTGAATGCTCATCAATGAGAGCTAGTGACTTAGAGTTGTAGTTTGTATGGTTAGTTCTAATGAAGCTAGTGACTAAGTATTGTACTTTGTATGGTTAGTTCTAATGAAGCTAGTGACCAAGTATTGCAATTTTTGTGATTTTTTAATTGCCAACTGCCAAAGCTCCAAACACAAGAATACAGTTGATCATTTCACCTCCAATTTCTAACTTTTAATAACAGATGGTCACCTGCATTTCTCTAGGAGAGATCATGGTCCAAGTGTGGATCTTGAGATAACAAGTATTTGAATTTGTAGCATCTTAAGTTGAGCTTTCCATTAAAAACTTTCCAATTCAATGAAACCCAAATGCATGACAGATAACAGATAACTGTGTTGTAATAACAGGTAGCTCACTTTCATAACTAATGCATAGTCATCTTCTTCTTTAATCAATCCTTAAAGAAAGGAACCAATCACAGAGAAAATGCAAACAACAAAACTGCACTATTTGGCTAAACCAGACACAATTTTAAGGAATTATAACAGACAATAGTTTAACAGATGAGTTGCCACAAATTCTCAAACAAAACTGAAACAATGCAAACTCTATCCTCACAAAAGTGCGCGACCAACTTAAACTTAAGCTCTGTAACCACGACTGTTTCTCTTTCCTCTGGCCTTCTCGAATTTTCTTCCCTTTGCCCTGACATAAGGCTTGGTGTGGCTTTGTGGGACACCAGGAGCTCTTCCAAAGTGCTTGACAGCCTCCCTGGAGTTCTTCGGACCTCTAAGAAGAACCTGCATTTTTACCACAAAACAAGCGTTTCAGAACAATTTGCACATATGAACAATTTAAACAAAAAATTGCATGGCCATGCCAAAATGGAAAATTCCTATGAAATAAGACACAACATGAATAAGACCAAGTATTCACAACAAGCATTTTAGCACCCTTTGGACATAATAGGCCAAAATAAACAAGAAATTGCAATTGCCAAAATGCCCAAATCAAGAAAAGGAAGTTGTAAATATAAACCCCAAGTATTTGAAATGATAAAACACTAAGCATGACTTTTTATCCCATTAGCGCATTCCAAAATGGCAAATTCGTATCAATTGGAAAGCAGAAATAACAAGTTTAAGTTTACAACTACTGTATTATGTACTATACGTCTATACCCATGAAAATCCAAGCAATTTAGATCAATGTTACACCTACTGTTTTCAAAATTATTCACAATATCAGTTTAATCTCAGCACAAACTTATATTCACATTCTCTCAGAAGATCACTAATTCCTTAACCATAAGCTTACACTCAGATACTCTCGGAAGCTATCAAAATCACCAAAATATAAGCTTACATTCACATATTCTTATTAGTATCACTACTTCCATAAACACAGGCAAATAGCGAACATATTTCAGCAGAATATAATAAACCATAAGATACACTACAATGTATATACATGAAAAAAGAGTCAGTACCGTGTTCTGGCCAAGAGGAGCCCTCAAAGCCAACTGATCAAAAGTCATGCACTCTCCACCAGCCTTCTCAATACGAGCCCTAGCCGTCTCAGTGAACCTCAAAGCACAAACCTTGATGTTTGGGACTTCATAAACCCTAATATCATCAGTTATTGTTCCCACCAAAACTGCTATCTTCCCATCCTGCAATTCACATTCCCCAGACACTCAAAATTCAGTACACAACACCATGCGCGAATAAACAAAGGAAATGGAAATCAAAGAATTACCTTTCCCTCCATAAACTTGACAAGCCTAGACAGAGACAAAGGAGCCTTGTGCACCTTGCTCATGAACAGCCTCTTCAAAATGACCGCATTGAAGTTGCTTCCAGTTCTCCTCACGAGGAATCGGTAAAGCTGAACAAATAGGGAAATTGCAATCACAAATTTGATCTACCATTCTAAAACCCTAAATATTGAATTGAATTGAGAGAGATTTGAACCTTGACGAGAAGCTTCAGGTAGATGTCATTGGACTTCGGCGCAGTTCGCGCGGTCTTCTTGCTCTTACCTCCGGCCTTCAAATCGATACCCTGAATATACAGAACACCATTTGCGACATTACAACAATGTCGGAAATTAGGGATAGATGGTTCGGAAGAAATTAATGATCGGCCATGGCTCATCCACCATAGTAGCGATCAATTGAGAGCAAGAGAAGCAGGAGGAAAACTATACCATTTTCGAAACTGGAGGATTTCAGCTCGACTCTCTTCTCCTGCAGCCGAATCAGCTTCGTATTTCTGTGGTCTGAAGAACCCTAGGCTTTTTTCAAGTGTGTGAAATGGAATTTGTTGGGCCAAAATATATGGGCCGTGTTTACTGAGAAGCCTGGGTGATAAAAACTTTTCTAGCTATCTTCACGTAGGACTTGAGCATCGGTTCAATTAAGTTGAACTGAAAACCGAATTGAAAACTTTAACCGAAATGAATTGGTTCGTTTCAATTTCGATTTTGTCGGTTTGAGATCGATAGAAGGTTATCCTTTGGAAAATTCGAAAACGAACTGAAACCGATATTTGAGAAATTCCTAAACTGAAAACTAAACCAAATAATATCAGTTCGGTTCGATCAATTCAACTTAAAATTTTGGTTTGAATTGACCCATGTTCAGTCCTAGCTCCACCTAAACCATGTTCGGGCTCCTCCCAAACAGCTTCTTAGGGTACGACCTAAACTCCACCATGGGCGCCTTCAAGGCATCTATTAGCAACTCCATGTGCACTTTCTCCATTGGCTCGTACAAGTCAAATGTGTCTTGCGGTTTGAGCAGCAAACAGTGTCCCTTTTTTTGCCCTACATTGGCACATACAAGCTCTCTAGCCTCATTGGCATGTTTGTTAAGGTTTGGTGGTTCTGGCTTGAGATCATTAGGGTTACCCAAGATGAAGATAATGAACTCAAGTTTTCAGTTCGAATCGGATCTGCTAAATTATCTATCAGTAACATCGATGAGTGCCATACTTGTTCTAATGAAACCATGTAAGAGTTGTGTCATTGAAAATGCTCATCAATGAGAGCTAGTAACTAAGCATTGCAATTTGTTGTAATTTTTTTAAAGCCAAAACTGCAAACAATAGAATTAAGTTGATCATTCCCCTCCAATTTCTAAGTTTTGAGCACTTAATTGTTCTAGGAAAGATCAAGGTCCCAAGTGTGGCTCTTGACTTGACAAGAATTTGAATCTGTAGCATTTTAAGTTGGGAGCTCCATTATAATTTTTCCAATTCAATGAACCCAAATGCATAACAAATACCTCACTTCAACTATGAATGTCTTAAATACCTGGCACACCATATAACTAATGCATGGTCCTCTTTTTTTTTTAATCCTTAAAGAAAGGAACCAATCACAAAGAAAATGCAAAGCACAAAACTGCACTATTTGTCTAAACCAGGCTCATAAAAGCAAGTATAACAATGGCAACAGTTTAACAGATAAGTTGCCACAAATCCTTAAACAAAATTGAAACAAAAGTACGCGACCAAGTTAAGCTCTGTAGCCACGGCTGTTTCTCTTTCCTCTGGCCTTCTCGAATTTTCTTCCCTTTGCCCTGACATAAGGCTTGGTGTGGCTTTGTGGAACACCAGGAGCTCTACCAAAGTGCTTGACTGCCTCCCTAGAGTTCTTCGGACCTCTAAGAAGAACCTGCATTTTGCCCACAAAACGAGCGTTTTAGAACACATTGCACATGATGGCGAATTTAAACAGAACATAGACATAGCAAGCATGCCAGCATTGAGAGAATGAAGTTGAATATAAATGGATCAATACATTAGAAATGACACCCAAAACCTCCATTAGTACCATTGTAAGCAGTATAATACCGAAGAAGCTCCAAGCACTTAAATCATTGTTAATCATTTTAATCACAGTATAAATTTACATTCACATGTTTCAGAAGCAGCACTAATCCCCTAATCAGTAATAAGCTTACATTCCCATGAGACTCCAAGCAGTTAAATCAAGTTTACACCTCTAATCCTAGACTGTTTAAAAATTCTTCACATGATCATTTTAATCTCATCATAAACTTAACATTCACATGGCATTAGAAGCATTACTAATTCCCTAAATACCATAAGCTTGCATTCCCAAGAGACCCACAGCATCAACTTAAATTCACATGCTATTAGAATCATCAATTACCTAAAGATAAGCATACATTCACATACTCTTGGAAGTATTGCTAGTTCCAATCAACCAATGGAAAGCATATTTTATGAAGTTCTAAGATTTTATTTCAATTCAATCAACCAAAACATCCAAATCCTAGCACTACAATGTACAACCAAACAAACACCAACAAAGGATGAAAACACAATCAAAAAGAGTCACTACCGTGTTCTGGCCAAGAGGAGCCCTCAGAGCCAACTGATCAAAAGTCATGCACTCTCCACCAGCCTTCTCAATACGAGCCCTAGCAGTCTCAGTGAACCTCAAAGCACAAACCTTGATGTTTGGGACTTCATAAACCCTAATATCATCAGTTATTGTTCCCACTAGAACTGCTATCTTCCCATCCTGCAAATCAAATTCCCCAGACACTATAACCATTAAAAACCCATTTCTATGCACAGATAAACAAGAGGAAATGAAAATCAAAATTACCTTTCCCTCCATGAACTTGACAAGCCTAGACAGAGACAGAGGAGCCTTGTGCACCTTGCTCATGAACAGCCTCTTCAATATAACCGCATTGAAGTTGCTTCCAGTTCTCCTCACGAGGAATCGGTAAAGCTGAACAAATAGGCAAAAATTGCAATCACAAACTTGATCTACCATTCCAAAACCCTAGTTGAACTGAATAGAGAGAGATTTGAACCTTGACGAGAAGCTTCAGGTAGATATCATTGGACTTCGGCGCAGTTCGCGCGGTCTTCTTGCTCTTACCTCCTGCCTTCAAATCGATACCCTGATATACACAGATAACAATGGCGGAAACTAGGGTAAGATGGTTCAGAAGAAATCAGAGATCGGCCATGGCTTATACGCCATAGTATCGATCAATTCAGTGTAAGAGAAACAGGAGGAAGATTATACCATTTTCGAATTGGGAGGATTTCAGCTCGACTCTCTTCTTCTGCAGCCGAATCAAGCTCCCAATTTCAGTGTTCTGAAGAACATAAATATCGGAACTAAAAACCCTAGGTTTTTTCAAGCCTGTGTGAAATGCGATTTGTTGGGCCAAAATATATGGGCCGTGTTTACTCAGAAGCCCAACTAGTCATAATATGGGTTTCTTTAGAAGACCATGACTATCATGATAAATAAATTATAAACCGGAGAAAAGGTTAATTCATGTGTATAGGCTTTACCCTAAACCGAAAACCGAAATTTGGTTTAAGGTGAAATAAAACCGAAGCGGATTGACTCGGTTCGGTTTCAATTTTGTCGGTTTAAGGTGGGAAGAAGGTTTTCCTTTGAAAAATTCGAGCTGAATCGGAACTGAAATTTGAAAAATTCATGAATCGAAGCAGAACCGAATAATATATGTTTCGGTTCGGTTTCAATCATTTTGTTTTAAAATATGAGTTTGAACCGACCCATATTAAATTGTGGCTCCTCCTAGTTAATTCATCTCGAACTCTAGTTTCTAACTATATATTTTTTAGAAGGAATGAAAAAAGATGTCTATTTCACCGATCTCTAAGAGCACTTTTATCGGTTAGAAAAATAACACATGTGCTAGAAAATAATAATTTTTTATTGAATTTATGGGAGGAGAGAAGGAGCATAGATGCTCCATTTTAAAATCGGAGCATCGGTGTTCTCCCGATTTTGCAATATTTTTTTCTTTTTGATTTTCTTAGGCAAGATTAAAGTATTTTTATACTTTTAAACTTAAAAAAGAAATCAAAAAGTAGGAGGCTAGAAATTGAATGGATAAATATGCTCTAAGGCTACCAATATATTCTTCACACTTTTTTTTTAAATTCTTCCTCAAATTCAACACATGTCAAAAAGACTATCCATTCAATCAATCAACTCACAAAACCACCCTTCAACAAGCCCAATCTATTGAATGTTGACACCCTTAATAGTGGACTCAACATTGACCGGTAGATATAGTTCAACTCCAATTCAAATATTCCATGCAAACATCATAAAACATCAACACTCTATATCCTATCCACATTTCTCAACCAAAATCACAAGATTTGACACTCCAATTCCTCAAAATGTCCACTAAACCCTCACTAATCATCCTCATCATTCTCCTAATCCTCTCTCTAATCGCATCCTCCTCTTTAGCATCCTCCTCAACCAACGTCTCAGCCTACAAAGTCCTAGAAGATTACAACTTCCCAATCGGGCTCCTCCCAAACGGCGTCTTAGGGTACGAGCTAAACTCCACCACAGGTGCCTTCAAAGCGCACCTTAGCAACTCCACATGCACTTTCTCCATTGGCTCGTACGAGCTCAAGTACAAGTCAACTGTGTCAGGCTACATTGGCACAAACAAGCTCTCTAGCCTCACCGGCGTGTATGTTAAGGTCTGGTGGTTCTGGCTTCAGATCATTAGGGTTACTCGAGATGATGATGAGCTCGAGTTTTCAGTTGGGATCGGATCTGCTAAATTTCCTGTTAGTAACTTCGATGAGTGCCCTACCTGTGGATGTGGGTTTGAGTGTGATAGTGTTGTCAAGATGATGAGAAAGGAGATAAGGTTGAAGGGTTTGGTTGGTTCTTATTAGGGTTAGTTAGGTGCTTGTTATGAGTGTGAAGAATTTGGTTTGTTTGACCTTTTGGTTTGAAGTGTAATTTTGTACTACGTATGTTGTATGAATCTTTTTCCTCCAAGTGTTAATTGTACGTTAATGTGATTAATCATGTGAATATTGCTTGACAAATAGGTATAAAATGATTGTTTGGTAAGGAAAAATACCTTCACAAATAGCAAGATAAAGAACATTGTGGCTACAATCTAAAAAGAGAGAACATTGTTGTTAAAATTATAAGGTTAATTAGAATTATTGATAAATTGTAATCTAAGACTCGTTAGCTTTTTTGTCAAGGGAAGTTTCAATAGGAGTCGAAACGAATACTTCATCGTACTACTTTGAAATCACAACCGCTTGACTATAGTATTCTAAAAATCTTGCTATGCAGCTAGCTAGGCCCACTGTAACACTAGAAGGTCTCAACCTGTTTAGTCGTCCAGTCCGTCTTGGTACTCATCTTAGACTATCTGGATAACTGTTTTGGTCATCTAGGTGTTAGGCGACCTCTCTCTTCCCAAAGTTTGAAAGCTTAAAACTCACTAGCTTATCCAATAATATTTGTGACCATTAGCCTGCGAGTCCGATTTAAAAAAATCATTGAGAAACTTTAGAAGTATGTGTAAATGCATAAAAAGAAGTCAAATTTAACAACACCACGAGATATTAGAAGCCAAATACATATACACATGCATAAAAAAGAAGTCAATTTCAAACTTTTGATGAAGAGTTTGCAATGTGAAATTAGAATGCCAAAGAGAAGACAAGTTCTTGAGTCTTTGACCATAAAATTGCCTTGCACGTCACCAAAAAATCAATATTTAAATAGAAGGAAAGAAGCTTCATTCACAGTTTCACACTATACAATTTCCTTGTCGACTATTTATTATATATATTATTTGTTGAACAAATTCATGCACTTCATTTATACTAGATGATGATGGGTCATCATCATCGTCCAATTTAGAACGATTGGGTTGGGAGTAACGGGTGAATCCAATCTTGCTATCAATTTCCCGTTATTCAAGACAATTATGGACAAATTTGCGGCATTTTTTATAAGGAAAAGAATTCGAGGGACGCCTTAATGAGAAATTAGTTGCCCTAGAGCATCCAAACAGATAAGGTCTTGAAGATCCTGAAAATTTGTCGGGTTCAGGATGTGGTTGTGAATAGTCATATGCGCCAACATAATCTGCCACCTTGTTAATTTACCTAAAGATGTAGTTCAGTTACTTGATTTCGAAAATCTGAAAGGATATCAGAAAATCGACCTGTTATGAACTTTACCATTTCAAGATTGGACGAATTTGTGGCATGTTTTGGCGGAGTATTATAACACTATAAATATTTATCTTTTTATTTTTGATAGAACCTTGCAAATATTAATCTAAGATTTGAAATACATTAGTTAAAAATAATCAAACTATTATATAACAATAGGATGAAATATCCATTTTCAAATTAGGTGGCTAAAATAATGGTATTTTTATTCAATGAAACTAAATAACTAAACAATCATTTTTTTAGAGATGATTAACACAAATTAGTCTAATAATTCCTTCGCGAAATCACCATAAACCCTTTTCTTCAAAGAGGTAAGATTTTCGGGTACAAGGCAAACCTTGCAACATGAGAGGTCGTTCAAAAGACTGTAGTTGAGAGACCACTGAGAGCATACAAACAAGAAACCACAAGGCACAAGTAAGATAAGATACAACAACCAGAAAAAAGAACAAAATGAATTTGGTAGTTGGAAGAGAATGCACTGAAGACAAAACGCCTTTAAATCGAGGTCAACTCCGAAAAGGCCTAAAAAGATCTTCAAAACTTGCTAAAACACCACGACCATGCCTAACAATCCAACCTCAAACTCAGTTCCCAATCACGATGAAGTTCATACGCCAATACTCAAGGAATCACCATCAACCTTTCACAGATTTTTTATCCCTCCTCCATCTAAAGACGCCCTTTCAATAGATAAAAACCAAACCAAACCTCACGGGGTGGACTAGTAGTAAGAGGCATGCAGGGATGTTGGAAGGTCCCAAGTTCGATCCTTGTCTCCGCCCTTCACTTGGGTGAAAAACCAAGTCTCACTATTCCTCTTGTCATTGAGTCAAATCGGTCAACACAAGCTGGTTAGCCTGGTTCGTGGTTCTTGCCAGTTGAACCACACACCCAGAGTTTGCCACCGAAAGTGAATTCCTCGTCACAAAAAAAACCCATATCCTTATTTATTGAATATGGTTAAAATAACAAAAAGATCACACCTAACATAACCAAAGTTAGCTAGGAGGAAAATCTCACTTTAATAAAACCTAATTTCTATACAATCTCTTCTTAATCACATGATAATGAAAACTTACTCTCCTCCTCCTTTCTTCTCAATTCACATGAATCCACACATCCAATACCTCAAAAACCTCCAAGATTTCACAAATCTTGATTATCATCATTCCTTAATTAGGCTCCATTTTTACCCTAATTACAAATTTCAACCTATAAATTCTCTTGTTGAATTTATAATTCTTGTCAAGTGGGGCCCCCATCCATCCATTCATATTGAGTTTCATGGGCCCCCACTTTATTGCTAGCTAGTATAAAAACACCATTGCAGATTCACAGATTTAACAATTACTCAATGACAATACTCCACAATCTAGATCATTAATTCAGAAAAAAAAAAATTAGAGTTTTATTTTTTTTCTGAATTCTTGAACCCTAAAAAATTCTGGGTTTCTCATTCCTCTGCTTGTAGCTCTCTCATTTTGTAAGTCTAATTTCTTTGATTTTATTAAGCTTTATAATGTATTTTTTGGTAGTTTTATGAAAGACCCATGAAGAAACAAGCCTTGTTTTCTTTCATGGATTGTAATTGAACCATTTTTATTAATTTCTTTGTTTTAATTGGTGATTTTTGCTTTAATTTCAGGAAATATGGAGTTTGATTATCAAGAGGTGAGCATTCTAGAGTTCTTTTAAATTCCTCTTCCTTGATTATATTCTTCAAAGTTTCTTTTAGCTTGTTAGAAATCTGGGTTTTTGTTAATTTGAGATTAATTGGTAAATTTGGGATTTACATTAATGATTATGTTTAATTGTAGGAATATATCAAGAATTCAAGAGATATTGAGCTCTTCACTTGTAAATGGCTTCCTCTTTCTCCTCCAATGGCCCTTGTTTTCCTTTGCCATGGTTCATCTCTTCATCTCTCTCGCTAATTTTTCCTTTTTTTTATTCTCATTTTTATATTTTATTTGCACTTATTGTGTTTTTTGTTTAATGGGTTTTGCAGGGTATGGCATGGAATGCAGTAATTTCATGAGAGGTAATTAATTAGATTTTTGTCAACTAAAAATAATGGCTTATTTTGACAAATTGAGCTTAAAATTTCAAAAAAAAAAAAATTTTGCTATGCATATTTCATTCACCATCATTAAGGTTAAGGCATACAAAGTTCTTAATGACCAGTCTTGTTTTGTCATTAAGGTTTATAATCATGCTACCGACATATCTTAATAGTTTTACCACTAGACCCAGTAACTTTTTTGTAATTACTGATAGTGTCAAGATGACCTGTTTAGATTACACATAATAATACATTAATTATCTTACATTATAATACAAGATAATATATTAACTCGTGTAATTCAAATATGCTCGAAAAATAGCACCTTTCATGGTTTAGACTTCTCATCCCTAGCAAACTAAACTTAACCTAATTAATTTTTGCTTAGTTGGTCAAATATTCTTAATGTAAGTTCACCTACACCACCAACCCTAACAAGACCAAGGGTATCATTTACATAAAGTATGTGTATTTAAGGCAATAGAGTTCATTTTTTTCACTCTTATGTGACCACAAATGAGATCTAATTATCATCAATATAGTCTCTAAATTCAATTCACCTAATTCTAGCATAATTTTCCATAGAAACTTTTGCTTCTCTCTTAAGAATTAAGGACTTAAAGTGAGCTCATTTGTTAGTTGGATATATGGTAGGGTTTTGGTTGATTTTAGGTTAATTAATTACTTGTGATTGAGAAACTTCAAGTGCACCAAATTTGCACGCATTTGCAATTTTTTCCCTTTTTTGTTGGATCACTATTAGTGAAGTTAATTTGCTACTATCATGTTCTCTTACATGTGTCATATATATGTATTTTGGAAAAAGTTATACAATAATTTACACCACTATATTAAGACCTGGATCTGGTTCCACTGGAACTAGAGAATTGGCCAGTTCGGATCTTCAAAATGGGCATGCAGTCGAGTTCTTGGCTCAATAATTCTTTTAATTATGATCGGTTCCGGAACTGGAACCTGGAAGAACCAGCCTCGGAACTGGAACCATGAAACCAACCAAGCTTCGGTTATGATTTCGGTTCCAGATTTTTGAGGAACCGGACCCAGGTCTAAGTGTATTTACTTTAGATTTTGCACAATAATGTGTTACTTGTGTAGATTATCATTTTTAATTTTTTACACTAGTTGAAAATAATGTGATAGGGCTAGTTAATGAAATCATGGCCCAACTACCAAAATTACTATTGAGTGTCCTCTGCAAAAAATTAAAAGCCTCCATTACTCTCTGCCATTCAATTTTCAGCATAAAAGATGGAGTAAAATTATGGGAAAATTTAAGTATTTTTTGTGTGGTGAGTTTGGTGCAACTTAAATTTTTGATGTCAGGCATTTAATATCATGCTCCTTTGGCAAGTTTACTTGTGTCTAGTTTTTCTGAAGTTAGCTAAAGGATGATGTTTTGTAATAGGATCCTTATCTTTTTTTTTTTTACATAGAGCTAGAGAGGTGGTATTCTCCGTTTTCTCTCGAGAGAATTTTATTAAAATAAAAGAAAAAAGTTAAATAGTTAGTAAACGGGAATAGTCCGACCCGTAATATCATCAAGCAATAAAAGATAAATTCTCTCGAGAGGGTAGAGAAAACATGAAAACCAATGTTAAAACTAAAAGCTAGAGACGCGAGGAAATCTGCTACCTAGTTCGTCTCACGATATACATGACGGATTTGGACAAACCAATCCTTTTTTTAAAAAAGCCTTAACGACTAGAACAATTGGATCCTTTTGTTAAACAAATATTTAACGATTTTTCTAACCTATGCCCTTGACCTATGCCCCAAGGACATCTTGTGTACAAATAAGACATTGGCTCTGTTTGAATGTCCAATTTAATACATTATTTTATATTTAGTTATTTTAGATCTTATAGTATATAACAAAAAACACCAATTATTTAGCATAAGTGTGGGGTCAGATTGGTTGGGTTAGGCAAACAATTGGTTATTAGTCATTCTTTGTCATTAATCAATTTTTGTCCACTACTATCAAATGGCCTTAAATTAGAGTTCAAGTAGTTGGGACTCTTGAGGGTGGTCATTTTCTTAATCTTAATTACTCTTTAAAATGAAAAGTGTACTCAATATCTACCAATAAATTCGTGCCTTTTGTGTTAATTAATGTAGTCAATTTTCTTTTCATTCCATTGATGGCCATTTCCATCCGTTTATTCTAGGTGTTATGTGTTAAGTACTACACTTGGTACATTTCAATTAATAGCCCAATTCAAATCACTCCACTATATGTTGGTTGGCTGTCTGACTCTAATACCATGATAAAATCCGATGGGACAATTAATTGGAGTGTTCGTTTATATGTATATAGAAGATATAAACGCTAACTTTATTTGTAACTTTAGATCGTTAAACCAAGTACACAAGTTCAATAATGTTTTATCCTAAAGTCAGCTGATAATAACATATTATGCCCAATTTGAAATCAATTTGTAATAATATGCTAGGCTCAACTTCTCTTAATTTCAGATGTGGGATTCTTGTTTCCACAATAAGGATCGGAATTTGGAATTGATTAACGCGATTTCTCTTAAATGATATATTTTTCAGGAATCGGGATCACGCTAGCATGTGCAGGATACGCGGTGATAGGGATCGACTACGAAGGGCATGGACGATCAAAGGGGTCGCGTTGTTACATCAAGAAATTCGACTATATCATAGACGAATGCTACGAGTTTTTCAAGTCAGTTTCCGGTGAGTGTCTATCCATTTTTTCTTTGATCTTTGTTCATCATATAAACTTTTGAGTTATTCTATTTTACTAATAATATTGTTGTTTGGATTTCTATGATAATGTAATCACTAATTAGAGCAAAGTGAGTTTAAAGATAAGAAAAGGTTCTTGTATGGTGAATCAATGGGAGGAGCAGTTGCCTTGCATCTTCACAAGAAGGTTCCTGATTTCTGGCACGGCGCCGTTCTTGTTGCACCCATGTGTAAGGTAACACAAAATATTAGTCAAGAATAAACGATTTTTCTAACTTATGCTTTACGTTTAAAAGTAGGGTTGTTTATCGGTTCCGATAATTTGGTTTATATCTGAGATTTGTTCGGTTCAAGTTCAGTTTAGGATGTTCTGTTTTATATTTTGAGTCAACTTTGTACCTAATCGGCTACTTCGGTTCCTACACGAACCAAACCGAACCGAGCTTATTCGGTTCGGTCCTCGGTTCCAAAAATTCCGAAATTCGATTTTCGGTTTGGTTCGATTTTCCTCGGTTCGGTTCGGTTTTGGACCGATGAACCCTATCTAAAATCACATGTTAGAAAAAACCGAAAAATATAATTCATTCATTCAATTGTGACTATGGTTTGATGACTTTTCTTTTGAAAATAACATTACATATCCAATTGAATTCACTACTAACTATGTTGAATTGCTCATTTTTGGTTGCATTGAAATGAAATAGATTTCAGAGAAAGTGAAGCCACATCCTGTAGTAGTAAACATATTAACCAAAGTAGAGGATGTCATACCCAAATGGAAGATTGTACCTACAAAGGATGTTATAGATTCGGCCTTCAAAGATCCAGTCAAACGTGAAGAGGTAGTCATTATTACCATTTAGTTACCTATTTAACATTAATCAACTAAGTTCTATTCTCTAAGCATAATGTACCTTGTATCGCGACTTTTTTCCGTAGATTCGAAGAAATGAGCTTATATACCAAGAGAAGCCGCGACTCAAGACAGCTCTCGAGATGCTCAGAGCCAGCATCAACCTCGAAAAAAGCTTAAACGAGGTGATTCTCTGTCTTAAAAATCGAAAATATTCAAGACTTGTTCGATGTAACTTTTCGCAAAACGAAAAACTAAATATTAAAATACACACCGTTTTTTAAATGGCCTCTTTAATATACTTTTTCGCAAAACGAAAAAAACTAAATATTAAAATACACATCTTATTTTCTTTCTTTTTTAAAATTTTTAGTTGACCGCTTTGAGAATGTTTTTGTAAGCAGATCACGCTACCGTTCTTCGTGTTACACGGGGAAGCGGACACGGTCACGTGTCCCGAGGTGAGCCAGGCATTGTATGAGCAAGCCGGAACCGAAGACAAGACAATGAAACTCTACCCAGGAATGTGGCACGGGTTGACGGCAGGGGAGCCTGACCACAACGTCAAGATCGTCTTCAACGACATCATAGAGTGGCTCGATAAACGATGTGGTTTCGACGGAGGTAAACCCGAGCACAGTTTTCGAGGCACTCCGTTGGTTAAGGCCGCGCTTATGACACCGTCGCCTTTGTTAGGCCACGGCGTGGCTAAGAAGCAACGGAAACAAAGACCACGGGCGGCGTATGACAAGTATTTTTGTGGGTTTAAAGGGCGTGGAGTGCAAGATGCGGCGTCGGACTAGGAAAACTTTAGTGTTTTTGTTGTTGTTGTTGTTGTTTATATGAGAATATGAGACTTCACAAGTTATGACTTGTGATGTATGATTAAGAAGTTGAGATGTTTGTAGTGTATAGATGAATATATAATATATAGATAATGAATTAACGGTTGAAGTTTGAAGCACTAGTGGGTTAATGCTCTATCTCCATATTTTTATGTACTTTACAAGTTTTATGTTACTCTACACGCATCACAAATAATTACCATGGATAAAAATTTAGTATAAATAACAGAGTAATAAATAAAACCTACTTTAATTTATGGGAATGGTATAATTTAAAGATTTTGTAGGGCACTTCATATTCGAGTCCCTCAATAAATTATAAAATTAATAAAAAATTTAGTTTTGATGGTTTCAAGAGTCAATGACTTAGAAGTTGCATGGAGAGTCGATGGCGACTTTAACTTTCGTGATAAAGTCATTGACATGAACAACGGGAAGAAAAACTGTTTTTGGATGGAATATGCAGATTGTGCTCGATCGTCTACAGAATAGCTGAAGTGTTTATTTATGGAGAAAATCATCACAAAAGAGTGCAAAGAATTAGAACGTCATGTTACGATTCTTATGTTATATTTCCTATGAGCTTGGTTGATATTTTAGGAAAGATATTGTAAAGATTGAGTGGGTGTCATTTCCCTAATCAAATGGGAAATGATATCACACAAGATCTCTCTTCCTCTACCTTAAATACTTCAATGTTTAGGATAGATTGAGAGACTTTGACCATAACTTGTATTTTGTGAGAAAGAAAGAGAAAACTTGTGTGTGATACTTGTGCAAGTGGTGTAGTCTATTGTTCTTAGGCATAGCGTTAGATTGAGAGTGTAGGAACAAAGGTAGAGGATGGTTCAAGGTACGTTGTGAGATTCAACTTATACAGGGAGAGCTTTGTAACACTTAAGAAAACAATAGATCGAGTCTAAGGACGTACCGTACTCTTGAAATCCGACCAAGTGAGAAACTTGGAAGGGAGTGGTTTTCTCTAAGTAAACTAGTTGGTTTAGGAGGAGTTTCCACTATACATCACGGTGTCATTTACAATTCGGTAAAGTTATTTCCTGTTTGTTTATTCCGCTGCATAATTACTGAATTCGTAAGAGTCGTCGACTCATTTAAATATTAACGTTCCTATAAAAATGATAACGTCGAACCTTACTACACATTCAAATTTCCCCATATGATAATAGTCTAACGTCCCCTAGCCATCCATTTTGCACCTGCATTTTGAAACATTTTGACCCCATAATTAATTTCGAGCTTAACACATATACCAATAATTTACTCAAATATAAAATTTTCATTAGCCCCTTGCAAAGGGATTTATTGGTTGGTGTATATATCTCACACTATTACATCCATACACTTTATTTTTTCTTATTCCTATTCATGCACAAGTCTATTAGCACTACTCTACACGGTATTAATTAAGTGCTAGGACGGTCTTAGAGCAATTAATCACCCAAATCTCAATTAACCTTCAAACTGCTGCTATTACTACTACTACTGTTACTAATCGGAGTACCCAGAAGAAGCAAGGTGGTTAGCAAGAGCCAGAGCGTTGTTTATCACGCGATTGGCATTCGTCACCATATCAAATACCGTGGCTAGAACATCGTTTCCTCTTCCCACTATCTCATTTATACACATGTTCTCATCATTTATCGCCATATTAATCCACGTTAGCACATCACTTATTTGCCCATTAAATGTCCCTGTGAAACATGATCATTTATTATAATCAATATTAATGACCCACTTTGCATCGAGTAGAACACAATAAAAAGATCAATTATTTTCCCATCGAGTAAATATATATCGTTGACGTATATTTACTTGCATTGAGATGCCTGAGGACTTGAAGCGAATCTTGAAGGCAATGCAGGGCGGCATTGGTGATCTCTTGGCAATCTCTGAGGGCAGCGAGGAGTTTTCCAGCCAAGTGACCGTTCCTCCTGATGTTGTCCAAGTTGGATGACAGGGTTTTCAGCTCCGAAATGGTCACCACCACCCCTCCTCGGGCCCACAAGTAGGGCGTCTGGCGGGGCACACGGGAGAATGGCGCTAGCTGTTGCATGCACAACTGGCGATACCTCGTCACTCTGCACGCCTGCTCAAGCGTTTCTTCGGGACTTCTGCGTGCTAGGATTGATGTCGATGTCAATGCTGATGTTGATGTTGATGTTGATGTTGATGCTGACGTGATTGAGAAGAGGATCTGGAGAGTTAAGATGGAGCAGATAAGAAAGCGCCGATTGATTAAAATTTTAACTGTCATGGTGCTATAATAATTTGGAGGGGTGATTAATTTCTTATTGTGTTATGTATATGGTTGTTATGTATATATAATTAAGAAACACCATGTTACAAGCATAAAATGTGTCCATATAAAAAGATATTGTTACACATGCATGTTTGATGCATGACTATAACGTAATGTAGATCTAGGTCAAATGCAAGATGCATGCAACCTAATTTCTTGCCAAATTCTTGCAACTTCTGTCTCTTAATGCCTTAATCCAATTTTGTTCAAATGTAATGAGTTCGAGAAGTCAAATATATGGATTCATCTTAATATATCACAAGATTATGTTCATTGTTTTTTTCAAAGTTCTTTTATTTGATCAAATTTAACTCGGTGATGGTTTTTTTAGAACACACCACCCATAAGAGTCGAAGCGGAAACTTCATGATAATATCAAGGGGTACTAACTGCTTGATAAGATTCCATTCGGTAATATTTTCTTAATAAATAGGGATCTTGTTTTAATATTAACCCGTGTCAACGGCCCAACTGTGAGATGCATGCGGATACTTCCTTGCAAGTGTGGAGTTAATTATGGGTGTGAACCGAGTTGTACTGATTAAGGTTGCGATTGTGACTGGAGCTTCTAAAAATTCCCGATTTAGATGAGGGTAATATTGAGAAATATGGTTCAATTTACACTTCCTTAAGAGAATAAGAGATGTTATGTTTGACTTACTTAACTAAGGCTCTACCCGCTCTACGTCAACTAAAGTGTTTCATGCCGATTTATCTTGTTTCTAATTTTATTGCTCTCTCGATTTACCAAATTACCTCAAAATCTTTTCCATAAAAAAGTATTTTGTAACTTTAGATTCGGGTCAGCCCACGAATCACGATAACCAACTTACACCCATGATAGTGGGCTTTGACTCTTGAGGCCCATAATATTACTTCCACTATTAAATCAAAAAAATGCTTTGGGGCGTGTTTGGCATGTAGGATTTTTTAGCATTTTGACCCATAATATTGTTTCATTTGCTTCACAAACACACACACACACACACGCACATGTCAGTAGACCTGTCAATCGGGTCGGGTCGGATCGGGTCGGGTCGGGCGGGTTCGGTCATTTCGGGTACGGGTCGAATCGGTTTCGGTTTCTTTATGGGTCATGGGTCAATTGGGTCGGGTTGTAACGAGTTTTCGGTTGGTTCGGATTGACCAGCGGGTTAAAAATATCCTTTTTATGATTATTAAAATCAATTTATAATTAAATAATATTATTTAATTATAATATATTATTTTCATTTATTTTAATAATAAAATATTATAATTTTTAAAATAAATTTTAAAAATTCTATAAATATACTAAATCGGTCAACCCATGGGTTTCGGGTTTCAACCCAACGGGTTTCTGGTTCTATCGGGTTCGGTTGATTTCGGGTTTCGGGTTCAAATTTTCGGGTCTTAACCCTAAAATTATCGGGCGGTTTGAGTCGGGTTAGCGGGTTCGGTCAACTTTTGACAACTCTACATGCCAGTAATTTAATAAAATAAAGAAAGTTCACTAGCCCTTTCAATTAGATTTATTCAAATTGACTATTTCTTCCACTGTTAGAGTTTTTTTTTTTTTTGAATTGAAAAAGGAAAGTAGAATGACAATTAACCTTATACAATTACATCCATGATTCATACATTTTATTGTTTTCGCATTATTAAGAACACATAATCACTCAAATCTTCAACCTTCTAGTACTCCTTATTACTACTACTAATGACTAGGTAGAGTAGCCAAGAAATGCATAGTGTGTAGCAAGATCCAGAGCATTGTAAATCATGCCAGTGGTATTCTTGACCATAGCCAGAGCATTGTTTCGAATCTCCCTATTTTCAGCTCTCTTTATCGTTTTCGTACATATATCTTCATCCTTTGTTGCCGTCCTAAGCCAATAAAGCACATCACCCATCAGATCGATGAAATTTCCTGTAATTTAATACAAGTTAATATATTAAATATGACATTCGAATTGGATCACAATCGTCAAGGATTTGAATTATTCTAGGATTTCTCGTGGCATAGTTTACATATATCAACTTTGCATTAAAAAAAAAAACAATTCTATACAACCACCAATATTAGGGAAGGTGAAGTTCATAAGATGCTATATGAATTTGACCAAGTCTTTATAACAATCAAATTGTTTGTATACAATTTTTTTTTAATTCTCCGATGGACCATAGTCAATAAGATGACAACATGTTATATATTATATTGTCTTGTTATTCTTATTTTTAATATAAGAACATGATTTTATTTTCAATTGGCTTTTTTTAGTTTGGTAAGACGGTAAGAGGCACTTAAACCATTAATATGAAAAATAATAGAGATTCAAACTTTTGACTTAGTAGTCATTCACGAATATCATCACTTATCGGTTAAACTAGTAAATCTCAAATTAATTCAAATACTAGAGCATTTTCACCATATTTGTATATTAATATTTTTCTATCTTGTTTCCAATATGTGAATCGCCCAACCTCTTGACATATTCATTTCCAAGGCCTTTCAGCGAACATACTCTACATATTCTACATATCTTATGAAGCACATTGGAGTACACATAATTAAGACACTAAGCAATAACATAAGAATATAATCAAGGATGATCATTGATGCATATTTACCTGAATTGAGCCGCCCAAGGGCATCAATCGAATCCTGAAGGCAATTTCTAGGGGTATTGAGACTGTCCTCGCAATCTTTGAAGGCGTTGATGGATCTGTTGTTCGCCTTACCAGAGCTCTCGAGGGTGTTCATGTAGTCTGCCAAGACATTGAGCTGTCGGATGGTGACCATAGCCCCTCTACGGGTCCATATGTAGGGTGTCTCGCGGGTCACGTTGGAGAACCTTGATAGCGACTGCAGGCACAGGTGGCGGTATCTGGTTGCCCTACATACCTCGGCCATCGTCTCTCCACGTCTATTATTGTGTACTAGTGTCGATGCTGATGTTGACACTGACGTGACTGAGAAGAGGAGATGGAGAGCTAGGATGAAGCAAGTAAGAAAGTGCATGTTGATAATACTTGTACTTCCCCTATGGTACAATAATATTAGGAGTAACAATGTTTAGTTAAAGTGGATTTGAATATGTTGGTACAATTTGATTTATAAAGGTGTTATTTAATGGTTGTTTTTTGAACACCATGCATATATTAATATATATGACAAGTATACAATGCTTCTATGTAAAGTGTGTGACTAGCTATATTTGGGGATTAAGGTATAATGCAAGATGCATGCAAATTAATAAATATAATTCTTGCCAAAATCTTGCAACTTCTATCGCTTAGTCCAAGGTAAAGAGCTTAAGAAGACAAAAATATGGTTTCATTTTAATATATCAAATAAACTTGATTACAATTTAAGGATTAATTAAGGAGGATGATACACTTACTTGTAGGAATTTGAATTAGGTAGATAAACGTACATTTTATTATTGGATAACAAACTCTAGACATTATGCACAAAGAATATATATGTAAGAAAAAATAACAATAAAATTGACCCAGAGGTTTTACTAAAGCTAAATTTGGAGGGTTAAGATAAAGGTACTTCTGCTCAAGGGAAGGGGGTACATCCGAAAGACACGCGTGAAACCAAACTGCACAACTTAAAAAATTAGCACAAGACAATGGAAACATATACAAACAGAAAAGGGGACCTAAAACACAAAAGCGACGAAAGTAACAAACAAAAGAACAAACAAACACGCCCCGATAAAATGTGGGATCTTGTCCTCTAACAAGTCGGCTAGTTGTCTACCATTTGGATCATCTCTCTTCAGTCGTCCATGCACCCTACTAAAACTACTGAAATTCCCAAAATTTCTATGTCATACTTTATGTTGTCCTTCCAACACTTATTCGATCGTCCTCTATCTCTGAGGAAGTCCTTCAAAACCAATCTTTCGCACTTTCGGACCGGCTCTCCAGGACCCCTCCTTTGCACATGTCCAAACCAACAGAGTCGGATCTCTCGTAAGAGTCGTACCTTGTCCCCTAAGCTGATCACCCCTAACTAATTCATCTTAAAATTAAACGAGCTAATTCACCAAATTAAATTAAAATTTATTTATTTATCTCATAAAATAATAAAAAAATCTAATAAATAAAAAAAAATTGAAATAAATTTGTGAAATAAAAAAAATCCGGTCTCATACTTGAAAAACATTTAGGTGAAACTAACGAGGGCTTAAATTTTGATCAAAACATTTTTTTTGGTCACTTCAAAAATTGCCTACGCAAAATTATTTACACAAAAGTAAATGTTAATGAAGAAAACAAGTTTAGGTCAAACCAAACGGGGCCTTAAATTTTGACCAAATTATCTCAGGAATGCTTCTTCGCAACTGGATTCAGCGGTCGGTCAGTCGCCATTAGAGCCGAGGCAAGCAAGGCAAGAAGAGAGGGTTTTAGATTGAATTCGAGAGCAATGGCTTCGGGATGGGGAATCAATGGGAATAAGGGAAGATGCTACGATTTCTGGATCGACTTTAGCGACTGTATGTCTCGTTGTAGAGCGCCCAAGGATTGCGGTCTCCTCCGCGAAGACTATCTCGAGTGCCTCCACCACTCCAAGGAGGTTCGTCATCTCTCGCTCTTTCTCACTCACAATCATTTGATTTCAGATTTCGGCTTTCTAGGTGGGATTCAGATTTTCGTACTTGGATTATCGGTGATGCATTGAAACCCTAATTTTGTGAATTTGCTCCAATTGGAAGTCAGCTGTGGTGTCTATGGTCATCGCAACTAGGTTTTTGTTGTTCGCGCGGTTTGATCTAGATTGTGGTATGTGGAAATCCAATGTGCTAGCCTTAAGATCGATTCAAATGTGAATGAAGCTTTGTTCTGGATTTTCAAATTTGAATCTTTATGAGCTAGATTAAAGTAATCTGATGGCAGATTTAGCTAAGGATTAGGTGGGCTTAGAGTATGCTGTGTAATAATTTACAGGTCCTCTTTTGCCTGTGCGTTTATACAGCTTTTTCATGCTTCTCATCTGTTCTATATGTGTACAGCATTGATAGCAAGTACTAGAATATGAAATTTTTATTCAATGTCGATGAAATGGATGAAGGGTGTGGATTGAAAAGACGTGTAGCTCCTTATTGCTCGTGGGAAATTGATACTGAATGACATATATTGCTCAGTTAGGTGCATACTGGTGCTAACCTCTGAGCTAAATACTATATTTTAGCTATTTTACACCATGTTGATGAATCTTCATGAATGTCTATCCTGTTTATCTGTGCAATTTTAGAGTTTATACTAAAAGATTTGCCACCATGGATGATTCACAAAAAAACTGCAAATTCCAGTGACAAGTATGATTTCAATCCCAGGTCTCAGCAGTGCATTGTTATTATCTGTCCAATCATGACTTAAATATCAGTAAAGCATTGATATCTAGCACTAGGTATGAAACTATTCTTGAACACCACTGAAATGGAAGGAGGGATGTGGATTGAAATGATGTGTAGTTTCTTATGGCTTGTGGAAAATTGATCCTGAATGAGATACATTTCTTAGTTAAGTACATTCTTGTGTTAATCTCTGAACTGATCCTGACATGATAGAGAAGTGATGTATATTAGCCATTTTATACCATGTTCATAAATCTCCATGGTTGTCTATCCTGTTTGTTTGTGCATCTTTAGGGTTCATACTAAAAGATTTGCCTTCATTCACAAAAACCCGCAAATTTCAGTGAAAAGTATAATTTTCATCCCAAGTCTCAGAGGTGCATTGTTATAACTTGTCTGAGCATGACTTTGAAATCTGTAACTTACTAATGTTTGCTTTCATTGCAAGTGCAGTTCCAAAGAAGGAACAGGGTTTACAAAGAAGAGCAGCGTCAAATTAGAGCAGCTGCACGTAAGGCTAAAGAAGGTGAAGGAGATGGTAAAGACAGCCACCATTGATGATATAAAATATTATTTGCAGTGTTATGTTGAGTTTTGGAATAAGAATTGCTGCTTAGCTTATATGTCATCTATGATGATTTGCTTGAATCCTGTCTTTTGCATTCCCATCCAGTGTCAGGGTTATGGTACTAATTGACAGGACTTTGTTTGATCTTGCACTCATGAACCCATCAACCTTTCTGTTCCTATTTGTGTTATTGAAGCATATTGCAAGTCTTCTTTGATCATTTTTTTTTTGTATTTGTTTTGCCTTTATGAAGTGAAGAATGTTCATTACCCTAGTTTTGAAACTGCAAGTTCATTCTGTTTTGCCTTTATTGTGAATGCACTTATCTGTTGTTTTTCCCAGTTACTGGCCTTGTTAAATTAAAGCTTGTGTTCTCTTAGCAGCTCCTTATCTGTTGCTTCCTTATAAAAAATTTAGGAATCTTGTTGGGCAAATCTATTATTATGTGTTTGTTTAGTTTAGTTCATCAAGGGTATTGAACCTGTATTCAGTTCTTCCTTATCAGCTGCCACTCTGCCAGAGTCTTGAATTTGTTTGAATCTGTCGCATTTGTGATATGAAGTTGGTGTTTATGGTTATCAAGTTTCCAGTCACACATGGCCTTTTTTTTTTTTTTTTCAATTTTCAGTTTTTCTTTGTATTCTGACAAGGAAAGTGCTTAGAAGGGCCATTGTTTTTTGTGCTCATAGAAGGTACTAGGCTGTTATAAGTGGGTAGGGGATTCGAACTCGTCGTCGTGACCTTGATGTTATATTGTGTGCTTGTGTAGTTTAGTTCATCAAGGATAGTGAACTTGTATTCAGTTCTTCCTTATCTGCTGCCACTCTACCAGAGTCTTGAATTTGTTGCATTTGTGATATGAAGTTGGTGTTTATGGTTGTCAAGTTTCCAGTCACACATGGCCTTTTATTTCAATTTTCAGTTTTTCTTTGTATTCTGACAAGGAAAGTGCTTATAAGGGCCATTGTTTTTTGTGCTCATAGAAGGTACTAGGCTGTTATAAGTGGGTAGGGGATTCGAACTCGTCGTGACCTTGATGTTATGTTAGTTTGTCAGGATGCTGAACATTTTTCTAGTAATAAACAACAACAACAACAACATTGACCCAGTGTGGTTCTTTTATAATGGAATCTGGGGGGTCAAGATAGGAGTATCCCTCCCCTTGTATAGGGGATACGCCTGAAAGACTCGCGGGGAGTCCAAATTGCAACATCTCAAAAAGTTAGCACAAGAAACCAAAACAGCAAAACCAAAACGTTCCAACGAAACGTGAAATCCCGTCCTCTGTCTTGATGGCCAACCGTTTACTACTCTGATCTTCTCTCTCTAACTGTCTTTGTATTTTGTCAGATCTATTGAAATCCATTCTATATTTCTAGTAATGAATTAAAATTAAAATTAAAATTAGAAATGAGGATCATGATCATCCTATTATTGTAAAGATGGGTTGCCGTGTCAAATTCTAATTCCTAAGTTGAAAAGGATGAAGGTAAAGCTTAAAAAAGTTGATGAATCTCCTATTGTGGGACTGAGATATCCAATTATTAGGATTGGGGGTTATTCTAAATTTCATCATTTTAAGTTATCTTAAATGATGAATCTCCTATAAGATGAATGAATTTGGAATTATAGATACAAATTTTAGCCATAAACCCGAAACACATGGTAGGGTCCGTTTGTTTCTGTACCTGGAATCGGGCTAAGACGCTAAGACAAGGAACCGGGTTGGATTCGGAATGACTCATACCTTAATTTTTGACATGGGTATGAAATAAATTGTATTATGTTAGAATGAGAATCATTCATTCTCATACCTCTTGTGAAAACGAACACTAGAATCGATTTTGGCGATTCCAAACCCTATTTCTAGATACCAACGGTATACAAACAAACGGTTCTAAGATGAACATTGACAAATCATTGAAGGATTCTTAATCATTATTAAGTGTTTTTTATTATAACCATTAAATGTGCTATTTGTACGAAAAAGGGTATTTTTATCAACATGAATAAGATATCTATAACAAATTGATCCATATTATTATCATTGTTCTAAATATTTCTTCTAGGCCTTGTCTAGATTTTGTCTAGACGCTGCAAGGTCGTAGCTCGTCTAACCGTCCAGATCGTCTAGGCTAGAGATAGACATTAGGGCGGGCCGACCCACAAATTTGGACCGAAATGGCCCGGTCAGGCCAGTCGGGCCAAACCAGTCCGGGAATAATAGCCCGGCTCGGACGGGCCGGGCCTGGGAAATCATAGCCCGACCCTGATTTTTTAGTTAATTTTTTTAAAAATTAAGACGGAGCCTTCCACGGGCCATTTTGAAGCGGCCCGAGGCCCTGCCCGCTTTAGCTCGGTGGTGTACCGGGCCGGTCCTGGGTCCGAATTCCCCAGCCCAGCCCAATGGTGACCCGATCATGTTCCATCTCTTGTCTAAACACTCGTCTAAGACCGCCTAAACAACCATTTAGGTAAGCGGTCCCTGTTCGCCCAATATTAGTTTTTTTTAACATTTAATATATCATTATAATCCAATCCTATCAAATAAGACCCATTTTTTTTAAAATCCTATTACATCAAATTGAGGTGTCAAGCTTTAACATTGACGTGTCATGCTTTAACAAGCATACCAAAAATGTGGGTGCTACCATTGATGAGATCATGAGAGGCTTAATGTCACACATCTTATCTGTGTGAGAGGGGCAAATGTGATAAGGAATGCACATGGCTTGCCAAGCAAAATATCAAACTTGGCATTAATGTTTAAATGTTCCTACCAATCACATCATTTTATTGGATACTCTTATGGATTTGCATGTTTTTCTTTTATGGGTTATGAATTCTTTTTTAACTATTATTTGTTCAACAAGTTTTGATAGTTTTATGATTTGTGTTTAGGACTTTAGGTGGTTGTCTCATTGTAAAAATAAGTTTGGGTTTTGCATTGATAGTTTTTGCATAGCCTTGTTTAATTCATTGATCTTGTTTGATTGTTGTAGGAAGTTTGATTTGCTAAATGTTACTTGCAACATTTACTCATGTTTATATTTTTTTTAATACGTGTCCATGTTACATAATAAGAATACCAATTTTAAAAAGTATGGAAATCATTTGTTATTTTTTTTTAAAGTGTTAACTAATAAGCACACTAGCCGAACCGTTTGAAAAATTATAAATGAATTAAAATCAAAATGTATATTAGGAAAAAAATTAAGTCTTGGAATTAAAATGTCTAAATTCAAAATAATCGAAACTCAAGTACTTTTGATTTTGATCAGTCTAGAAACAACAATTGACTATAAATCCGAAAAAAAATTGTGTTTCAGCCTAAAATATTCTCTTCCAAAAGGATCCAATTTAAACTCGGGTCATGTTCATTTGGTTGACGTAGGAAGTGTAATGAGACATTAGGAGCTTGTTTGGTTGACAATTAAATTTCAGAAAGTATGAGCAAATACATGCGTTTGGTTTGAAATGAAATGAATAAAAATCATAAAAAGATATCTTCTGATTTTCGTGAGAATTTAATTCTTACAAAACACATGAAATGGACTTATCTAATCTCCTATAATGAACGCGCTATGAAATGAAAAATATTTAAAATGAACTTATGAAGTAACTTTCAATGAATAAAAATCATAAAAAGATATCTTCTGATCTTCGTGAGAATTTAATTCTTACAAAACACATGAAATGAACTTATCTTATCTCCTATAATAAACGCGCTATGAAATGAAAAATATTTAAAATGGACTTATAAATTAACTTCCTAAGAATTATACTTTCTACGTTCAACCAAAAGAGCAATAGATTAGTCTATTTGTTAGGATATTTGAATTCTCATGAATTCAAATATCAACCAAATGAACACCAATGGAATTTGCCAACTCTACACTACACCAAACTTAATGCTTCTTCTTATGTAGGGACCCTTTTCATTTGCATCACTCAAAACTCACCATAAGTTGAATTCTTGTGTGCACCTTAGCTTTTGTTCTTTATGCAATCAAATCAATACAAACTGATGGATATAATGAAGGCAGACATGAACTTTGCTTCATGGTCCACCAAACTGTCATTTACCATGCGCCAATAGTTGCCCTACAAACCCTAGAGTTATTTGAACCGTCTTTATAAAGTTTGTATGTTCACACTTCATATTATATATTCACATCAATGTGTCACAAAATACACTTATATAGAGTTTATAGTGATATAATAAAGAAAACTGTTAAAAGTTAAGTGATCAAGAAATGGTGAATCACGAAAATTTGTGCTTGTTTGGTCATGTTCAGTGGCGGATCCGGAAGACCTAGTTTGTAGGTGTGAGAGTATGGTCTTTGGAGGCACGTATGTAGAGCGAGGGACGACTGAAGAAATGTTGAAAAGATTGTATAAAGTAAGATGTCGGACGGTTGGGAATTTCGACAAATTTGGCAGTATGCAGGGACAGTTGGAGGGAGAAGATTCGAGTGGTGGGCAGCTAGTCACCCGAACAGACCGGTCCACGGGGGCCTTGAGACTTCGACACTATGTTTTCGGTTTTATGTTTTATGTCTTATTTTTGTTTTTGTCCCATCTTTGTTTTTGGTTGCCTTGTTTGTTTTCTGTACTCTGTGGTCCCGTCGGGTCTTTTGGGCGCTCCCTCTTTGCGTTAAGACAGGGGCCCCTATCTTGACCCTTCAGATTCCCGTAAGGGGAGTTCCACTAGGTAATTCTTGTTGTTGTTGTTTTGACAAGGAAAAGTGTTTCGATGTATCAGAAAAACTTAGTAGATTGAATGGCCGAAACAATTGACACCTGATAAATCGGCAAAAATTACAAATAAAAAGGTTCCAAATAAGCAAGAGAATTTTAACAGACGATCTAAAGCTATCAAAGCATGACAGGGGTGAGTTAAGCACCCTTGAAATTAGCACTATCGGAATGCCTGAAAACGGGTCATCTCCATCTGGAGAGTACACAAAGGACCACCGTGACTAGGGATGCTCAACGGGTCAACCTGACCCGACCCGCAAAAATATAATTTGATCCGCGACCCAACCCTCAGGTCGACCCGTTTGACTAAGTCAATCGGATCAAAATGATTTTTTTACCCACAAACACACAAAAAAATTATTATAAGAAACCGTCGAGTTTGCGTGTCGAATATTTTATATATTAATAAAATTATAAAAAATATATATTTTTAAATATTGTGGGTTGCGGGTCGACCCGATCTGCAACCTATAAAATAAATATAAAAGTGACACGTGACTCGAACCACATCGTCACGAATCGACCCATAAATTGCAGGTCGAATCAGTGCAAGTTGCGAACAAACCTACCCGTTCAACATCTCTAACCATATCATCGATTCCACCTAAACAAAGAATCTTCGAGAGCTACGACCTCAACTAGACACAACTCAAACCCTATCTAATCTATATCAACTCCACTACTATAACCACACACCATTTTTTGTGATGTAGGCAATGTTCTAGAAAACGTTAGGTGGACGATGGGCGGAGAGGAACCGTCTAGTACCTTGACGACCTAAACAGTGACCTAGACGATCCTAGACAAATGCTTAAGTACTCTGGACAACTAGGCGGGCTAGGATCTTACAACACCTAGACAAAGTCTAAACGGGATCTAAAAAAGATTTTTAGAACAATAGACTATAATTAGGTGAACGTCAAATTTAACTATATATCCAAGTAGATAACACAACTTGAAGTGTATAAGTTTGGAAAAAAAAATTGATTAACATATGATTCAAATTAAAATTAAAAAACTTATACCATTACGGTGTCACAAATACGTATCCATCCACACGTCTCCTAGTGTGTGATCAATTCACACGTATACACATTACTGTACACAACCTACTCTTCTCAACCATACAAAAAACACAAAAAATCACAATTTAAACCCCCAAAAATCCACACCCATTCAAAAAATCAAACTCAAATTCTCCCAATCCAAAGAAGATTTTCCCCCATTTCCTCCGCCGGAGATGAAGGAATCCTCATCATCGTCATCGCCGTTCACGGCGCTCTCCGACGACGTCGTTCTGAAGATCTTCTTCAACCTCGAAGACGATCCGCGCAGCTGGTCCCGCCTCGCCTGCGTCTCCACCAGATTCTCCTCCTTAATCCGCGACATCTGCTGGCGCTCTCGCTGCCTCTCAATCAGCCCCGCCGCCTCCGCCGACCTCTCCCTCGGCGACTGGTCCGTCCTCCACAAGCTCTCCGTCTGCTGCCCCGGCCTCCTCCACGCCGGCGTCCTCCTAGATAACTCCGATTTCGGCCTCGAGCGCGAGCTCGGTCCGGATGAGATCTACACCACCACCACCACCACCTCCGCCGCCGATCCTGTTCAGAGCGACAACAAAAACGAGGCGGCGGAGTTCGATTGCGGCTCCACCGACCTCCAATGGTCGCTCTACGACGATCTATACTTCGACACCGTCTACGACAACTCCGAATCGCACGATTACGCTCCGATCCAGAGCGAAGGCGCGGTGGATTCGACAAATCAGACAATTGACGAAGAATCGAGAGAAATCGAGGCGGAGGAGACGAGCAAGAAGAGGAAGATCTGTAGATCGAAGAGATCGCACCTGGCGTCAGGCGGCTGGAGCCTGAGCAGAGAGGAAGGCAACAAGTTGCTCGCGAGCAGGTTCCGGGAGGACTCGCTGTACATCTGCGACTGGCCTGGCTGCGTTCACGTGGAGGAGAAGAGGAGTTACAGGCTGTTCAGAGGGATCTTCAAGAACTTCAAGCGATCTAGGGTTTGGAGGACGATTAACGACGGACAGAGGAGCAAGCTGGATCTGAACTGCGCGTATTGCGGATGCGAGTCGACTTGGGATCTGCACTCGGCTTTCTGCCTCCGGCGAGTGTTCGGGTACCATGACGATGGCGAGCCGGTGGTTAGGGCTTACGTGTGCGAGAACGGCCATGTCTCTGGAGCTTGGACGGATCTTCCTCTGTACGCCTAGTGTGTGTGTGACGACGACGAGTAACCGCCTTTAAACTTCGAACGCGAATTTTTTAATCGTATTTTAATCGCGTTTTTTATGCGTTGGTTTGTTTCGTGGTTTTATAATGCTTAATTCGTGATTTATGTTAATGAAATGGACTCTAATCTGATATAATTAGTGTCGTTTTAGCAATTGAATTTTAATTAAATTTATGTGTCGTTTTAGGTTTGGATAATTAAATAAGATTGAGTTATAATCACTTTAGCACTTTAATTTTGATCAATTTTATGAAATCGTTTTAGATTTTTTAGTCAATTAATCAAGAGCGATGTATAAGAAGGGTTCTTAGAATTTGTTTTATTTGACCAATATTTTTCACTTATTCCGTGAAAACGATATTTATTTCCGATTCGATGGAGTATAAGGACTTATTTGGTATTCATATCACGATATTAAATATGATTATAAACATGACTGATACCAATATCTTGAATGTTTGTTATATTCTAATATCAGTTGTTTAGTATATGAGTGTATTGATATCGGTTCATATGAGATTGGTATCAGAGTGTTATTTTAATATATCCGAAAAATTAGTATATTTAAAATATCACATATATATATATCCAAATATGATATCTTACTATTTATTTCGATATTAAAATTAGATGTTTCATATTTTAGATATATTACCAAAGGAGTCGTAATATTATATGGATTTTTCTAACCTATGTTTTAAAGACACAGATTAAGCTCCTTAAAATGAAATTAATTAATTAATTTGTATAAGTGATAAGTAGGAAAGAAAATGGTTATAAAGTGGATGAGGTCATTATTGGAAGAGGGGCAATAAAATCTGAATAAAATAATGGCACATGTAGATAAAAGTGTGATAAAATATTAGGTAATGAATGGAATCTTTCTTGCTAGTGAAGTGTAGAACACATATTTTGTGTGGTTAAGAAGATGGAGACTTGGGAAAATGATGGCCAAGCACATTTTTGTTCTCTTCTCTCTCTCCTCTGCAACTTGATTCCTGCAAATAATTGCCTTTTCTTCCTGAATTGAAGGCCTAATCCAAAATACAGGACCTTTTTTTTTGGTCCTTTTTCTTGTGAAAGCCCAAATTTTTTTTATAGGCTCAAAATTACCTTCTTTTTGTTTAATGCCTCAAACAATTTTACATCTTCATAATATACCCAAGTTTTTTAGGATTGAGGAAATGGCCCTTTAGAAAGGTATTATTAATACAGAGAGACATTTTCATAATGTATCCTAATTCTTTTATGATTGAGGCAATGACATTGCTATAGTTTACTTATTAGAAAACATTTTTTATGAAAAAATACTTATCGTATTTTTCAAAGTAAAAATAAACTATCATTCACATATTAAATGTAGAAAAAAATTATTTGTAAAAAAATTACTTTATAATAAGCAACAATTGCAAGGCTAATGAATATTCGAAGTAGTGTCATTAATTTAAAGAGACTTGAATTTACAAAAAATTGAACTAAAGTCGGCAATTTTAGTGCGATTAACTCCATTAATAAAATTCGGAATTGCTCCCAAAAAACGAGATAATTATCTATGCTATCTTAATTCATTTATAATCTTTCGAGTAAGTTCAAATTTCACACATTTTTCAGAGATAATGCCGGCAAAATTGTTAATTTTGTCTATTAAAACTCACCCAAAACTTCAAATTCTCAATCTTGGATGATCCCGAACTCAAAAGTGTTATCCAATAGAAAAATACCTCAATTTTTTTGGGCCGGTTTATACAACGTCAGTTATTTGAGTAGGTAACATATGAAGGTCAATAGGTCACCATAGAGCCACGAAAAATAAAGGACCCATTGGAGGAGAAATAATAATAGTTCAATATATAAAAAAATTAGATTAATTTAAGCAAAATTGCCCATTCAAAATTTTATTTATTATCTTAAAGGGGCCCTAATTTTATTATGCCTTAGCACAAGTAATATGGCGGAATTTCCATTCAAATTTTTACACAAGGATGTGGAATTTATTTTGGAGGAGTTTTGGACCAACTTTGCAATTATTTTTCTGTTGGTTCCTGGTTTTGAAAATAAAACTGTGTGGCGCCAAACAAAGCAGTTCATATCTGTTTTGTTTTTTAAAATAAAACTGTGTGGCGCCAAATAGATAGATTGGTACAAGCTTCTTAATCGCTTTGAACAAATCTTTAACATAACAATTGATGCCAGATACACTCGTTTAATGGAAAATTTACAGAGATCCTACTAATTTTCTTCTCAATTGCTGCAATATCCTACATTGAAAACCCATAATATCCTACATTTGCTGAAGAAAATTTGCCATAGCAATTTAGCAATATAAGGCTTCAAATTTGATTTGATCTCAAAACCGAACCGATCCGATCCGAAAAAACCGAACCAAACCAAAATTTGATCTTAAATGTTCAAACTATAGACAAAACCGAACCGATTCGACAAAAAACGAACCGAACCAAAATTTGGTTTAAGGTGAAATGAAAATTCGGTTTTGATTTTGTCGATTTCAGATGGATAGATACGGTTATGCTTTGGGAAATCCGAGCCAACCTTAAATTCAAACTGAAACCTAACAGAAAATTGAAAAATTCATAAACCGAAAACCGAACCAAATAATATCGGTTTTGATTCGGCTTAAAATTTGGTTTGAACCAACCCATACTCAGCCCTATTATTGAGCTATAAACAAAATATTGTGTCAAACAAACAAAGGCAGATTTACTTGATGGAGCTTCAGATTCATCTTCTCAAATAGATAGATAGATAGATCATTTAACAGCAATGTTCAGAGTTCAGTGCATCCAAAGGCAAACAGGAAGTTAAAAGTAAAATTTACAAATTCTTCACTGATGTCTACAGCTTTCTTGGCAATGCAATCAGCAACCACATCAGCCAAAGAAGCTTATGTCAAGGGTTTCCATCAGCTCAGCGCGCAAAGGAGGACAGAATCCATAAGAGAAGACAAATCCTTAAGTGTTGAATTTGACACACAACATGTTGTCAAACTGATACAGCAGAAGGAATGGGCAAGATTCCTCAGTAGCCAGCAAAGATTAACATATTTCTTCCTTTCCATCATCACCACTGACCCAGTGAGGCTCTGCTACAGCGGAAGCTGGGAGGTCAAGATGGGGTACCCCTGCCGATAGACCCAAGAAAAACCGAAATTCAGCTATGTGACAATAATAACTGAATTTAGTTAGAATCCATCTCAAAGGCAATGTATAAAAGCTAATGAGCATGAGGATGCGCCCCATCCTTTCCAAACATATCAAATCAAAGATTACATGGCCATCTCAAGCTTGACATTTGGAGAAGCCGGGTTGCACCATTCTTCTAGTGCAACGCTCAAGTTTCGTTTCTCCTCAGAAGGAAGTTGACCAAAGCTCATTGTCTCGAGCACAGGTGAACGTTCAAGCAAAAACTTAACGAGTCCCATCTCAGAGGGAAGACCGGTAGCATAGCTCATATGAAGATGGACAACTCTCAGCTTCTCAAGTTTAAAATTGGGCGCACATCTGAAATCGTCGAAGGGTAAACGTGGAATGTCTCTGCCATAAGCTTCCTGCACAAAAGTAAAAATTAGCAGTTCACATTGTGTTATGCATCATAATCCATATCGTCATACAAAACAAACAGTTCACATTGTGTTATGCATCATAATCCATATCGCATCCTCCATCACTTACATAAAGTTCAAGCTTCTCTAGATTAGGGGCTCCAACAATGAGACGAGCAACAACCGAAATGGATTTGATGTCTTCAAAATGCACAAATAAATCAATTTCCTTTAGGCGATGAAAAACCAAGGTATGATGGCAGGATTCAATGCCCGTGCTCAGATACTGACAAACAAACATAAAAAAGAAGCATATAAGAATAACAAGACTCTTAAAGGACAACAACAACAACAACAACATTGACCCAGTTGGCTCCCGATTGAGGCGGGATCTGGGGACGATGAGATTTATTTTATTTTATTTTACCCTTGTGAAGTAGGCATCTCCATGCAGCTTCTCGAGATTAATAAAACCACCAATGAAGTCAATATAGTTGCAAACTGAACTGTTCTGTTGTTGATGATTAGCTGTGACACTATTGCCTAGCAATTCTACCGACAATTTAGCCAGAAGAGGAGCATACAAAGACATTTGAATGCAATAATCTTGCAATTGCAAAACCTTGAGATTTGGAGCACTAAGTCTCAGCTCTGAATTTCCGCAACAGCTTGATGAGAAATTCTCGAGAAGAGGACAATTAGCAACAAGACTTTCAACTTCATTAGTAGACAGGTACACCTGCAGAAGACAAAGGCACCTCAAGAACAAGAACGCCTTAAAGGTCATAGGTGGCGGATCCAATTGACAACTCAAAAGTCTCAATTTGGTCAACATTTTACAGGAGTATATACTAGAGTGCAACTCCTGCGTCCCATCAGAATAGTTTTTTATGATTAACTCTCTGATACCCTTCCTAGACAGATGACGTATCCATGCATCAATATGCCGGTAATTACTTTTGAATGTGACACACAATTTGAACTTAGTGATGGCTCCATCATGAAGTAAAAGAGCATTGGTGATGAACTTTTCCATCCAATAATCAAATTTGGCTCTTGAGTTGAAACCTTGAATTGAATAATGTTCTTCATCAAATTTAAGATGAGGAAGACTAGCCCATTTGTCCCTCCACTGTCTTGACAGAATGCTTGTTTTGACAGCATCTCTGATTGGAACTCGTGCTAGAATGATATGGATAATACTCAAGGGAAGCTCACTTAGCATATCAGGACCTGGCTGAAGATCCATTCTTTAGACTAATTTTCTACAATGATGATCAGAGCCCTGAACAACATCAGCATTACAAATTCTAATCAAGAGATTTCAAATCACAGCACCCACAAGATATCAAGAGATTTAAAATGCACCCAATTCAGATACCTTAAATCAAAATTATGGTTTGAACAAAATGCACCCAATTCAGACACCTTAAATCAAAATTAGGGTTTGAACAAAATGCACCCAATTCAGACACCTTAAATAAAAATTAGGGTTTGAACAACTTACCTTTTAGGGAAGGCCGAAGGGTGAGATCGGCGACAGGTGGTTGACACGGAGGCGAGTGGCGGCGGCCGGATCGCAGAATCGCCGGTGGCTGAAGGGTCGCCCTTGTGACTAGGGTCTAGGGTTTTGGTTCGTTCAGAGAGTAGGAAGGGGCAAATGGTAACGAGTTCAGAGTTAACCGCTTTGAAAATTTGTGGTTTGGATTGAACCGGATGATTTATTGGGGGTTCGATCTGAACCGGAGCAGAAAATTTGAAAATTATAAAATACGGATCGAACCGTTTTTATCCAAATTCAAAGCTTCAGTCATCAATGTTTGTTGTCTCTTCCTCATCTTGGCTTCATCTCAATCAATGAATGGCGTACATTCTACACCGACATACGGTTTTCCATCCGATCAACACTCAACAACAAGCTTAAAATGATCAAAATTGCAAAATAAAAAAGTAAAGCTCCAAATCTACAGAAGAATTCGAGATGGGGCTGAACTTGCAAAAAAAAGCTGGGTTCTTTTTCCTTGTTCTTTTTCTTTTGAGTGAAATAGCGATTGGATTTGGCGCGAGGGAGTATAACAGAGACGATTTCCCACCCGATTTCGTATTCGGGTCGGGTACTTCTGCTTATCAGGTACGCCATTTGTGCTTCTCTTGAAGAATCATGGACAAGAAGAAGAACCCACTAGCCATTTCCTTTGTAATTATTGGGGAAAAGAATTAAGCTTTTGTAAAGATGGAAACTTGAGTTTGATATTGACCCAACTAATCGAATCTGTTGTGGAAGAAATGATTTGTTGTATTGATTACTGGCCAGTTTTAGCAGTACTGGTTAATGGGTAGCTCTTCAATTTAGCTGACTTGAAGTTATTGATTGATTAGTGGATTACTGGTCTCATTGATGAGTTAGTTTGAGCATTATTTGTTTTTGCATCTTCTATACTTGCCTTTGGTCCATTTATCCCATGTTTTGAGGTTTAAAGATTGCTGTTATTTGGAAGGTTTTGTTGTTAATTGTTCATGTAAAATGTGAAGGTAGAAGGAGCTGCAAATGAGGATGGAAGGACACCTAGCATCTTTGATACTTGGGTTCATAATGGTTTGTTTTGATCTCTTCAGAATTCTTATTGATGCTTTTGGATTCAATTTGATCATGTATGTCAATTTTTGCAGAGAATTGGCATTGGGGAAATGGAGATGTTGCTTGTGATGGGTATCACAAATATAAGGTCATAAAAAGTCTTTTTTTTTTTTTATATTTACTATCAAGTTCTTCATCTTTATATACATTTTCAAGCATATAAGCTAAGAGCTTTACTATGATTCTTTATGATTACTTTTATAGGAAGACATTCAACTAATGGTTGACACAGGCTTAGAAGCTTACAGATTCTCCATTTCATGGCCAAGGCTTATTCCAAGTAACAATCTTGAACTCTTAAGATTTCTCATTTTATCAATAGCTTGCAAAACCCTAGATTAATATTCTTAATAATTTCATTCATTTTTTGTTATGTCAGATGGAAGAGGTCCTATTAATCCAAAGGGTTTAGAATTCTACAATAACTTCATCAATGAGCTTCTAAACAACGGTAAGTTCGTCGATTTCCCTTGACAAAGTTTCATGCTTAAGAAAACTTATGTTTGGTAACATTACAATTGTTCATCAATCTTGGCCATATAGGAATCCAACCTCATGTTACATTGCTACATGTGGATGTACCACAAGCACTCGAAGACGAGTATGGAGGATTTCTTAGCAGAAAATTCATGTATGATTCCAAAATTTCCCTAAAATCCCTTATAAACCCTAGTAAAATGGCAACTAAAGCTTTGCTATTCGTTGCATTTACAGAAAGGACTTCATGGCATTTGCAAATGTGTGCTTTAGAGAGTTTGGCGACAGGGTTTTGCATTGGTCGACAATAAACGAAGCTAATATATTCATTTTAGCCGGTTATGACATCGGTGGTGCTCCTCCAGGGCGTTGCTCTTATCCTTTTGGTTTAAACTGCCATGAAGGAAACTCTACAGTTGAACCCTATATTGCTGCTCACAATGCATTGCTCGCTCATGCTTCGGTTGTGAGGCTATATAAGAAAAAATATCAGGTTCTATTAAAACAAAAACTATGCTTTCTTGATTCTAGTAGAAAATGAAAAAAACAGGTTGCAACTTTAAGTTGATAAGGAGTGTGACAAAAGTTGAATGGCAGGCTAAGCAACATGGATTCATAGGATTGAATCTCTTTACTTTTAATTTTGAACCTGCAACAAATGAAGCTGAGGATTTGCTTGCAGCAAAAAGAGCAAGCGATTTCTATCTTGGTTGGTTAGTAGTACTATTGCACTAACAAATCTACTGATCTTCTTAGTATTGTTTCAAAACTTATGTGTATCCTTGAATCTCTGTATTATATCAGGTTTATGGAACCATTAATAAATGGAGATTATCCTGAAATAATGAAGAAAAATGTGGGCGAACGCCTTCCTGATTTTACGGAAGATGAATCGAAGCTAGTGAAAGGTTCATTTGATTTCATTGGATTAAACCATTACAATACAATCTCTGCCAAGAATAACCCAGACAGCCTTTTGATGGAGCACAGAGACTTATCAGCAGACATGGCTGTTTCATTAATATGTATGTAACATTTCTATTATGAACTCTATATAGCAAATCTTACATTAAGTTATAGTACTAGAATATTGAATGTTGCTAATTAGATATATGACTTGTTGCAGTTGATATTTCTGGTGCACCACCAGGAGGGGTGAGCAGTTAAATCTTGCATTATAATGCAATAGACCCTTTGATTGCTTCTATTGCTACGTCGCTAATCGTTTTAATGATGAACTTGGATTAGTTTCCTGTTTCTCCGTGGGGTTTGCAAGCAGTGTTGGAACTCTTCAAAGAAGTTTATGGGAATCCTCCTATCTATATTCATGAAAATGGTTCTCTTCCACTCTGTATAGATCTCTCTTCTAATCTGCCTAATGAGATCTCTATTGGCTTAAGAATGGAAATTTATTTGGGCAGGTCAAATGTCTACTCGGAACGAAACACTAGACGACAAACCAAGGGTCAAGTTCTTGCAAAGCTTCATTGGAAGCTTGCTCGACGCTGTAAGGTACATATGATATACTGATACCTTATGCTTTGGGCCTGTTTGGATTACATAAGATAATGCATTATCTTGCATTATAATGCAGGGATTTAAAACAATTTTACATTAAATCCTGCATTATAATGCAAGATAATACATTATCCTATGTAATCCAAATAGCCCCTTTGTCTGCTCTTAATGGGTTATAGTGCATTAAGTTGTGGCATTGTGCAAAATGATGCAGAAATGGGTCAAATGCAAAAGGGTATTTCACCTGGTCTTTCATGGATGTTTTTGAGTTGATAGATGGTTACAGATCGGGTTTCGGGTTGTACTATGTGGATCTAAACGACCCGAATCTGACTAGATATCCGAAGAGCTCACAACGTTGGTACTCCGATTTCTTGAAGAGGAAAGGCGACATCACAAATTATGAGCTTGCCCAAGGACAAGCTAATTCTGCTGTTCTTTAAGCCCTGCATTAGTTTGGTAACTTGGTAGAATTGGCAATCTTCCACCATTACAATTAAAAATAGTGTAATCAATAATCATCATGTATTGTATCTCATCACTTTAGCATAACCAAAGAATAAATTGCACTACTTCATTGCAAAGTGCTTTTTCCTTTCTGTCTGTTGCAATCATTTGTTGCTGATGACTTTACAAATATGTTCAGCAAGGTTCTGTTATCTCAATATCCTTTTAGCAATGAAAAAATGTGTTCTATACTTGCTAGTACTATGTAAGAGTTTGTGAGATTGTAGGGAGTTGAGAGATGAAGAGGATTGTATGCTGTTGGATCATATGATGTAAAGCTAGCCTCTGCAGAAATTGATGGTAAATATCAAGAAACAAGTAGAATGATTTATCAATTAAACTTTCAAGTGTATCATGGTTTATCTAGATTTTTCTAAAGATAATGAAGGTTTAGAATTTGAGCTAACAAGAGAGTTGATTTACCCTTGAAGAAGAGGATTGATTTCATAAAGATTTAAAGATTTTTTTTATTAGTGTAAAGAATAGCATAGGTTATACTAATACAATGTCTTTTTTTTATTACATTTGCAGGACAAGGTCTATTCTATGGAAGTTAGTTTTTCATAGTTCTACCCAAAAAAAAAATTCATAAAATAAAAGAGAATTAAATGTATATTATAGAAAGTCTTTTAATCTAATTATATATTTAGGACAATTATTATTTAAAAAAGGAAGAAGTATATATACCCCTATCATTTTCAAAGAAAATAATACTTCAATGGACTCACTACATTTTTTTTATTAAAAATAATAATTAATTTTTATCTTAAAATACATAAAAGCTAACTAATTTACACATTTTTTTTAGATAAATAAATAATATTTTTAAAAAAACATGTTTTTTAAAACAATTGTAGAAACTAGAAAGTCCTTTTGTCCCTTCCACTTCACATCTTTTGGCTTCATGGAAATAAATGAATGGCGTACATCTCTACACACCGACATCAGCTTTTCCATCCTATCAACAATCAACAACAAGCCTAACAAGAACAAAAAATGCAAAATAAAAAAAGTGAAACCCCAAATCGACAGAAGAAAGGAGTAAAGAATTCGAGATGGTACTGAACTTGCAAAAATCATGTTCTCTTTTCCTTGTTCTTCTATTGAGTGAACTATCAATTGGATTTGGCGCGAGGGAGTATAACAGAGACGATTTCCCACCCGATTTCGTATTCGGGTCGGGTACCTCTGCTTATCAGGTACGCCATTTGTGTTTCTCCTGAAGATTCATGAACAAGAAGAAGAACCCACTAGCCACTTCATTTGTAGTTAATTGGGAAAAAGAATCAAGCTTTCTTGCTGATTTTTTCTGGTTAGATTGATTTCTTGCCTGTTCTAGTAGTGCTAACTAATGGGTATTTACTCAATTCAGTTGATTAGAAGTTATTAGTTGCTTAGTGGTCTAATTGATGACTTAGCTCGAGTATTAGTTGTTTTTGCCTTTAAAGTGTTCATGTAATATGTGAAGGTAGTATTTTTTTTTTTGCTTAGATTGATTTCTAGCCAGTTTTAGTAGTGGTTGTTCATGGGTAGTCCTCAATTTGTGTTTTAAAGATTAAACCTTTGCTGTTATTTGGAAGGCTTTGATGTTAAGTGTTGATGGAAAATGTGAAGGTAGAGGGAGCTGCAAATGAGGATGGAAGGACACCTAGCATCTTTGATACTTGGGTTCATAATGGTGAGCTCTTCTTTTTGATCCCTTCAACTTAAATGGTTTATGAATTCCTACTAAAAATACTTCTGAATGTAATTTTGATCATGTATGGCAATTTTTGGCAGAGAATTGGCATTGGGGAAATGGAGATGTTGCTTGTGATGGGTATCACAAATATAAGGTCATAAAATTTACTATCAAGTTCTTCATCTTATATACATTTTTCAAGCATATGATCTAAGAAATTTACCATGATTCTTTATGATTACTTTGATAGGAAGACATTCAACTCATGGTTGACACAGGATTGGAAGCTTACAGATTCTCCATTTCATGGCCAAGGCTTATTCCAAGTAACAATCTCCAATTCTAAGATTTGTCATTATCAATAGCTTGCAAAACCCTAGAAAAGTCTTAATGATTTCCTTCGTTTTTCTTCTGTTAGATGGAAGAGGCCCTATTAACCCAAAGGGTTTAGCATTCTACAATAGCTTCATTAATGAGCTTCTAAACAACGGTAAGTTCGTTCATTTCCCTTGACAAAGTTTCATGCTTTAGAAAACTTATGTTTGGTAAAATTACAATTGTTCATTTGTTCATCAATCTTGGCTATATAGGAATTCAACCTCATGTTACATTGCTACATGTGGATTTACCACAAGCACTTGAAGACGAGTATGGAGGATTTCTTAGCAAAAAACTCATGTATGACTCCAAATTTCCTCTGAAAGCCTTATAAACCCTAGAAATATTGCAATTAAAACTTCACTTTTGGTTGCATTTACAGAAAGGACTTTATGGCATTTGCAAATGTGTGCTTTAGAGAGTTTGGCGACAGGGTTTCACATTGGACAACAATAAACGAAGCCAATATATTCATTCTAGGTGGCTATGACAACGGTTTTACTCCTCCAGGGCATTGCTCTTTTCCTTTTGGTTTTAACTGCCATGAAGGAAACTCTACTGTTGAGCCTTATATTGCTGCTCACAATGCATTGCTTGCACACGCTTCGGTTGTGAGGCTGTACAAGAAGAAATATCAGGTTCTATACATAAACTATGCTTCTTTTTTTGGGTTTCTAGTAGAAAATGGAAAAAGATTACAACTTTAAGTTAATAAAGAGTGTGACAAAAGTTAAATGGCAGGCTAAGCAACACGGATTCATAGGACTGAATCTCTTTGCTTATAATTTTGAACCTGCAACAAATGAAACAGAGGATTTGCTTGCAGCAAAAAGAGCTAACGATTTCTATCTCGGTTGGTTAGTACTAGCTCATCTACTGATCCTCTTCTTGTTTCAAAAATTTGTGTATCATCAAATCTATGTATTATGTCAGGTTTGTGGAACCCTTGATACATGGAGATTATCCTGAAACAATGAAGAAAAACGCGGGCCAACGCCTTCCTGATTTCACTGAAGCTGAATCGAAGCTAGTGAAAGGATCATTTGATTTCATTGGATTAAACCATTACACTACAATTTATGCCAAGAATAACCCATACAGCCTTTTGATAGAACAAAGGGACTTACAAGCAGACATGGCTGTTTCATTAGAATGTATGTTATATTTCTATTAAATGGGGTGCATCCTCATTGCTCATTGGCTTATATACACTGCCTTTGAGATGGATTTATTCCATATATCAATTTTGGTGCATTGTAACTAAATTCAGTTATTATTGTCACATAGCTGAATTTCAGCTTTTCTTGGGTCTATCGGGCTTACCCTCTTTCCCGTGGGCAGGGTTATCCCCACCTTGACCTCCAGATTCCGCTGTAGCGGAGCCTCACTAGGTCAATGATGATGATGATGATATAGTACTAGAATCTTGAATACTACTGATTTGATGAATGACTTGTTGCAGTTGATTTTGCTGGTGCAACAACAGGAGGGGTAAGCAATCAAATTGATAATGCATACATATCAAGTGTAAACCAAATTGACCCTTTGATCTTTGCTTCTATTGCTTTCATAGCTGATCTTTTTTTTTTTTATGAACTTGGATTAGTTTCCTCTCATTCCATGGGGTTTGCAATCTGTGCTGGAACACTTCAAAGAAGCTTATGGGAATCCTCCTATCTATATTCATGAAAATGGTTATCTTGAACTCTATCTACATCTCCCTTCTTAATCTGCCTAATGAGATCTCTATAGACTTAAAGAATGTAAATTGTTTGTGCAGGTCAAATGACAACTCGGAACGAAACACTAGACGACAAACCAAGGGTCGAGTTTTTGCAAAGCTTCATTGGAAGCTTGCTCGACGCTGTAAGGTATGTATGAAGCCTTGCTTTGCTCCATGCTGTTTGTTTGAATTAACACACTTGAGAAATTAGTTGATTTATTGCTTTTTCTGATGATGGTAACTAATGGCATTGTGCAAAATGATGCAGAAATGGATCAAATGTAAAAGGGTATTTCACCTGGTCATTCATGGATGTTTTTGAGCTGCTGAATGGTTATGAGTCGGGTTTCGGGTTATACTATGTGGATCTAAACGACCCGAATCTGACAAGATATCCGAAGAGCTCGCAGCGTTGGTACTCTGGATTCTTGAAGAGAAAAGGCGACATCATCAAGTATGAGCTTATCCAAGAACAGGCCAAATCTGCTATTCTTTAAATCCTACATTAATGTTTTTAGTAGTGTTGGCATACTTCCACAAAGTACGATAAAAACACTGTAATCATCCATCATATACTGTATCTCATCTCTCATAATTAAAGTACTGTTTTCCTTCTGTCTGTTGCAATTATTTGTTGTTGAAAACTTTAATAAATATGTTCAGCAAAAACTGGTGTTCTTAGTCCACCAAATTCATCAGCGCTGTGCTGTACCATAATGCTTGTAGATGTTTCCATAAAAATCATGGATGAATCAGGAAGTTAAATTTCCACCAACAAGAACCCATAATTTATATTAAAAAACAACCCGCCATTCGTCGAATACCTCTGTTATTTAGAATTTTTTTGTCTTGAATGCTCATAAAAAAACCCAGCAGTTCTCGTATCATGGGCTTGTAAGAGTTGTAGCAAGAAGAAAAAAGGAAGGTAAAATTGTTATGCTCTTGTTCATATGAGATTTTCCAGCTGCAACAGGCCTAGATGAGAGCATTCAGTGACGCGCAAGTCAGAAAGGCACTAAACGAGAATGGTTCTATCTTCCTAGCCACTTTCCCATAGGCTTTGCAGCAACATATTACATATTGCTAACTATTCTACTTTCTTACTCAGCTTGGCATCATCACTATTGTCTTCGGTTGATTCCGCTTCTGCGGTCTTTGACTCATCAAATTCTAACAACTGCAAGAATAGACAGAGAAGGGCCATATGAGATATGATAAACCATTTTTTGTTCACAAAATTACAGAAGAGGGGGACAGAATACAAACCGGTTTAACGTCACCGTTCCATATCACATGTGCAGCCAAAAATCCAATGGCAGCAGGCACAATATACAGAAGAGCAGGCTGCGAAACACGAGGAATAGGTTAGTGAAACCGTTTTTTTTTTAATGAAAGAGACATGCTTTAATGATAATCTAGTGGATATAAGATGACTTACTTGTGCAGCTTGGAACCAATTCATGACAATGATTGTCAAGGCCAAACCAGCCGTATAGCCCAAGAAAGCACTCTTGAAATACTGACTTTCTTTTCCCCTGGAGACATCAAATCGCAATGCCAACGCTACGAATATACCTTCAAAAAGTACAAGCCTTCAGCATCAGAATAAAAAAAAAAATGACCTACAATTTTATCAGATTTCATTCTGATCATATTCCAGTCAGCAGTTTTATATATAGATATGTTCAAATAGCTTATAAGCATAACAGATCCTTATGCAGCAAAGGAGAGGAAAGACGGAAGCATTAAAACCGTGAAGAAGAAAGTTCATATCAAAAGCCAGTTACTAGATAACAAATCTGGCATCTTTTTTACTCACCAGGGATAACAATGTCACCCAATCCTAGCATGGAAAATGGTCTTGATGGATCAGCTGTTGGGAATAGAAGCTGCAGGTAAATGGAAATAAACATTACACACCATACAGTACATTACAGTAGATTATATGGTTAACTGGAGGGCAGATTGACGGGGAGAAATAATTATCAGCACGAACAATTACCTTTATTGGCGCATCAAAGGATTTTGCAACACTAACCATCACTGGAGTAAAGAAGACCCAGAAGATATCATAAATAAATAGACCGCCCTGCAATATACCATAAGAAATGATGAACCAAAACAAAAACTTTTCTGATCAAATGGGAAAATTGTCTACAATTTTTAAAAAAAAAAAACTAAAGTAATTTTCTAAGCACACGGAATCATTAATCATCCTCAGTTGTTCTAATGTACTTCCAAACACAAAGGCCTACACTTTGGTGGCAAAACATTGCCGGCAGCAAGAAGGTATTGATATAAGCTACATTAGACCCAGCAAGAAGAAGCTTATTCTCCCATGAATAAGCTGGACTACTATCTGAGAATATGTTCACATTCAGTCTTAAAAGGCATAAGCTTGTTCAAGATAAGATTTATAATAAGTTAACTCACAAAAACTAATTCTAACATTAGCAACACAAAGTATTTGATAATATTACGAACACTGACTGTAAAGAGAGGTTACTTAAAACAAGCACCTTCTTACCAAGAGTATGGCACCAGTCTTGAAAGACCCAAGCGAGAGCATTTCAATCCCCTGCAACATTGTAGAAAAATTAACACGCCTGATGTATGTATATAGCTCCAACAAAGTACAGGCACAAAATTATGATCTGAAACTCAGAGCAAAACCAAACCTGGATGCAAAAAGAGAGTCCCAATATATTGTTAGCCAGCCAATGCTTCTTTGAAGCATACCAAGCACAAAAGAAGGTCCCAGGAATTGCAGCCACAACCTGTGATCTGGTGAATTCAATTTCCAGTGCTGCAATCCAAAAAAAATGAAGGTTATGAAGCAAACAAATTACAAATAGCGAGCCTGATTTATATGGATATTGAATGAGTTGATTTAAACAAAAATATAGAGAAAGCTTTCGGTAAAAATAGGTAAAACTGTACATGATGGCTGACACATATTTAGCAATTATCTTTTCTTGCAAGATGTTTAATGAATTTGTATAAACTTAATCCTCTTTTTGCTACAACAGGACTGTAAATTCAAGATAGAATTCACTAAGCTTCAGTTTTTCCCAGGCTTGAGCATTGGGAGGAACTGGAGAAAGTTGAAATCAGGAATTTCACATACTCTTCATGAGTATGGACTTCCTTTACTCTTTCAAAAACATACAAACAGAGATTTACATCATTTCATTTAATTTTAACAGAGATTTACAGCATTTAAGTCTCATGCTCTATGTTTGGATCTAACATACTTCTGTTCTTCCAAATTCAATTAAAGGACTCAATGCACACATTTAAACAGAACTTTTAAGACTCTACACCAAAACCATCAGTGTCTATGAATACATTGAAGCAAATCAACGACCACAACTCCCAATAACCCCTTATGTATTACACTAAGCAGAAGAAAATGCATTCTAACAATAGTCATAATAATTTGAAACTCAATTTCAAATTGCACAGATATATAACAACAAGCTAGTAAAGAAGCAACATCCCATCACACTATTGATCACCTTTTCCTCCGAAGTATCCAGAATATTTAAGATTTTTCCATCATCAGAATACTTCTAAGATAATGTTCAGTATCATAAAGTAATGAGAAGTGAGGGAGATAGCATACACTGAAAATAAGGAAAACGCCATTCGATAACATTCTGATTCCAGTGATCTGGCAGAAAGCGTTTTATTGCAGGCAGCAGTGTGGCCCTGGCAGACAGCAACAAAGTTTAAACAAACACAATTACATCATCAACAGATGTACTATAAAATGAGTGCCTTTCCAAAGATGCAGATAAAAATATAAAAATAATGGAATATAAGAATAGAACGTACGAAAGGGCAAGGATCCCGAGGATAAAAAAGTAGCAAGTCAGCACAGCATTAACCAAGTCTTTGGACAAGAATTTGAAGAGCAAAAACAGGGACAACAGCATTGCACTTCCAACCAAGGGAAACCTCATAGCATGTTCTTTTGACATGGTCTCCTGCATCAAAAGAATATTAAAATTAAAACCCCTTCATATTCTCTTTGATAGGGAGGGCAATGCAAATTAATCCATGCTGAGAGTGATCTTACAGAAGGTGGAGTTGCCTTGACAGAACGGTAACACCCCACATAAACTGTGAGGCACGCAGTCAATATCACATTGAAATTTGGATTTACATTGATAACAAGGGGTGCCAAACTCAACCCTGCAGGAATGAAAAAAATTCCCATGAGTATTAGTAGAAACAACAAAATATTGTAATGTATCTTTGTCAAAGGAAGCAAAATCTTTACACTATGCATGGCTATATCTCCAATGAGGAATCCTTTTTCCAACACTCTTATGCATAAAAGTAAAAAAGCACCATTGAAATATCAACCAATACCAAAAGGATATTATTATCTAACCATATAACTAGCAGTAAAAAAATTCGGAACTTCGAAGGAGCTTATCCACTAATACTTGCGCATTTAGAACTCAATTAGTTTGCCATCTGCATGCAAAGCAATAAAACATTCCCCTCAATGTCTCTTAAACAATGACTAAGGTCTCCTTTAATATGTTGGTAAAAAATAAAAACACAACCAGTTCAACTAACATACTTAGTGTTCAGTACTTCAATAAAGCATTTTCAAAAGCTCTAGAAAGATCAGACAAAAAAGATTTTCAGCAAACTCAACAAGCATTGTGATAGGCATGACAAATTAGATACACCATCTATCAGAGAACATGGCAACTCAACTCCCTCCCCTCAGTATGCAAATGCATCCAATTACATGCAATTCAGCTTCAATCTCGACTAATGCCCTTATTTAAGAATTCAACAATTAATTTCCCAAGCAATACAGCACTAAGGAAATTACTATTGCCACAAACTCAAATTTTACAAAGACATTATTAGAGGGGGAACAGAACCTGCCAGAGCGAGATTCGCTACACGTTCGCAATTCTTCATTTCGGAGGCGAAATCAAAAGCCAAAATTGAAATAAATACACTCGAGTATCTACACCAAATTGTAGGATCCGGCACCGCAAACCTGTTTAGACGTTCACGATCCAATTAATCACGGATCAATTAACTGATCAGAATCAAGTTTGGATCTTTTAATTTCTTAAGAATTACAAACAAAGACGAGCGAGAGGAAAACCTAGAGAGAGACACACACGGAGTATTAACTTTGTAGAGACGAGGCAGAGAAGATCTGCCTTCCGGCGGTGAGGAATTCTTCCTCCCGAGTACTGAATCTCGATCTCTCCGATTCCTAGGGTTCCTCAGTTGACTACGACGAAGAGAAGATATTTTTGGTCATCATTATTTTGGAATATCTGTTACCAAAGACAAGTAGATTGTCGTCCGGGTCATTAGAATGAACTTGGGCCTGTTTTTTTAAACAGGCCCGTTACCGGCCCGCTCAATGGTTGAGTTACCTTAATTTTTTTTTCTACGACTATATGGATAATGGATTTAATATTTAATTTATTTAATGAATGATTTTAATTTAATATAAAAAATAACAATAACTTATTTATTATAAATATTTTATATAAAATTTTACAGCCAAAATCATTAAAGTGAGCTCATTATAATTTAATTAAAAAAGCTAAATTAATTTTTAAATATAAGGTGGTCGGGGACACAATCAACATGATGATTCGAAAAGGTTTAGCTTTAAGGTATAGTTATAGATGGACCTATATAATTTAGGTAATGGTATGGTGTTATGTTCACCATTTTATATAAAACTAATGATATTGTGTTATCTTGGCCTCGATTTCATATCGAAGTAAAGTTGTGTACATTTTAACCTCTCAGACTCCGTCCGAGATAGATTAACACTGAATTGGTGTTGTATTGATGTGTTGATATTGTGTTATCTTGAAGTGTCATGATCAATTAAAAATCGCAAGCTAAGCTTTATAAAATATATGTTTTTTTCATAAGAGATACTTATGCCATTACAATATAATGACCAATAAAAAAATCGACAGCTAAGTTTTATAAACTATATGTTCTCCTTTTTCATGGTCCATAAGAGGCATTACAATGAAGGATAGAGATTTGAACATATGACCTAACAACAGACGTCATCACCTACCGATTAAACTAGTGAGACTTGAAGAAATATATTTTCTCCATATGTAAATACTGATAATTATTAGGTATTCTTTGCCATAATATACCTTAGAGCTTGTTTGATCGTTAAATAAATTCACATGAAGTCAATAAAATAAGTATGTTTGATTAAAGATAAGCTTTGACAAACATATAATTTAAAAAAATGGATAATAAATTATGTTGGACAACTATTAAAAATACTTGAACATATGTTTAGATATAAAAGTGATAAAAAACTAGAAAAAAAGGTAAATATTTTAATTATAATAATCAAAGATATTTGGACAATCATTCATATTATAAGTGAGAAAAAGTAAATATTAATAATATATTCACTAAAAATTAACTTATATAAGGAAAGAGAATTTTCAGGCCGAAAGGAGCATACATCATTTTCGAAGAAAATACGGCCATTGCTGGTTGGACTCTTCCTCTTTACATCCTTTTGGCTTCGTCTCAATAAAGGAACGGTCTACACTCGACACCGATTGACCGACATGGTTTTGGATCCTACGAACATTTAAAAAAAAAAGTATAATTAAGCGAAGCCCCAATTCGACAGAAGAAAGGTGTAAAGAATTCGAGATGATACTGAACTTGCAAAAATCATGTTCTCTTTTCCTTGTTCTTCTATTGAGTGAACTAGCAACTGGATTTGGCGCGAAAGAGTATACCAGAGACGATTTCCCGCCCGATTTCGTATTCGGGTCGGGTACTTCTGCTTATCAGGTACGCCATTTGTGTGTTCTCTTGTAGAATCATGAACAACAAGAAGAACCCACTAGCCAATTCATTTGTATTATTTGGGGAAAAGAATTCAGCTTTTGTAAAGTTGGAGACTTGACCTAAATTTCAGATTGATTTGTCAGTCTACTGAGCATTTTCTGATTGTGTGAGATTGATTTCTTGCCAGTTTTTGTAGTTCTAGTTAATGGGTAATTCTTCAATTTAGCTGATGTTATTGGTTTATGCTTTAAAGATTAAATCTTTGCTGTTATTTGGAAGGTTTTGATGTTAAGTGTTCATTTGTATTAGTTGGGGAAAAGAATTCAGCTTTTGTAAAGTTGGAGACCTGACCATAAAATCAGATTGATTTGTCAGTCTACTGAGCATTTTCTGAATTTGTGAGATTGATTTGTTGCTAGTTTTTGTGGTACAAGTTAATGGGTAGTTCTTCAATTTAGCTGATGTTATTGGTTTATGCTTTAAAGTTGAAATCTTTGCTGTTATTTGGAAGGTTTTGATGTTAAGTGTTGATGGAAAATGTGAAGGTAGAGGGAGCTGCAAATGAGGATGGAAGGACACCTAGCATCTTTGATACTTGGGTTCATAATGGTTAGTTCATCTTTTGATCTCTTCAGAATTCTTATTGATGCTTTTGGATTCAATTTGATCATGTATGGCAATTTTTTGGCAGAGAATTGGCATTGGGGAAATGGAGATGTTGCATGTGATGGGTATCACAAATATAAGGTCATAAAATTTCTTATTTACATTTTGAAGCATATGATCTAAGAAATTTACCATGACTCTTTATGATTACTTTGATAGGAAGACATTCAACTAATGGTTGAAACAGGATTAGAAGCTTACAGATTCTCCATTTCATGGCCAAGGCTTATTCCAAGTAACAATCTTGAACTCTTAAGATTTCTCCTCATTTTATCAATAGCTTGCAAAACCCTAGATTAATATTCTTAATAATTTCATTCATTCTTTGTTATGTCAGATGGAAGAGGTCCCATTAATCCAAAGGGTTTAGCATATTACAACAACTTCATCAATGAGCTTCTGAAGAATGGTGATTTAGTCCATTTCCTTTGACAAATTTTCATTCCTTAGAGAACTTGCAATTGTTAATTGTTCTTGGATGTATAGGAATTCAACCCCATGTCACATTGCTACATGTGGATTTACCACAAGCACTTGAAGACGAGTATGGAGGATTTCTTAGCAGAAAACTAATGTATGAATCCAAATTTCCCCTAAAATCCTTATAAACCCTAGAAATATGGCAATGAAAGCTTCATTTTCCATTGCGTTTACAGAAAGGACTTTGTGGCATTTGCAAATGTGTGCTTTAGAGAGTTTGGAGACCGGGTTTCTCATTGGTCGACATTAAACGAAGCTAACATATTCGTTTTAGCTGGTTATGACTACGGCATTGCTCCTCCAGGGCGTTGCTCTTATCCTTTTGGTTTCAACTGCCATCAAGGAAACTCTACAGTTGAGCCTTATATAGCAGCTCACAATGCATTGCTCGCTCATGCTTCGGTTGTGAGGCTGTACAAGAAAAAATATCAGGTTGAGCTTTTTTGATTCCTAGTAGAAATTGAAAAAAGGTTACAACTTTAAGTTAACAGTGAGTGTGACAAAAGTTGAATGGCAGGCTAAGCAACATGGATTCATAGGATTGAATCTCTTTGCTTATAATTTCGAGCCTGCAACAAATGAGACAGAGGATTTGCTTGCAGTTAAAAGAGCGAACGATTTTTATCTCGGTTGGTTAGTACTAACAAGTCCACTCATCTTTAGCTTCTTGTTTCTGAAAACTAAATCTGCATACCCTTGAATGAATCCATGTATTGTGTTATGTCAGGTTTATGGAACCTTTGACAAATGGGAATTATCCTGAAATAATGAAGAAAAACGTGGGCGAACGCCTTCCTGATTTCACTGAAGACGAATCGAAGCTAGTGAAAGGATCATTTGATTTCATTGGATTGAACCATTACACTACAAATTATGCCAAGGATAACCCATACAGCCTTTTGATGGAGCAAAGGGACTTATCAGCAGACAGTGCTGTTTCATTAATATGTATGTTACATTTCTGTGATGAACTGTATTTAGCATATACTACATCAGATCAATGACTGATCAGATCTATGACTTGTTGCAGATGATTTTTCTGGTGCACCATCAGGAGGGGTAAGCAATTATAATGCATTGAATCTTGCATTATAATGCATTAAATCGTGCTAATAGATTTATTTTTTGATGAACTTGGATTAGTTTCCTCTCTTTCCGTGGGGTTTGCAATCAGTGTTGGAACTCTTCAAAGAAGCTTATGGGAATCCTCCTATCTATATTCATGAAAATGGTTCTCTTGCACTTCTATCTAGATCTCTCTTTGTAATCTGCCTAATGTTATCTAAATTGACTAAGAATGGAGATTCTTTGTGCAGGTCAAATGACAACTCGGAATGGAACACTAGACGACAAACCGAGGGTTGAGTTCTTGCAAAGCTTCATTGCAAGCTTGCTCGACGCTATAAGGTATGTATGATACCCAGTGTTCTAAAATCTAGGTGAATCATAGGTGGAGAGGCATCGCCTAGCGTTTAGGTGGCCTAAACGGGTGCCTAGATGGTAGGGGTGTCCAATGGGTGGGTTGACTCGTAACCTGACCCGACCCACCCGCAATTTTACGGGTTACGAGTTAGATTTTTTTAGTTTACGGGTCGGAGTTTTTTAGTTTACGTGTTACGAGTCGACCCACTAGGTTACGGGTTGACCCGTAATATTAAAAAAAATTAAAATTTATTGTTGTAGTTAATGAAATGGAGAAATAAAAGTTTATGGGTCGAAAAGGGTCAAATAGGTCATTTTTACGAGTTGCGGGTCGGGTCACAGGTCGACTTTATTTTTTTACAGGTTAGGTGGTCAGCGTGTCAACCCGTAACCCGTTTTAGGGTTACGGTCGGGTCAACCCGTTGGACAGCCCTACTAGACGGACTAGACGGGCTGGACTAGCACCTTCCAGCGCCTAGGCGGGACCTAGATGAAGCTAGGCGGGGATTTTTAGAACAGTGATGATACCTTAGGGTGTGTTTGGATTAACAAACTTGAGAAATTGGTTGATTCATTGCTTCTTTTTTTTACTGATGATGGTAATTTCTGGCATTGTGCAAAAATGATGAAGAAATGGCTCAAATGCAAAAGGGTATTTCACCTGGTCATTCATGGATGTTTTTGAGCTGCTGAATGGTTACGAGACGGGTTTCGGGTTATACTATGTGGATCTAAACGACCCGAATCTGAGAAGATACCCGAAGAGCTCGCAACGTTGGTACTCTGGATTCTTGAAGAGGAAAGGTGACATTACCAAGTATGAGCTTATCCAAGAACAGGCTAAATCTAGTACCACTCTTTGAGTCTTGCATTAATTTGGCATGATTCCACAAGTGCAATAAAAATTCAGTGTGATTATCATATAAATATATAATGTATCTCATCTCTCATATCCAAGAATAACGATTCTCGATTCGTCGAGATTGTGTTTGTTCTTTGAATTCATTCACCCTAGTGAATTGTACCTTGGATTGGCCTGCCAAATTGTAGAACATTTGATCAGCAAGGCTCTACTTGCCATATAAAAGATTGACAACCTCATGTTCGGGTCGGGTCGGTTTTTGATCAGTTAATTTGATCACAGATCAAGGGTTGAGTATTTGAAAAGCTACATTGAAAGCTTGCTTGGTGCTCTAAGGTATGTATGACACCTTATTCAGCATGTTCATTTTGTTACCCTATGATGAGAGAAGTAGTTAGTTTTCATGGCATTAACAAAAATCTTGTAGAAATGGGTCAAATATGAGCTTATAGATGGTTTACAATTCAAGTTTTGGGTTGTACTATTTGGAGTTTTAGAGGACTCGAATCTAAAAACATTTTCAAATATGAGCTTAAATCTAATGTTTTTTGAGTTCTACATTTGACAAGTGCTAGTTTTGGCAATCTACCATATGTAAAAAGAGAGGGAAAAAAGGTAAAACATAATTATTATTTTTTGGTAAAAAAAAATTATCGTTACACAATAATTGTGAATTGTGATGAGAATGAATAAGAGTCAAGGAGATCAATTAGCTAATTTAATTGCAAATAGCTTATTATTCTACAAAAAAAAATTGCAAATAGCTTATTTAAATATATGGAAAATAGTACTATTCCCACATGAAAGTTGAGAATAAGAATTTATCTATATAATGTTATGAGTTACTTCAGATAAAAAAAACTAATGTGGGCCTACCGAAAATTATAAAAATCTTATCTTAACAACTATAAAAGTTGCTTCTTTATGCTTAATAAATACTCCATTCTTTTATAATAACTAGTTTTACCCGTCGTACCATGTACGACTACGATTCGATACTTTATAGATATTATAAATAGAATATTAATAAATTAAAATATAATATAAATAATTTATTACTCGTAGAATGTATACTTTTTAATCAAATATTATATTCTTCATATTTTATTACTTTTCATGTACGTAAATTTAGTGATTATCAAATATTTCAATATATCTATTAAATATTTTATTATCTATTTTTATTAATTTTAAACATTATAAATATTTATCATTAAACTTTTTATAAAATAAAATCACTATATATCTATAAATAAATTTGTCAAAAGATTTATGATAAAAGATTTATATTTATTTTGAAATATCTTATCTTTAATTTCAAATACTTGTATAAGGAAGCTTTCAAAAGATATTGTTATATTGAATAGATATTTGTTTGATTTTAGAGATAAATTTAAATAGTTAAAAAAGAATTTAATAGAAAGAAGTTATAATAATAGAAATAAAATTAATTTTTTAAATTTGAGGTGGGGCCAGAATCGTTCTGGTGGCTCGAAAATGGACAGTTTTAATATATACTTATAGATTTCTATCAATTTTAAATTATAAAAAATATATAAAAACTTTTTGTAAAAAAAGAAAAGCAAATGAAAGATACAGTACTATTTATTTTTTTAAGAGCCTTAAATCTGTTTATTTTAAAATAAAATAACATAATGAACATTACTTATGTTTAAAAAGTAAGTGAAATATATAGTATTATTGTCGATTGTTCACAATTTTACATGTACGAGAATCACATTAATCAAATTTTTGGGTCCTTCCTCCATCTCCTCCGGTGATTCTTTATTCCGTCCACCACCTGACGTCGTAAGTTGTTCAAACCCTAAACATTTATTTTTATTTCTTCGTTGTTACATTGAACAAATACAACAAGTTGTGAATGAGATAACAAGAAGTTTTCGGGTCCTAGCCTTAAAAATTTCGAACGATTCAGATCAGGTTTATAGGTCGGGTTAGTTTTTAACGGCTCTAATCCAAAGCCTTTCTTAGACATTATGAGAATTTTTTAAAAAATTAGGGAAATTTTCAAAATTATACAAGTACTACAATAAATGACATTCATTGATGGCCATGAAGCCAAAGATAGTGAAGAAGAAGAGACAAAAACATTGATACAGTTTAGACAAAAAAGGGTTCGATCCACTTTTATAATTTTTAGTTATTCTGTTCGGTTCAATTCGCACCCAATAAAACACCATCTGATTCAGTCCAAAACCCCTCCATTATAATAGGAGAGACTAAAGATAAGTGATTACAACTTTCTCCATGTTTTGGATGAAAATGGATGTCAATGACTTTAAAACTTTTGATGTTTCAATATTGAATTAATGGTGTGATTATATTAATGAATGAGAAGTTTGAGTACAACAAGTGATTACATTTTCCTCCATTATAATAGGACAGAATAAGATAAGATAAATTAAAACAGATTCTACGTAAGAATAGATCAATGAGATAACAACTAAAACAATAAAGATATCGATATTTCTAAGTCATACGATATTCCTTTGATGAGATATTCTGCTAACAATTTTTTCCCCTTTTTATATGTTTAATTATAGGAAGATGGCTCTCAGTCAAATGGTATGCAATCCCCTTTCATGCTTTGGATGAAAATGGATGTCAATTTCTACTTGCAATGCTTCAAGATGATGAGATGATCAAGATGCATCCCGATATAATTGATGTGATTCTTTCTAAAATCGTGTTTCACATCCCTCAGTTGACTACACGTTCTGTTGGTAGCTTGTTTTTCATGAAGTTGATCGAATTTTGTTCCACAAATTAATAGCTATTTATTTTTAGCAGGCTCGTGATGAGTAGTGTAGTGCTCGAGGTTATATATTATGACATATACGGGTTAGATTCGAAAATATTATAATTTGAATATATAATATTATTTTTTGATTAGGTAAGAATTCGGTTTACCGGACATGTCTGATAAAACCAAGAGTCCGAGTAAACAGTTGTCGAGAAACGACACAAAACAACCTGAAGCAAACAAAAAACACAAAAAGAAGTACAAAAGTCGAAAAAAGGCACTAGAACGAAAGGAGTAGTGGGAGAAGTGAGGGGCTAAAGAACAAAGCCTTTAGCATTCGGGTCAAAAGCGGACAACTATGATGAAGTGGACTACTGACGTTGCTCCACCGGGATGAAGAATCTTCAGCAACCTCAAGAAAGTCCATGCGACCGCGCTAATCACAAACGAACCACGCCCAAATCTAAAGCCAAATCTCAAAAATGTACAAAACCAAACAAGGGTCAACCCTTCAAAAAGTACTCCATATACGAGTACGAAACACGCCATACAAAAGCATACGCCAAAACCTCCAAAGAAGCACAAACCTGCAAAAAAAAAAGACCAAAAGAGAGCCAAGTGCTCAAAGCCCAAAAGTCATGCGGACAACATGGGCAAAACAAAAGCCAAAGAACTAGTCAAATTGAGCACACATTTCATAAAAAACCACAAAAGTTGCGTGGTCACCCAAAAGTCATACACAAGTGCCTACAAAAACATCATAAAGTCTGGAAAAGGAATGGCCACGTGGGCAATCTCATATTCACTTCATCACAACCGGACATAGTAAAGTTTTATTGAAGTCGACGGAAACAGAGAATCCCCACAGATGCCGACAGACGAAAAAACTCCGTCATCAAATGTAGCGTTAATTTGACTACAGATGTCGGTGTCCAACTCAACCCGATGGACATAAAGAGTTGTGTTGAAATTATTGAAAATATTGAAGCAATATGCAGTCCAAACCGTCATAGTTTTTACAAATCTACTTAAACTTTTTACTGAGTTCTTCATGGTTTTTTCACCGGGTTTGCTTGACTTTATTACAAACATGGATGTTTATCATATAGTTCTTTATTGTCAGGAGAATTTCCCTTCAAATTATAATGAGGTATATACAATTTAATCTGACTAATATGTGATGAATAATTCTATTGTGTACACTATCTTTAACATAGTTTTTAATGTATTTTTCAAGTTATATTCTACGAAGTCATGATCAACCCACTTCCTATAAAAAAGAATCAATTTAGATGTTGTGTGTTTAAGTTGTGTCTGAAGAATTCCGGGTTCGGGAGTAGACTTAGAAGCGTGCTACAGACCAACCTAACTCCACATATACTCGAACTTGCTATTGATCCTTAAGGGTATGTCTAATTTAAAATTTACTAAATATATTGTTTTTTAATTATTGACAATTATTTCTAATAATTTTATTTTGGAAATAATTTAATACGTATCGTATAGTGTACTTGGTTGAGTTAAAGGAGGGTGACATAGCTTTAATGGAGAAACTAAAAGGAAAATTTGTTGAATTGTCCTTCAACAAATTTGGCACTAAAGTTGTGAAGAAGTGCATCACTCTACAAGCTATCCAGATAATCAGGGAGATATTAGACTACCCACTGTTTTCAAGTCTTACTGTTGATCCGTATGGTAGCTTGGTGAGTTGCAAATGCGCTTTATGCAAGTAGATGTAATCATGTTAATACATTTACAACTAATTTTACCGTAAATAGGATAAATTTTATATTTTCTAAACTAGTCTATTTATAATCTTATTGTGACATGATATTGGTTATAATGAGCTAACGAATTTAGTTTGTTTTAAAATTTAAGCTGCACTCGAATTTTGCGGGTTGCATATGTATCTCTTTAAAGAGAATTAATCCTTACGTAGTTCAGAGTGTTTTGGTTTGTTCTCTTTAAAATATATATGTAGGCAACCCGTTAAAACTCGTGTGCATCCAAATTCTAAAACAAAGAAAAATCATTGTATTTGTATGACGGATAATCAAAAGGATAAAAAGAAATGGTCGAACTCAAATCTAAAAATCAAATAAAATATGTTTTAAAATTATTTTCATATTATTGTAAGTCATATTTTATTTGATTTTTAGATTTTAGTTCGACCCTTTCTTTTTATCCTTTTGATTAAAAGTCATATAAATACAAAGAATTTAGTTTGTTTTACAATTTGGGTTGCACCCGAGTTTTGACAGGTTGTATTTATAGAGAATCAAGATTTATGTAGTTCAGAATATTTTGGTTTATTATCTTTAAGGATATATGTAAGCAACCCGTCAAACTTGGGTGCAACCCAGATTCTAAAACAAACCTCCGATCTCCTATTATCCCCCATCTTCGTCCCGTCTTAATATAATTCCCGACGGAAAATGTTCGTCAATTTTGGAATTATTTACCAGATCTCGTTTATTAAAAATATTTAAAACTAATACTTTAAACTTTAAAAACATTTGCTATTATCAAATTTAAATAGTATAAAATTAAAATATCATTCTATATTGGATATATTTATACGTTTTAAAATTTAAAACTATAATATATTTAAAATACATTCCTTTTTTGTTTTATGAATTGAAAATAAAATAAAACAAAATAAATCATGTATTATAAAAAGAATTCTTCCTCCCCTCCTTGTTTCAGACTGATAATATGAAATTGATCCCAAAACCCATCCCGTTTCCCACCAAATCGGGAAATCTCCGTGTCGTTATGGGTGGATCCCCATGAATCCCCGTCTCCATGGGTTTAATGTGCATCTCTACTTGTTGGTGGGTTAGATCGAGTTGGTTAGTACACCCTCAAAGAATGAGGCCTTAGTTTATAGTTTCGGACAGGGTCATTTGAGATCAAGTCCTAGTTAAAGTAGTTAGTAATAAGAAATCATCCACTCATCTTCTTATCATTGTTCCAAAACTTTGTATGCCATTAAAATCTATGCATCTATAAATACTTTTAGGTTCATGGAATCCTTGATACATGGAGATTATTATGAGATAACGAAGAAAAACACAGGTGAACACCCGTGAAAGGATCATTTGACTTCATTGGAATAAACCATTAGATATTTGTGTATGCTAAGAGACATAATATATAACATTCATGACTTTTTCACTAAATAAATATAAAACCAATGCATAATCATCATACTTTGTGACAAGGATGAATAAGTCAAGGAGATCAATTAGCTGATTTGATTGCAATGAGTCTATTCATGATTTATCTAAGGGTAAATTTCAAAAAACCACCCGTAAATTATGGGTTTTTTCAGGAAACCACCCGATTGACCCTGTGACAAATAACGACCTGAACCTGAACTCGAAATGAGCTAACCCGAACCCGACCCGACCCGATTGACAGGTCTACAAGACATGTAGCAAATGATTACCACTATGCACTTGTACAAAGATACATAAAACCTTACCCATATGCCAATTGCATGTATGTAAGCAACAAAGATTATGCAATTATTCATCTAATGCAATGTTCTTTAGTTCTCATTTTCAACTGTTTGAAAATCCAAACAAATTATTCACCCATACAAGTAAAAATAGACCCATGTATACTATACATCAGCTTACACTTTTTACAGACTACATCAATCTAGTCTACAAGATCCTCATCACCTAGGACATTATACCTGCAAATTGCACTGTATTGAATTAGCAATAAACCTTCTATTCCAATTGCACTGTATTCAACTGTTTGAAAATCCAAACAAATTATTCATCCATACAAGTAAAAATAGACCCATGTATACATCAGCTTACACTTTTTACAGACTACATCAAATCTAGTCTACAAGCCAAGATCCTTATCACCTAGAACATGATACCAAATTGCACGTATTGAATTAATATTCAACCAAAGCATCAGAATTCCAAGTGTAAATATTCAACACAGAGGCCTCTAAATACATTAGAACAGTTTCCAAAAGGGCCTCAAGGATTTGGCATGACCAAAATGAGAAACTACTAATTTCAGTCACAACAAACTTTGTTCAAACTAACCTATTTATTTAGATTCTCTAAAACCACAAACGTTGTCCAGCACCGTCAAAGGAACCAATACGAAGAGGAGAGGTGGTACTGATTGAGCGCTGTTGCAACAACAAAAAAACAGGTAATCATCATTAGCCATTTGTAATCCAGTGAAAAATATAGTCTTAATGAGGGCCATATGGGAGAGACAAGATTAAACACAAACAGCATCAGTACCTACATTTTCTTCGCGATACACATTCGAAAATCCACCTTCAGGATGCTGTACGAGGCCAGGATACCTTAGACAGCTCCGGCAGCCGTATTCTCCAGTTTCTGCAATATGGGATTCGAAGGGAGAGGCAAGATAAACAAACAATTTGTAATGCAATTATATGAGACAGAGTAAAGACACGGAAAGAGAAAAGGCGCACGTACTGATGCCACTACTTGGCCCTAAGACGCAGCATGAAAGTCAGTGCGGAGCTCCTCCTATTGCGTACTCAAGTTCAGCAAAAAAGAGCATATCCTCAGCTTCAACTTCATTTTTCAGCCTAGCAATGAAGTTGCAATGATAGATATTTTCCAGATACACCCCAATACAATGTAGAGCATCAATAAGCTCAAACTCAGGACCCTGATAAAATCAAGGACAGGAAAATAGAGTCAGGATACATGAGGAGTAATTAGAGGTGTTAGATTCAGGCGGAACAAGAATAGGTACAAGCTAACCTGTTTAGATAGACTCTGCTCGTTGAAACTTGACAAGGCAGACTGTGCATGCTCAAGAACAAGATGCTCAGCAAGTAATCCAGGAGCGACTGTTGGATTAGGGTCATATAAAGAAGGAAACGAATCACAAGGGTCTCTAAGAGCGTACTAAAATCAAAGGACGGGCAAAAATGGTCAAGATACAGGAAAACTAGGAGAAGCTAATTTCAGCAAACAAGAATAAGTACAAACTAACTTTTTTATATAGACTCCGCACATCCGAACTCGATACGGAAGACTCTGCATGCTCAAGGACAGAATGCTTAGGCACTAATCTTCTAAGAAGTGGAGGATCACCGTACAGAGAAGCCGGATCACAAATGCCTCCAACACGTTTCTAAAATCAGAGGACATGCAAAAAGTTGTCAAGATAGAGGAAAATTGGGAGAAGCGAATTTCAGCCTGAATAAGAAGAAGTACAAACTAACTCGTTTAGATAGACTCAGCACATCCAAACTCGATACGGCAGACTCTGCACTCTCAGAGATCATATCCTTAGGGCATCTTCCATCAAAGCATGGAGGAGAAGACCGATAGCAAGAAAGCGGACTGTTGCCACAGATTCCACGAGTTTGAGACACCTGATAAAATAAAAGGACAGGCAGATATGGTCAAGATACAGGAAAACATAGAGGAGCTAACTTCAGACTGGACAAGAACAAGTACAAACTAACCTGTTTAGATAGACTCAGTTCAGCCAAACTTGATAAGGCAGACTCTTCACTTTCAAGGATAGTATTCTTGCGCCATATTCCATCAAGGTTACATAGAGGGGAAGGCGGAGAAGGAAACTTACTGTTACAACAGTTTCCATCATCAGGGTGAGGATGCTTACTACACAACAGAAACACACCAAGTCAACATAAGCCAAATTTAATACAATGAAAAATATACATTATCACTTGTTACTATACTTTTTTTGTGGGAGGTCACAAGAGAGAACCAATTATTAGTATAGGAAATACTAGTACATATATACTTAAAATTAAATGATAGCTATAAATAAAGCAATAATTTCATCAGCCATTCAATCGCATGAATCAATCTGACATGATTAAATCACACAAATCTCTGAAAGAAATGGTTGAAAAAAAAAACTCTAGAATATGAAAAGCACATAGTCATTGAAAATGGCAGGTGCATAATTTAGCAAACAAGTAATACCTCAAAGTTGAAGCAATTTCAGGCAGAGGGAACTTGATTTCTTCACGTGATTGAGATATGTATTCCTCCCCAAAGAACTTCCCTACATTCCCCAAGCCCGAAAGATGATCAACCTTGGGAGACAACATTAAAGTTCTCAAAAATTCATATCCAGGATGCTGTATGAGATCAGGATGCCTTAGACAACTATTGCATCCATAGTGTCCAGTTTCTGCAATATGATATTTGGAGTTATGACCAAAACACCGCCTGTGAATGACCTGAGTTGGTATTCTCATATACAGACAGAAAGAAGGTACAAATACCTGTGCCTCTTGGCCCTAATATGCAGCATAAAGGGCAGCACATAACAGATCCTTCATTATACACAAGCTCGGCGAAAAAGAGCTTATCCTGAGCCTCACTTTCATTTTGCGGTCTAGCAATAAAGTTGCAATGATAGACACTTGTCTTTGAGTCCTTAATACAATTTAGGGCAACAACAAGCTCATACTTAGGACCCTGGTATAATCAAACAACATGCAAATATGGTCACAATACAGGAGAACTTAGAGAAGCTAATTTCAGCCTGAACAAGAATAACAATAGTACAAGCAAACCTGTTTAGATGGGCTTTGCTTATTGAAACTTGCTAAGGCAGACTCTACACAACAGAGGGTAACATCCTTGGGACATATTCCATCACAGATACACGAATGGGAAGGTGGGCATTGGGCAAGGTAGATTACTGTACAACAAAAACACACCAGAACAACATATGCATCACAGACCCTATCTAGTACACAAATACTAGAAAATCGAAATCAATTACATAAAGCAGTGTGGCAAGATCGATCACATTCACAGAAATATTCCAGTAAGCCCTAAATGTCAAATTAGTGACAAAGCAGTTGCAATTATGGGTGAGTAAATAAACACTGATCGAATGGAGCAACAGCAATAGGAAAATCAAGCCCTAGAAGAAGGCGAGTGCATAAATTAGGGATAGGTATGGCGGAAACAAACGATTAATACCAGAAATCCGAAGAAATTGAGCCCCGGGAAAGCACGATATTGGGAGTCCGATTGTGCTTCTCAGATGATAGCTTCAGCTTCAATTCGTTCGGGGGGAATGAGGAAGTAAACATTCTCGAATCTTCGAATCTTAGGCTTCAGGCAAAGCACTCGAATTCGATGTAGAGAAAGGGGCGGGAAGACGGATCGAAGAAAAGGTTGCGTCTTTTTGTTATGTTCAAATACAAGTGTAATAAATTAAGTTCAAATGACGCGTTCAAACTAAGCAGCTTTGCTCGTGTTAATGTTGAATAATTGGGCTCGTTGGGCCAACGGCTATTGATCCTAATTGGGCCGGATTGGTGGGCTTATTTTTAGGGATCCACGTGAATTAGTCATGGGTTGGAACCGAATCGGAAAATATTGGCGGTCTTGGAACCGGGACTAGAAGTGAACCGAAACTGGTGGAACCGAGGATCGACCGGTCCCGTTTCCACGTCCCCTGGAATCGGAGAACCGTCAATTCCTACCCATTAAAAAAATAGTCGTTGAAAAATGTAAAATTGCGACATTTCTAACGATTTTTTTGAAAAAGGGCTGTAATCGGAATCGAACTGGAACCGTCCAGTTTCAAATCGAGGATATGAAATTGATCCCCGGCCCAGCCCGGCCTTGTTCTCCACCAAATCGGGGAATTTCCGCTTCGTTAGATGCGGGTCTTCGTATCCACGGGTTTAATGTGCATTCCTATTTGTTTGGCAGGTTGGATCGAGTTGATTAGTACTCCCTCAAAGAATGAGTCTTGGGATCATGGTTTCGGACAGAGTCATTTGGGGTTAGGTCCTTGTCGATTGGCTAGTAATAATAAATCCACTCATCTTCTTATCATTGTTCTAAAACTTTGTATGCCATTAAAATCTATGGATCTATAAATACTTTTAGGTTCATAGAACCCTTGATACATGTAGATTATTCTGATATAATGAAGAAAAATGCAGGTGAACACCTACCCAAAAATCTAAAAAAAAATCTTATAATGTCAAAAAATTAATTTTATTTTTAATATTTTAAATAAAAATATACACCTATCCAAATACCTTATAAGAAAATAGTCTAAGTCTCATATATAAAGTGGACAAAATACACTATTGTAAATTGATTTTACAATAAATATTGATCCAATATTGAACTTATGTATTGAGCTTACTTTGTATACATGAGCTAGACTAGACCCACAAACATTCATATCTAATAAGAAAGACTTATGATTTCATTGCTTTCCTAATAATGGTATTGCATTGACAAAAATCTTGTAGAAATGGGTCAAATGCAATGGGGTATTTCACTTGGTCATTCCTAGATGTTTTGGAGCTTCTCAATGGTTACAATTCGACCAAGTAAATTCATATGCATGAATAATAATTAGGGTTTCCCCATGAGATAAATAATATAATAAATTTACCCTCAATAAATAACACTTCTTCACTTAAGTGCTTTTTATTTATAAATTATTCCACTTTCTCAAGATTCACTTAGTGAATAAAAAGAAGGGTTTTTCAGTACTTTCAAAACACACAAATCAAATTATTATTTTTCCGTGCAAGGCGAAATTCTATATGTAAATTTGACTATAAAGAAAAGTAAAGCAAAACCTCTTCAGGTTCAAATGTTGCCTTAATTGGTTCAATCATAAGTTGAGCTTCCAACTTTAAAGCAAGTGAATTCATATGCATGAATATAACGGTTTCCCATGAGATAAATGATAATTTACTCCCAATAAATAGCACTTCTTCGCCCAAGTGCTTTTTATTTATAAATTATTCCACTTTCTCAATATTCACATAGTGAATAAAAAGAAGGGTCTTTCAGTATTTTCAAAACAAACAAGACAAGTTTTTTCTTCCGCGCAAGGCGAAACCTTATATGTAAATTAGACAATAAAGAAAAGCAAAGCAAAACCTCTTCAAGTTCAAATGTTGCCTTCATGACTCGGTCATAAGTTGAGCTTCCAACTTCAAAGCAAGGGTATTAGGGAAACTCATTATTTCCGCGAGGACGAGGAGGATTGTAGGAAGTTGAAGCTTGATTAGGCGAATCGTAGGGCGTTGGATTATATGGGTTGAATTCTCTCCTGTTAACATTATCATGAGAAAATGGCGCGGATAAGGTCACCGGTTGCTGGGGATTGTTGAATTGGTATTGTGGTAAAACTCTTCCAAACGCAAACATGTTCATGCTCGGATTTTGATTAGCAGCAAATGGAATGTATGAGCTCTCCCTGTAGAAATCGATGTGTAATTGTGTTAATGTTAAGAGACAAGCTCAAATAAGCATGAAAGTTTCTAATTTAGAAGCTTTAATAAGCATAAATAATGTGAATTCCGATACTACTGTATTTGCTATACTTATTGGAAAGTATTTTTTGGAAATAAATATACCTTTTTATCTTGAAATATGTGAAAAATAGTTGTATTTTTATGTACTTTTTTACTAAAAATTGCTTTCAAATTAGCAAACTATATATATAGCAAGGCCAAAATTTCGAAACTGAAAAAAGATAGAAATCTGAAAAGTAAGAATTTTGCTATTTAGTCAGTTTTGAGGAATTGTCTCATAATAAATTCGTTTTCATAATCAAGTCTTAATATTCCTTCATTTATTTCAACAAAAAAAAATTCCTTCATTTATAATGGAGAAATGATATAACTAAGCCCTATAATTAGATAATAATAACAAGTTAAATAATAATAATAATAATAAACATAATGGAGAAAATGGAGAAATGAGATAATAATTGAATTAAGAAACTAGCTATGAATTGAGAAATGAAATAATAATTAAAAACTAATAAATTAGATAATTTGGTTTGTATCAAATTTATTGATATAACATTGGAGTGAGCTAGGATAATGGAATGAATGGCCATCAAGATCATTTTGTAATAATTTGGGTGATGTATGAGATTTTTTTAGATCAAGTACGTTGGTTGGGGATCTAATTTTGTAAATCAAATACTTTAGCTTAATGATATAAATATATATATACATATTAAATTATCATATAATCATAGTTAATGGAATTTACCCTTGGCTTGATGAGGAGGTGTGCCCAAAAAACACTGTTGTTGTGTGAATGTTCAATTGAGTAAGATTTCCACCGAGGTTGTTGCTCTGTTGATGGTTTCTCCCATTCATTTGTATGCCTATTTGAGAGTTAAATTAAGTCAAACAAATAAAAAAAAATTGAATCAAATGAATTAAACTCTTATCCCGAAACAAACTCTTATCTTGAAACGAATGCATTTTTTCTAGTTTGTAGTGCACTTTTTCAGATTGTATTTTTTGTATTATGAAATACACTTTCGTATGAAAAATGCACTACGAATCAGAAAAAGTTTTTCCTTTCACGTTTCAACATAAGGGTTCATGTAGTCATTAAAAGTGATAAAATTTGTACCGTTTATATAGTCATTAGGGTTCGAAGATGTAGGTGGATGAGCCCTGAAATTGGATGTAAAATCGATAATTCGAGGAGGTGAAGGTGGAGGTGGAGATGGAGATGGAGGAGGACTTCGTTCAATAAAATCACCACGATTTCCAAAATAAATTCGCCCTCCAACTGGAACATTGTTTCTGTCCCTGTAAAAATAGATATAAAGTCACAATTAATTTGATTTTAAAAAAAAACTAGTTTTAACAAAAATATAGAAGAAAAACTACTATAGATCTAAGGACCCGTTTGGTATTGATATCCTGATATTAGATATCGGTATCAGACCATATTTGTGTTTGGTATGTGAGTATATGGATTTAGATATCGGTATCGGGTCATATCTTGTGTTTGGTATGGGAGTATATGAATATCGAGTCATATCTTGACATCAAAACAAGGTCAAATGCATGATAGTTGATATACCCCAAAAAAGAGGTATGAGAGATATGAGATATCAATGATATCCCATATCCGATACCGATACCCGATACCTATATCTGATACCGATATCTGATATCGATACCAAACGAGCCCTAACTTCTATGTAAAGCATATATAGTATATATAAACTTACACGATTCCATGCGTATAGCAATAACGATATCCGGTCGGCTGTGTGTACATAGATAAGCAAGATGATTATTAGGTTAGTGTTGTTTTCTTGACATTATCAGCAATTTAATTATCATGCATTAGGAAATGAGGAATGCATACCAACACCAACATACTTCATTTAACAAACATGGCTTCATAGATAAAAATGAACTTAAAAAAGGTTACATTTAGAAAGTGGTAGTGTAATTTGAATATGTAAGATTATGGATAAATTCTCCTATCGGCGATCTCATGAGCATATTTTTCTAGTGACAGAAATAAGCCAAACGTGGTAGGTTGAGCGGAAGCTCTCAAGAAACAAAACAAAGGGCTTAAATCGATCATGGTAAATTCCTTGTTAAGCAGAGATATAATTTCAGCATGCAGAGAATGAGAAGAGGCGGATCAAGATAAGGTTACAAAAATAATGGGCAGAATACATCAACATACCCCTGTACTTACACTTTTTTTTTCTATTGGACCCCTGTACTAAAAAATGTTCAAACAGACCCCTGTACTGCCCCCAATTTTGCCTATTTAACACTTTCAATCTTATTCTCCTTCCAGTGTACATCACACGCCTTATGTGTCATGTTATCTTGCCAAATAAACCAAAATGGTCAAATACGTACATGTTATTTTGCCTATTGAATACTTTCAAGTCTTCACGCGCCTTATGTAACATGTACGTATTTTGCCAAAATAACATGTATGTATTTGACCATTTTGGCTCATCTGGCAAAATAACATGACACAAGGTGCATGATGTACACTGGAAGGAGAATAAGATTGAAAGTGTTCAATAGGCAAAATTGGGGACAATACAGGGGTCTGTTTGAACATTCTTTAGTACAGGGGTCCAATAGAAAAAAATGTGTAAGTACAGGAATCTGTTGATGTATTCTGCCATTAAAAATATATAATATTTAAAAGGAGGATAATTTAGCTAAATCATACCACAACAAAGAAGGTATTGGGCTCAACATTCATGGTTTCATCAGAATAAAGATCTTCAGAGCCATTTGCATACAACCATTGGCCCATCTCAACATCTCTGCAATTAGGGCACTCCATAATTCCCTTAACATTGAATGTTGATCCAATGCAATCTGTGTTACATAACATGAAAATAGGTTAATAACACAAAACTAATGTTTACAACTATCATATATAATTATGGAAAATTAATAAAGATAAGGTAGGGCTAGAACAAAAATAGAGTAACAACATTAATATTGAAATTGAAAGCATGACATATTCTCAGCCCTAGGACTTTACCTTGGTTAATTGGTCATAAAGTAGTACAAGGAACCAAAATAAGCCGCGAAAAAAGATATTTAAGAACTAGGCATACAATTTAAGACCTCATAACGAATTAACTAACACAACAAGAATCAAACAGTTTGTCGTCATACGCTCATTTAATAGAAAACAAACCTAGCATTGAAAAGGATCGGATATTTAAGAGCTAGGCTTACAATTTAAGAACTCATAACGAATTAATGAACACAACAAGAATCAAGCATTTTGTCGTTACATGCTCATTTAATATAAAACAAACCTAGCAATGAAAAGGATCGGATATTTAACAGCTAGGCATACAATTTAAGAGCTTATAACAAATTAACGAACACAACAAGAATCAAACATTTTATCGTTACACACTCATTTAATAGAGCACAAATCTAACATTGAAAAGGATCGGATATTTAAGAGCTAGGCATACAATTTAAGAACTCATGACGAATTAACGAACACAACAAGAATCAAACTTTTTGGCGTTACACACTCATTTAATAGAGAAGAAACCTAGCAACGAACAAGCTTGGATATTTAAGAGCTAGGCATACAATGTAAGAGCTTATAACAAATTAACGAACACAACAAGAATCGAACTTTTTCTCGTTACACACTCATTTAATAGAGAACAAACCTAGCAATGAAAAGGATCGGATATTTAAGAGCTAGGCATACAATTTAAGAGCTCATAACGAATTAATGAACACAACAAGAATCAAACTTTTTGTCGTTACGCGCTCAGTTAATGAAAAGCAAAACCCTAATTTGTATTCTAAGTAAAAGGTTTCCAAAATATAAGCAGCACAAGAATCAAACCATTTATCATTGCACACTCGTTTAAAAACAAAGTGTATAAGCTAAACATGTCATGGAGTTATGGGAAAGGTAGTACAAAGATAGAATAAGATTGATATGAGATAGAACTTGTCATGGAAAAGAATAATATGTACATATAACAAACCTATTACCAAAAAGAATATTTTTGACCTAGACATACAATTGAAGAACTCGTAACGAATTAATGAACACAATGAGAATCAAACTTTTTGTCGTTACACACTCATTTAATAGAAAACAAAAACATAATACACTTTCCAAGTGAAGAGTTTCCGAAATAAAAGCGACACAAGAAGGATCAAACTTCTTGTCATTACGTTGTCATTTAATACAAACCAAAGATTCACATTCCAAGTGAAGAGATCTATCTAGTATCAACTGCTACATGATCAAGTGTAAGTGAAGTTTATTTGTCGTTACGCAATCATTTAACAGAAAATAAAACCATAATTCACATTCCAAGTAAAGAGTTTCCGAAATAAAACAATACAAGAAGGGTCAATTTTTGTCGTAACGTGCTCATTTAATTCAAAACAAAATCATAAATCACAATCCAAGAGTTTACGAAATAAAGAAGCACATCGATAATCAATTTTTTTTGTCGTTACACACTCATATATAAAATAAAAAACAAGATATAAATCAATTTCCAAGTGAAGAGTTCTAACTAATAGTATCAACTGCTACACCAAGTGCAAGTGTTATCATATGAGACATACAAATATTTTTCAAACTAGGATAATAAAGTAGGCAAGATAAGCTCTCCATACAAAACTTGCATGAAAATTTAAAGGTCCATTATGTGCAAAAATTAACAGCAATATTCTTTTAAGGATAGGCCTAACATAAACAAGTCACATCAATTGTAGCACACTATATGCAAAGCCAACTCAAACAAGCTCAAATAAATTCAGCTTCACAAAGGCCACAAAGTCAAGCTCACACCAATTATTCCAAACAAAAAAATTATATCTCCAATCAACATAAACAACACATGCATGCAAAAAACTAATTCCTCATCTCAAAATAAAACAAAATTTCAGAAACAAAAATCATTAAAAAGGATTTAAAAAAATGGCTACCTAGGTGAAATTCATGGCCACATTTAAGCTTAGCCTTGGCTCTTGGCCCAGTAGTGTTCAGCAATTCAAGGCATATTGAGCAGTTAACAGGAACATCAAAATCAAGCCCACGTTTCAGATTGAAACCTTCTTCACTTCGCTTAGCAAACTTGGACATTTTTTTGGCAAATCCTGCAAAGCAAAAAACACAAAACACATAAAATCACAACAAACCCACCAAGTAATCAAACCATTCTCAAAATTTAATTTGTGGGTTCTCATCAAAACAACAATCTGATTAAAACCCACTTAGATAATGCTAATCAAAAACACAAAGTACACATCTTTTTCAAAATTTAACTTGTGGGTTTTGATCAAAACAACAATCTGATTAAAACCCACTTAGATAATGTAAATGAAAAACACAAAAAACACATCTTTCTCAAAAAAATTATTTGTGGGTTTTCATCAAAACAACAATCTGATTAAAACCAACTTAGATAATGCTAAACACAAAGCAGACATCTTTTTCAAAATTAAATTTGTGGGTTTTCATCAAAACAACAATCTGATTAAAACCCACTTAGATAATGTTAATAAAAAAACACAAAGCACACATCTTTCTCAAAATTTTAATTTGTGGGTTTTCATCAAAACAACAATCTGATTAAAACCCACTTAGATAATGCAAATCAAAACATGGGTTTTAAAGCAAAACCATTTTTTGTGTGTCTTTTCACTCAAAATTGCCAGAAAGTTCCCAAGAAAATGACTTTATGTATGTATATATTTCAGTAAATTAATTAAATAGAGTATATGAATACAATAAAGATGCAATTTTGAGTTACTACTTGGTGGGGAGCTTGAGAGAGAGCAGAAAGTTGTAATGAAAATGGAGAAAATGAGGAGAGAACAGAAAGTTGTAATGAACATGGAGAAAACGAGGAGCTCCCTAACAACCGGTTAGTGATATATAGTGGATTTTTAAAAAAAAATATTTCTGTGGGTAAGTCAGAATCAGCTTTTTTGGTTAGATAATTATTGGAAGAATATTTTTTAAAAATTTAAAAAAATGAAATGTATCATAAAAGATTTATTTCATTCGGTTTGGATGCATTAAATGACAATTACATTTTTTTATTTAAAAAAAAGATTTGTATTTCATTGAATTTGGATGCATTAAATGACAATTATATTTTTTGGTAACATTAAATGATAATTATAGGCTTTGGATGGATCCTGAACTGAAATGACTTGGATATACTTCAAAAGTTTCAACCTTTGACAATTTTTCATAGAGATGGATGTGCTTGAAAATTTTATTTTTAACATGTTTTATAGAAATAATTTTTTTAATTAATGATATACGAATTATGAAATCAAGATCAATATTAAGATTTTTTATTATATTGGTTTAGATAAAATTAATAAATTAGGATTGATGATCAATGTTGAGCAAGTGGTTATATAGCTTCTCTTTTTTTTTTTTGAATTTTTGGTCTGAATATACATTCATAATGTATCTTTAATTACATTCATAATGTATCAATTAAATATCCACTGTGCATCTCTTATCTAATTGTTCGCTGTATCAATAAAATTAATTTACTTTTAAGGAAATGTTTGCTAATTAGCTTTCAAGGAAACCCAAAAAAAAAGAAATAAATCACACAATTTTTTATTTCTTAACAGATGAATTTTTTGATAGCCTTTATTATATTATATAACATTTTTTCAAACAATACAAATTACGACTAATATTTCTAACTTCGGTATATGTTAATTTACAATTAAAAAACTTCAATTATAATTTTATGAGGGTTCTATTATTTTATGGACATCAACTAGCAAAGAATCTAACAAAATGTCATATGCAAATCGGCCACACAATTCGAATGGACACTACTTTTCATTCATTATTTGAGGTAGATATAGGAGAACCGGAGATTCCGACCTCAGGGAACTCGGAACTGCTAGTTCCATCGGCTAACGACTATTTTTTAACTCGAATGAGAATCGGCAATTCCAACCTCCGAGAACTCGAAACTGTTGGTTCCATCGGCCATCGACTATTTTTTTTAACCCGAAAGGCCAAAACTAGACTATTTTTTTAACCCGAAAGGCCGAAAATAGACTACTTTTTTAACCCGAAAGACCGAAACTGTTTGCGGTCACGGTTTTTTTTATAGCACTGAGATTTAATTTTTTTTTAAAAATATTTCCGATTTCGGGGTCCGGTGAAACAAAACCTGCGGTTTCGAAACCGGACCTATGTCTACATTGAGGTAGCCAATTTCCTTTTCTTTCTTTTTTGAATGAAAGGGATAATTCATTCATATGAGTTAATTACAAAAGTGTGATCTAGGAATAATTAGGGCCGAGCACAGTTCGGTTCAAACCGAAATTTTAAGACAAGCCGAACGGAACCGAAACCGATATAATTCTAGGCCAAACCTTGCAAATTCTATGCCACAAGATGTCTAGGTAACCACCACTCTAAAGCACTCCACTTCACTAGTTAACTTCATTCATGAAACGGACTTGATTTCGGCCCATAACGAGCCCAAAATGATTCAAGAAGGCCCAGGATTTAGCCCAATAAAGTTCAGCATGACAATAATAACCACTACTCTAGGCCCGTCTAGGCGCTGGAAGGTCCTAGCCCGCCTAGTAGTCCAGACCGCCTAGGCACCCGTCTAGGACCGCCTAGGACACCATTTAGGCCGTCTAGGCGCTAGGCGGTCCCTCTCTGCCCAGCATCCGCCTAGCGTTTTTTAGAACATTGATAGTAAGCCACTTTCATGACAAGTAATAGCAAAAACCACCACAAATTCAATACACACACATTCATGACAAGTCACATTAACGGGGATGCTAAAGATGAGACTGAAAAATTCAACACTTATTTAAATTCCTCAAATAGTCTATACATCAGGCAGTTCGAGACCAAAGTGAGACTTGTATGGACAAATTGTTGTTATGGTACACGAGTTTGGCATACAAGGCCAGCAGAGACAGACCATCATCGGCTATAATAAAGCTTTTTCCTCTCTGAAGCAAAATAAATGGTTGGACTCGGTACTTAAGGAGGGGGGAATTAATATAAGTTAAAAATTAACTTAACCAAATCTGAGAGAATAAGTTAAAATTTTAACTTAGCAAGAAAACTATACATATGAATAATGAGATACCTCTCTCAAGATTACATAAAGTAGCTGAGTAAGCTCTTTTTCCTAGATCCACCTTCCCCATATAGATCATTCCACCCATTAAGCTCTGTGATGTTGGAAGACTCTGATGAGACACTTGCACACACCTGCATTTGAATGCATGAAACAAGAAATCAGTAATCTTACACTAAGGGTGTGTTCGGTTCGCGCCAAATTTTGCATTTGCAATTGCATGCAGCATTTAGTGTGACCCAAAATTATGCATTCAAAAAAATCAGTAATCTCAAGCACTATTCTAAAAATCCTGTATAGGTCCCGGCCTAGGCGCTGGAAGGTCCAGGCTCACCTGGTCTTCCAGCCCATCTAGGTGCCCGTGTGGGACCGCCTAAGAAACTGTTCAGGCCGCCTATCGTTTTTTAGAACATTGATCTCAAGGCATTTAAAGGATCTGACACTACGGGTGCATTTGGATTGCACCAAATTACGCATTTGCAATTGAATGCAGCATTTGGTGTGATCCAAATGCGCCCTAAATATAAAGACATGTGAGATGGTAGTTAATTGCCTGTTCATGTGCAGTTCTGAAGTCCTCCATGTTCAAAGACCGAATATCCGTGCTGCCATATAACTTGGGGGATGGTCTGTCCTCGATTAATGCTTTAGCTTTCTCCTAAACAGATCAAATTGCGGTTTAAACATTATCAATAACTTGGAAAGTTGGTAAGAAGAAAAAAAGTGCGAACAAGATCAGGTCCTAGTTTTTTATCCCATCTCTTTGCTAAAAATGTTCAATTCTAATGGATTCTATGAATAACCATGAAAATTGACAGACTTACCTTCTTCTCTTTATCTATCAATTCTCTAATCGGGCGGTGAGCTGCAGCTACGCAGAGATTCTGAAATTTGAAACAAAATTCAGACAAGGTGGTGTCATTTTCACAATTTAAAGAAAGCAAGATAATGAAGCAAGGATATAGCATGTGTTACTCAATGTAAAATCAAGGAGTTGTGACCTTTAGATCACTTCCAGAGTATCCGTCGGTCATATTTGCAATTGCTTCGAGCTCAACATCAGGTCCTAGTTCCTCTTTTGCCAATATCACACTCAAAATTTTCTGCCTATTAGGTGAATCAGGCAAACCGACCATCAATCTGCACCATATGAAGCATTTTTTAAACCATGATACATCATAAGCACAACCAAATAATAATGTGTGAGATAAGATTGGTGGCAGAGATTTTTACCTGCGAGGAAGTCGCCTAATTACAGCCTCATCTAGGTCAAAAGGTCTATTGGTGGCAGCAAGCACGAGTACACGTTCACTATCCTTAGTACGCAAACCGTCCCAGTTCATCATAAACTCGTTCTTCATTTTTCTCATTGCTTCATGTTCACCTGGATTTTCACGTCTTCCTAACATGCTATCAACCTGTGACACTAAAATAATCAGGATTCTGATACAAACCAGCATTATCTATTTTAATTACTTCAATTATTCTCATTTTTTCCAATTTTAATTCCAGATTTTCCCACTTCCTAGTTACTAGGCACTTTTCCCACTATCTTCAATATGTTATCCATTATCTGATTTATAATTATTTACATTTCGGAGTTAATTTTTTTCATTTCTCCATTTAGAAAAAGGAAGAGATCAGATTGCAACTGTTGAAACTTGATGAATTTACTGTAGCAAGGACACTAGGAGCAACGAGCAAGCACAATATAGATTGTAAAGGGCCTACCTCATCAACAAAAATGACACTAGGAGCAATTTTGCTTGCCAGAGAAAACACCGCTTTGACATATTTCTCTCCTTCACCAAACCACTGTAAAAAAAACATTGGAATACTTAGAAAAGTTCTACTTTGTTCGAGAGGTGATCCAAGAAGATGAGATCAAAACAATATACCTTTGATGTAATGCTCGACATTGATATGTTTATGAAGTTAGCGCCAGCTTCGGTTGCAACAGCTTTAGCAAGCATAGTTTTACCAGTACCAGGGGGTCCAAAAAGAAGTATTCCCTTGCAAGGCTATAAGAAGGAGGGAAATCATATTCTAAGCTCAAATGCATATAGTTAGCAATAGGAAATCGAACAAGAAAGGAGACAAGAAAGAAAAACCAAACCTTCGTTAACTGCCCTTTTGTGAAGAGCTCTGGTCTCTGAAGAGGCAGCATTACCAGTTCTTTCAGTGTATCTTTAATGTTCTCCAAGGCTCCAATATCATCAAATGAAACTCCAATGTCATTTGGTGGAATAACATCCCCAAGAAGTTTCTTCTCAAATTCATTCTCTGTCACAATATCCTGATAATAAATACAGAAGCTTTAGCATTCACCAGATCCATTCATGCTTCAATTTATAAAAAAATATTCACAGATAGTATTCTTCATAGAGCTGAATTTTAGTTTTCAATTTTGGTGCATTCTAACTAAATTCAGTTATTATTGTCATATAGCTGAATTTTAGTTTTTCTTGGGTCTATCGGGCGTACCCCCTTTCCCTTGGGCAGGGGTACCCCCATCTTGACCCCCCAGATTCCGCTGTAGCGGAACCTCACTGGGTCAATGTTGCTGTTGTTGTTGTTGCTGTAGTAGTTGTAGTAGTAGTAGTAGTATTCTTCATATATTGATTGATGAACTTTCAATTTTATAAAATTTTAAAGGTCCTAATTTTATGGCCATTCTTCACATCCCAAATCTCAAATTCATTCTATGACAACATCCTGATAATAAATACACAGCTTTAGCATTCACCAGAACCTGTGATATAAATAATTTTATTCAGATAGTATTCTACATAGTACATACTTTGATTGATGAACTTTCAATTTAAGAAAATTTTAATAGCCATTCTTCAGTATAGAAAGACTGTGAAAAAATTGCTACCTTTAGTGATTTCTTCAAGCTTTTCGTCGAACTTTGGAGACCTTGAAAATTATCAAGTCCGTACTGAATGCTGCAAGAAGAATCCATTGACATGTTAAATTCACAATCAAGAACCAGTGATTTCTTCAACATAATATGAAAGATAGCAAAAACCTTTCGCAAGAAATTGTGATCTTCGACTCATCTTGTGAAGTTTCCAACAAGTGCCTGGAGTGATGAGCTAGAGCCCATCCTACAATTCTATCCGCACCTGACCATTGAAAAGAAAGATTCTAATAGTCAGAAAAAAAAACATTTCTTAAGGTTATGGACGGATATACACCAAGTCACAAGAGAAGGCTAACTTTCACTCGTCAGTGCTTGATCTTTGATGCATAGAGTTTCAAGGTCATGGCACTCTAATCCGATTTTGCTTAGCACCTGCAATATTTAGAACAAACAAACCAAGATAACTTAAGTGTAAATGATACTGATGCATGCAGTTATGTCATTTAAAGGGATTATAACACTGAACATTCAACTGCATAGAGTCCAAATATGGTTCATGGGAAACAAAGAGAATTGATACAAAAGATAAAACATTCATAGCTACAAGAACCACTCTTTTTACATCCGACAAGAAATGAAAGCTAGCATGCAAACACATGTAGAGTTGTATAAACTCTAGAATAAACAAAAAAGTGCACGAACTAACCGAGCGAATGCTAGCAATATTTGATTGTGCGCGCAGAGTTTCAGTATCACGTTCCAACTTCTGCTTCCACTCAGAAAGCAGATTTTCATCCTACCATAAGCAAGACACAAAAGTTATTTTCAATCACATCAGGATTTTAAAGGAAAAGCTGAAGAGAAATTGCCAATTCTTATACAAAACTATACATTACCTGAGGCAAGTGCACTGTCACTTTGTTAGGAAAAAGCCTAGCCAGTTGCTTCATCATTTTAGAAGTATCTTTATGTTTATCATGCAATCTACCGAAGTTATCCTGAAACAGAAACCATGCACCTAGTAAGTCGAAAATACTTTTAAGATCAAGCAATAATCAGCAAGGGCGATTAGACCATATAAGAAAAATTTTGGAGTAATATAAGACCCCCCCCCCCCCCCCCTACATATTCAACACACACAAAACAAAAAGAAAAAAAAAATGTTACTTACAAAGGATCCCCAGATACCAAAATGATATATTATTCAAGTCAATAATAGATCCAAAGCAGAAAAACGTAAAAATACAATAAACCTACCGGAAATGCAAGGTCCAGCAAAGCTGTCTGGCTGCTGCCAAATTTTGTAAACACAAGACCACTACCTAGATTTGACTGGTGGTCATTGGCACGGAGATATTAATAATATGTCAAGTATGGTCACATGAGAAACATACAGAGCAAAAAAAGAAAAGAATCAAAATGCAGCTAACCTTTTCTTTCCTGTTATCCATCTGAGTATGCGAAGCAATTACAACCAAGTTCTCAGGCAGATGCTCAAACTTACTTCTTAGGGCACTACATGCTTCAGAATTCCCTGTCATGAACTTCTCCGTATCTTTCAGGAACAATATCATCGGGCCATTTTTACTTTCATTTTTTGCAACCTGACAAAAACAAATTAAGTCATCTAATAAAGAAAAGCAGAAATTATATTCATGGGAGTATCTTACCTCAAAAACATCATTAATTGCATGCCTGTCGTTGTAATCACTACTGGGTGGATTTTCTAACGACAGTAGATCAGCTGCAAACAAGATTTCACAAAGACGTAAACTTACAGGAACAGAAACAACAACAAAACAATCAATATGAATAAATTACTACGGAAAAACCCTTAATGTATAGAATTATCTCATAATACTCAGAAGCTAGAAAAGCACCTGGACAAAAGAAACCGTGTCTCTCTTCACAATATCCACCAAGGTTGATACCATCAAGAACTGATTTGTCAAACCTAACCCCAATTTTCGAGGATGCATTACCTTCAAAAGCCAATACCACTTCCCCCTTATTACCAGGCAGTGGACCCCTAGAAGCAGATTCATCATACATCAGAACGGAAAAAAAAACAGAACATTACAATAACAGAATAACATATCCTCTTCACACATTTTGTATGCCCTTTCAGTATTTAAATGTGTAACATGCAAACATTTGCTAGCACAAAGCCAGAAGCGCAAGGCAAAGGTCATATAAAAAACATGTAAAGAAAAAATATCTACCTCCTAAAAATGTAATCTCCCCTGTAAAAAAAGATAATTGAGCTATAACTAAATGACATTAATGCCAAGGAAAATTTGAAAATTGGCAAGATTCAAGCTCCAATAAATTAAATCATTGGTCAAGATCTTGCAATGCAACAACTTGTAGGTTTGTCTAAGAGACATTAAATGTACCTCGATTTTGTCGGAGAAGAAACCACAGATGAACCCAAAAATATTACTCTATCACCTGCCAATAGAAGAAACAAAAATACAGGTCAGAAAATCATTGCATGAATTGGATAAAAATGTAACAAATGATGGATCACATATCATACTACTGCTCATTAGTTTCTTTATCATTCGATTTCTCATTCCTCTGCATTCATTCCTTCTCTGGTAGTTTGATATGGATAAAGTTCTGATGAAATTACAACCTTAATTTACACTCGTTTTTTTTACAGATTAGAAACCTTAGAAAAGTTTTCAAAATGGACCATTTATGTACAGAAACAAGGAAGCAGACAACAGGGCTTCTGCAGAAAACTGGAACTGTTTCGCAGCCGAACAGCAGGAAACTTACTGGCACATGCTGGTGCAGTCCAAATGTTCAATGAGCACACTTAAAAATAAGTGCAGAAAGATCTTCAGCACGGCTATAGCACAATTTATGTAAGTAAAGAAAGAGACAACATATGCCATTTTCTGTAATCTCAAAAGGAGAAATTATGTGCCATTTGATTGTGTGATGCATGTTATGCACTTAAAACTAGTCAAAAGAATTAGCTCTTAAGCAGGCAACAACATTGACCCAGTGCAGTTCCCCTCAAGGAGAATCTGGGGGTAGCTCTTAAGCAGGCAAGCAATAAATTTTCCAGATTTTTATTATGTCAATTAAGATGTTCAGATGAGAACGGAAAGTGATATCTAGTATTCTTGACAAATCCTGGCAAACAAAATTAATTCATAACCTCATCTATATATATCCACTCAAGATATTAAAAAAAAAAAACATGCCAGCACAATTACTTCTAACTAATTCTATACTGTTTTGCACAAGACAGTGGAAAGAAGCATCAAGTAGAAAACCTTTTTTGAAAGTGTAGTTTTTGGACGTTGCCGTTGATGCTTCTTGCTTTAATTGAGGCTGAGAAAGAGATGATACACTAGCAATATCTGCTTCAACACTAGAAGCTGGCTTTTTCGGGCGTAAGGAAGCTGTAAGAGATGCACGTTTTGAATAAAGTCCTGCTTTCTCTGGTTTCACAGTTTCTCTAGCAGTGTCAAGTTCCTTCTGATTTGATCCCTGAGAAGATTTTTGAGCAAGAGTAAACCATAAAGTTTGACAAGAATTCTTAAAGATCAAAAAAATCAACTTGGTAGAATAATTTTCTTTGAATTGCTGAAAACAAAGCCAAGATCTAAAAAAATCATAGTCAGAATCGTGCAATTATCAGTATTCAGAGGTAACTTACACTAGGCAGCATAATTCCATCAACAATTAGCAACCGGGCGCCAAAATGGCTAACTAGTGCCTTCACCAAAGTTTCCTGATATATCTCGGAACCTATTTATAAATAAAAAAAGCAAAAATAGTTATGCAGAATATTTTTGAAAAAAATACAAGCAAAGGAAATCTCCAGTTTCTCTAAGGTCATTTTTATAACATACACCATTCCATACTTGCAAAAGATCACTGCTAGAGGGGGTTATCAAGGGCATAAAAGTAAAGCATTATGTAGGTAGGTACATCATAACATTTGGATTTTCAAACACAACAACATTGACCGAGTGCAGTTCTCCTCAAGAAGAATCTGGGGGGTCAAGATGGATATGGAATATGTGAACAAAAATAGAGGATGCAAATTTATTATCTGCATGTTTGACTAGAGCATGAGAATCAATAGGAGGATATGGAAGCAAAGTACAATCAAATCAACTACACAGTGCTAATAAAATCTATGAGAAAGCATAAAGTATTACTTTCATATATAAGATGATAACCACATCTTAGAGCTCTTGACATAAGAACAGTTCATGTGGGAAATTGGGAAAAGGCTCAATTTTACTTTCATATAAGATGAAAACATACAACTCACTGGGAAAAGGCTCGGTTTTACTTTATAATACCTGCGGGTCCAGACAACAATATACGAGGACAAACAGATGAAAGAGTTGATGTGTACTTCACGAGTTTGTTGCACTTCAGGTGAATGCAAGCAGCATCAATCAAGACCTTCTTTGTTATATCACTGTTAAAATAAGGGAATGTCAAAAATAGCCGAATATAATGAAGGTAACAAAATAAGAGCACGTGAGTTCCACATAAACTAAACCTTATCTTCAAGAAATATCTAATTCAAGCTAAGTAAATGCTATAAAGCCAAAGCTAACATCTGTCTCATTTAAAGTACAATGTATCAAGCATCCTGTAAAGGAAGAGACCAAGCATAACGCTTCACTGATGCATTCAGAAATTCCTTTTAAACAGGATATTACAGGGGAAAAAGAATTGCAAGGTAATACGTATTCTGCTTAAAAATCAAGTTAACCTCGGAGGATAAAAGACTACAGTGTAAAAATCGATTTAGTTATATTTTCTGCAAGACTGTAAGAAAACAAAACCAAATACATGCATGCACGAAAGTGAGTCTTGTCTAATACAGCAAACTCGACACCATTTTTTATAGCTTAAATGAGAAGTCAGGTCATAACGCATATGGGTGGCTAATGTAAATGTAACTGGTTACATTGAATGACAGAAATGCATCATTAAAATGTCATCATAAAATCAATATTACTCTGAAGCTGGTTACCTTAAATAATAAGGAAACCTCCCAAACGACACATCAATTTCATCAGCCTTAATTATTCCCTGCCTCAGATTTTCTCTAAATTCTTGGCGGCTGCTTGTAGCATTTACTCGCTGTTGATAATTTTTGTATAGTTGTCTCCGCTCATCAAGAATTTTAGAAATACTAAAACCAGGTAGCCAATCCAGCAAACTTGGTTCACATTTTGCAGCAACCTTTCCATCTTCATTGGGTATTCCATTATCCTTATCCAACACATCATCATCCTGTTTAGTACCAATCACTTTCTTACTTAATGAGGCACCATCACAATCTTCATGATCCATGCTATCCTTCATTTCAGTGTCCTGATCATCATCAGATATACGAGCATCCACAGAAGATGACACTACACCACCATTACTTTTTGGAGGAGGAAGAAGTGCACGCAGATTTGACATGGATGCTAATATTGATGCTGCAGAGGCATCTCCAACTCTTCCACTAAAGATCCTTCCTTTAGCTGAAGAGCGCATGGTCTCAAGCATTGCCATTGACGAATTGGGACCAGGATCAGCTAGAGTATCATTGGTGAGCAGCTGAAATATCTGATAATATATTAAGGACCATCCAAAAGCCTAATATGTTGTGAGATGGTACGTATCAAATATATTAAACTTCCGGTTTTTTAAAATATATAAACGAAGTAGATCGACAAGAAACTAAGCAATAAATCTCTACACTTATGGATATAGGGCAAAAATAAAAGTAAAAAAAATGTCAAGCAAACTTGCAACTACATTGCAAGAAAACCTTAAGAAAAGATATGAACACAGAAACTTGCTGGGAAAGGATACATATGCATGATGACCCGTCAAACCAAAGATCACCTCATCTCCACCAGTGAGAATCTTTGAGGAATTCTTTTGCAATGTCTCGTTATTAACTTGTACAGCACCACTAGCTCCTGTAGTTTCTAGTTTGGCATTAAGAGAACCTCCATGCTGAGCAGAGTAATCATATAAGATTTCAGTATAATCATATAAACAAGGTTAAACTTGTCAGACATGAAATACAGAAATAAATGTTTCCTTAAAGTATATGCATCATAAATCCTTTCTCTGTGTACCTCTGTACGTCGTATTTTGCAGAGGATTTTACCAACTGAAGTATCCTCCAGAGATAAATTACACTGACTGCTATTTCCCACCGTAAATACAGCTCCAAAAATTAGCAAGGGAGGACTCTGATGTGAAAGACATGCAAAGAATATGGATCAATGACCAATATACAAGAACAAAAAACAAAGTTGACATTCAAATTTTGTTATTAAGAAAAATATTAAAAAGTATATCAAACACTTAATTAGAAGTCAGAACTACATGAGATTAAAGCACATGTAGTTACAAGTATGGATTTCAAACTTGGTAAAAAAAAATGGGAAAACAACATGCAATAGCATTTCAAAAATTCCAGCTAGAAACAGAAACAACTAAGAGCCAAAGCATAAGATGATTATATATCAATGTGAACTTCCAGCTATAAAGTCCAGTGTTATGCTGAGGAATATGTAGCCGTGTGCATTCATGGAATCAAGATTGAGAATAATCAAACCTGGGGAGATTGGGAAATCAGTTGTGCCCATGCAACTTTATTCATCTTTGGCAATCGCTTCCTCGACCGCTTGGCACTCGGAGCTGTAGGCTGTGGCTCCTCGTCGGCATTCATAACCAAATCTGTTCAAGACCATCATGAATCACAATATCACATGCAACGGGAAAAAAAAACTCAGAATTCAATATCAGAGTAAGTCGCTTAACCTTCGGGCTGGCCGTTTTCATCTTTCTCCACAGTGGCTGAATCAGACGGCTTTGGCGATCCCAGATTAGATTGAACTTCTGGCTCCCGAGATTCTTCCGCCTTCGGCTCCGAATTGGACTTGTCATCACTCGAAGAGGAGTTCACAGGCGACGCCTGGAATTCAAATAAGATGTCCAATAATGAAATTAAGAAACGGAACCAAACCCTAGAAAATCAAAACAAGAACCCTAAGGCGGGGAGCGATGAGAAATTGACGAATCTGTGGCAACCAGATCAAACCTTTAAACGTTTCGAATTCAAGAACGATCAAATTTTGACCCAAACCAAGCGAATCGAGAAACAAAAACAAACCCTAGAAAACAAAATCATAAACCCTAAATTGGATGTGGCAAACCACAGATCAAACCTTTGAGCGTTTCGGAGTTGGAAGAGGGGAGCTGAGGGGGCGCTTGGAGGGTGCAGAAGTAGAACTACGCCTGGTCTCCACCATGATTGAATTTTTTTCCTCTCTATCTCGGATCTGAATTTTTTTTTCCTCGCAAGAAACGAGAAAGATTGAGAGAGAGAAGGTGTGTCAGGTGTGGCTGGTGTGCGAAGATCAGTTTCAGAATAATCTTTCGGTTTTCTACTTTTTATTGTACGTAAAAAAATTGTATTTTCGGGTCCAAGATACGGAGTAATATTAACAGGGGCGTTGATTATTTATGCGGAGTTGGCCGAGTAGCGTACAGCTGGCATTTAACCGTCGTAAGAAATTACATGTGGCATTATATGTTGTACAGCTGGCATTTTAAAGAAGTAGTTTTCCTTAGTTAAATGTTGATATTTTATGTTTTTTTACAACTATACAAAATGTAAATTTTATGAATTACCCCACTTACATTTGTATCCAATAATAAAAAAATTTACATAAAAAATCTAAATTTATATTTTTTAGTAAATATTGTCATTTTAAAAACATAAAAATATTATATTTATATTTAACATGACATCACACCAGCACAACTAATTCTAGAAATAAGAGACCAATTGAGCAAGCCGGAGCTCGAATGGCTAGTTTGCTTGTGGTAGAATGTTTAGTTTTTCGGGAATATGAATATTTTCGACAAAAACAAACAACAACAAAAGATTTCAAAAGTTATCGAAATCATTGCGTTCATTAGAAACCAGATGAATGACTGGACCAAAGCATAACCAAAGAGCAAAGACAACCTAAAATATAGCCAGACTAATTGTCTCAGCACAAAGCACACAAAAAGGAAATGAAAAAAACATCAAATGGGTTAAAACAAACATAACTCCATCAAGATCGGTTTTTAACAAGGGATCCGCCTTTGGTGGTAAACACCGAGTCAATGGACTTGCCGACAAAGTGTACAAACCAGGTAATCTGGTTTACACCGATCGGCTCGACCTAGTTTTATGAAAAATGGTGAAACTTGGTTTTCCACTTAAGTAAAAGGAAAGTGACAAAAATGAAACCCAGGATCTCCCAACATCTCCATGCATCTTACCGGTATGCCACTCCATGTGATGGAGCAAAAAACGAGAAAGGTGCTTCCTCATTTGGCTACATCCTCAAGAGACAATCAAGCTTGATATTGTTAATCTCTTTTGTTGGTGGCTTTTCGGGTACACGCACCACCCCGATGGCTGAGATGTCTGTGCTTAGAGAGTTAGAGTAGGTGTTCAAGAGGCCACTCAATGTGAATTATACCAAGTTGAGATTGAAGGAGACTATCTAACCTAATTAACGTCGTTAATGATGTTTGTAGCTGCCCATGGGAAATTGAGATGATTGTGGTCAGAATCTTATATGAGCTGAACAAATTGAAGATTTGGAACCTATCCAAGTATCCAACTACTCTAGGGAGAATTTACATAACAGATTTCATTGTCAAGTTTTTTCTTATAGTATTTTCCAAGACGCTAGCAAATGATCCATGCTTATTTGATCTCATTCGTAAAGATATCCTAGGTGAGATATAATCTAAGCGATAGAATTTATATAGAAATCTCAATTATTATTTGATAAATAAAAATATTAAAAAATATTTTTTCTTATTTTTTAAATTTTTTAGAAGACTTATTTTATATAAGTTAGAGTTTTTAATACAACTAGTTGTTCCCGTCGTGCGATGCACGACTATGAATCGATATTTTTTAGATATACTATAAAAAAGATATTAATAAACAAAAATATAATATAAAATTTAATGTAAATATTTTATTGATCGTAATATGTATAAAAATTATTTTGTTTTTTAAAATCAAATCAAATAAATTAAATTTAGATTATTAAGTTTAAATAATGAGAATAATATATACAATGGTCATAAAATATTATGGTAAATTTTCAAATAATGAGAATAATATATGCAATGCTCATAAAATGTTATGTTAAATTTTCAAATTGTGAGTTGCAATAAAAGGAAAGTATTTTTGACCAAACTTCTCATAAGGAAGTATTTTGATTAAAAAACATAGATTTATCAAAATATATAGGCCTATAATTATCTATTTATATAAAATATTTTTTATAAGGAAAGCATTTTTATATCATTATAGTTAAATATGACATGTAAGTGACGGGGTGAAAATAATACGATGTGGCATATGACGTGTCAAAAATTACATGACATGGCTTAAGAAAAATAGGACACATGGCAAAATCCGATGTGGCGTATCCGAGAAGCGACATGTGGAAAAAGCTGACGTGGCGCAACGTAGAGGCTCCAAACCTTATTGCTTTTATATATATATATATAGTAGATTTTACCGATAAAACACACCTTATTAACTATTTGAGAAATCTTTCATTTCCCAAAGTTTTTTTCAAAGCTTTTCTTCAAGACTTCTCACAAATCAACTATACTCTTTGTATTTCAATATCATGTGGCAAACTATTAAAATAATTTAACTTCATTGTTTCACTTTTAGAATAAGAAGTTGTTTTTATGCACTTTAAGTTAAATAAAATTATTTTTTAAAAGAAATTATTTTCTATCCTAAAATTGAAACAATGTTCTTGCTAATTTTGCAAATTGAGATTTTGCATAAATTAAGCAAAGTGAAATTTATTTCTACCAAATAAAAAAAAACTGTCAACAGTAAGATCAAACGGAATTGCGAAGTGAAGGCGGCTAATCAAAGAGGTGGTTATGGTTACATCAATGGAGGACGAGGAGGAGCAAAGGGAGCTAATCAAAGAGGTGTTCGGCAGCTCCTCCGAGAGCGAAGACGATCACGAGCTTCAACAAATCCGTTCTTCCTCTCCTTCAAACCTCGACGAAGAACTCTTTCTCGATTCGTCGAGCAGAAACCCTAGCTGGCTCCCTGTTGCGGGAATCAATGGCTTGTGGCTTTGCAGAGACTTCCTCTCCACTTCTCAGCAGTCGTCCTTGCTCTCATTCATTGAAAAAGGTCGAATTTCTCAATTACTTGGCTGTTATTGTTAGGATGAAATCGATTAAATTTACCTCAGATTGGGCGTTTTTTTATGGGAATTGGGAGGTATTCGTTCGTGTTAGCTCTTGATGTAGAGGGTGAGAGATTGAATAATAACTGCAATATAGAATTGCCATTTCTGTGTGGTGTGAATAATCGTGATGCCTCAATTTGCAGAAAGATGGTTCCTTGAAGCATCTCACAATCAGGTAACCTGGTGGAAGATACGTGAATTGTTTAAAGGACACAAATAATGTTTATAAAACCTGAGATTTTGTTCCCAACACAGGCTATGAGGTTCGGAGATCTTCCACCATGGGCTGTTGAACTATCCAGAAGCATCTATGAGGCAGTGTGCATGAGTTCTTTTGAAAGCAAAATGGAAGATGTGAGAGATAATGGTAGTGAAGAGTGCATTATGCCATCTAATTTGCTGTGGAGAGAGCCCTTCTTTGATCAGCTTATTTGTAATGTATATCAACCAGGTGAGGTGTGTTTTCATCCCATCTTGTTGTTGATCCCTCGTTCTACATAGCATGAGCTGATGTAATGCTTATATCGCTGTTGTATTTTTGCTGATCTGAAAAGAGAAAAGTCCTTGGTTAGACCTAGTTGCTATGAGAAACTTCTAGACAGAAAATGTTACACAGGCATCCATAGCAATGTTTAATTGCTCACTAAACATGGTACCTTTTCTGCTTTCAAATTTAATTGCCCGTTTTGAGAATTAAGGCGAACTCTTGTTCTACATTACATATTTGTAGAAGTACTCCCTAATATGCTGATATAATGCTTATATCACTGTTGTGTTTTTGCTAACCTGAAAAGTGAAAACTATTTAATTAGACGTTGCTATGAGAGTATTACTGTATGAGAAACTTTTTATGTTGCTACAGACTACAGTAGAAACACAGAAACGTTACACGGGCTGACGGGCATTCATAGCAATGTTAACGGCTTATTTGTTTAGATTCGAGTTTCCAAGACTATAAACAGATTTTTCGAAAACACCATTTTCTGTTTTCAAATTTTAGTTGCCTGTTTTGAGAATTAAGGCGATTCTAGGATACAGCATATTGGAAAATCAAACCACTGATTGTTTCATGTGTGCAGGGAATCTGTGCACATGTTGATTTGATGCGGTTTGAAGATGGGATTGCCATAGTTTCCCTAGAGTCATCTTGTGTGATGCACTTCAGTCGAGCTGAAGAAGCTCAACCTGCATCCACAACAACCAAAGTTCCAGTTTATCTGACTCCAGGATCACTCGTGATCATTTGGGGCGAAGCTCGTTACAAGTGGAGGCATGAGATCAATCGTAAGCCAGGATTTCAAGTGTGGCAAGCTCGAGAAATTGATCAAAAACAAAGAACTTCCATTACTTTGAGGAAGCTGTGCAGGACTGAATAGAGTGCACCCAAGGTTCCAATTTTTCGCCTTTTTTTCCCTCTTTCTTCATTTTCTGTTTTTATTCTTAAAAAAATTATCTATACATTTTCACATCAATATCAAAGACATATGATGTATGTGGTTTATTTCTAGAAATTGAAAACAACCACCTCACATATCAGAGGGTACTGATCATGCATTAATTGCTTATGAACTAGGCATAAGTTGTAAAGCTTCTATTGTATCTTGTATTTATTGCTTATTAGTTTTGGCTAGTTTCTTACTATGTTACACGAAAACAGACATGAACATGGACACAGGAAAACATTTAGATCTCAAGTTTTACACTAGGATACAGAAATGGGGAACATTTTTTTTATTAGAGTTTCTGAAATCGAAGATGAAGACAAAGGTTATTAAAACAACTATATGAAATCAACTTTCACCATTACTTTACAACATTCTACATGGATAAAGGGAGATGTCTTTCTCTGTAGTACTCACGAACTAGAATTATCAATTATTGTGATATGCATGACAAACAATCTGCATATCTTATCAGATGCACAGAAAAAAGAGAGTTTTTTTTTGGGTGAAACCAGGAATTTAAGTACAAACAACAGCAGGAGGAAATCTTAGCGACGACAACGCGTGATAGCGGAGCAACTCCGGCTATACGGGTTAGCTTGAGCACCCGGGGCGCAGTTGTAGTAGGAAGCACCTCTGTGAGAGCAAGGTACAGTGTTCTTCTTCAATACTTGGTAGCTTATATACTGGCTTGTTGCTAAAATACGCCTGTTAATCTCCGAGTCCATTTCGAACTCGCCTCCTTCTAAGCACTCTGCCAGTGAGCCATGGCAGCCCGGTTTCCTGGGCATCCACCCGAACCCGTCTGAGTCCCCATGAACGGCTAGTAGGAGATAAAAGGATAGGATTAGAATTAGGGAAGAAACAAAGCTATTGGCCATGGTTTGTGCTGTCTCTCTTTCTTATGCTTCTTTCTTTGGGTTTAGAGATTTGCTGTGTTGGTTTATATAGAGGATTATATATAGAATTTATATTTTTAGGTGAGAAGGGTCATGGAAAAAGAAATGAGCATCTTTTGGAGTGGGAAAGCTTCATTCATCATGAATTGAATATGAAAGTAGGCTTGTCAAAGGACTCAAAACAATGACTCAACCCACCTGGCATAACTCTATAATGGTTTGAATTTAGGACAAATATTGCCCACCTTATGATCCAATATTACTAAACAACTTAGCTTGTACTTAAGCTGCTTCCAAGCAATGCCACTTGTAATAATATAAACAAAATTTTCTCACTTATACTCTTAACAGCCTTAAATGGAATTATTTTGTTAGATTATATTTATTTAGGATTTGTTTATTTTCTTTTAATTGAGGCGTCGACGCCCTGTTTTGGTTCTAAATTTCTAAGTTTTTAAAGTTCTTAAGTTTTACTTTGCCTCGTTTTTCGTATTTCGCCTTTTTCTTTCTGCGTTCTGTGGTAGTGTCGGGTCTTTTGGTCACACCCCCTTGTGTCAAGCCAGGGATGCCCCCATCTTGACCCCCCAGATTTCCCGCAAGGGGAGCCACACTGGGAAAATGTTGTTTTTGTTTATTTTCTTTTAGGTTTTTAGTTTCTAAAAACGACATCCGAAATTGGGTTGGTTTAGAACTGCATGACTATATGTTCTATGAATGATCTGAACTTGATTGAACCCATTTGACAAAGTGCTGTCTTACTTGGCCTAAGGATAGGTTTAGATGAAAGAATTCAGCCAAAACATGATTACTTGAATGACTCCAAAAGAAAACAAAACCAAAATGAGACAGTTTGCTGTTGGTGTTTGGTGTGGACTTTTGGTCTTTACAATTAGGGCACAACCACAGGCATGAAGGATAATGGTGGTTGGATGGATGTTGTTATCTCAACCCACATCTGGTTTGATGCTGATTACAATTCAAAACTTCTCTTAATTAACTTGTTGTTTAACTGAACTAACTACAGATTAATAAACATAATCACCATGAGCAATGCACTTACTTACCATCACCTAAAACCCGATTAACCAGCTTTAGTACATAGCAAAAGGTCATGATTTTAGTGATTGCTGGCGTGTTGATAATATTAATTTAGTTGATTGTCACTTTATGATGTTTTTGAATTGATATATTTACTATTATGGATTTCATATGGTTTTTTATTTAGAAATTTAAGTATTTACAATTTGTATAACAACATCATCGCCCGATATAGTCCTGCTCAAGTAGGATTTGGAGGGTCAAGATGGAGACATTTATATCCTGAACATGTCACGAGAATGCGCCCGATAGACTGGAGGAAAATTGAAATTCAGCTACGTGATAATAATGATTGAATTTAGTTAAAATGCACCAAAATTAATATAGGAGTTATATCCATCTCATAGTGTTGTATAAAACAGTCAATAAACATGATGATGCGCCCTAGAATATGTATAACCAGTACACAATTTTTTGCTTAGAAATTCAAACAAAACTCGTGCACATCGATAATTCAACGACCTTCTTCCAGTATAGCTCCACTTAAGCGGGATCTGGGGGTCAAGATGAAGGTACCCATAACCTGAACATTTCATGAGGATGCACCCGATAGACCCAAAAAAATCTAACGAAATTGATAATAACAACTGAATTGATAGGGGCTAAATCCATCTCAAAGGCATTGTATAAAAGCCAACGAGTTGCCTTTACATGTTTTTAAAATTTTGTAGTGGGTAGGAATGTCTTAAAAATTATGATTTAGAACTTCAAATTAAGTAGCTAAGTAATTAAACACCCATCACAAAACCAAACATTATAGCTAGGGCATAAGAGTGTTTGGCTTCTTTATAGTTGACTAAATGAGTTAAGGGACAATATAGCACTTTCCTTTTGCCCTTCCAAACAGCACCTTAGTTGTTCAACAACTGTTTGTACAGTTTACTAGTCCACATCAGTGCAGATTATAGAAGATCGAAATCTGAGGTTAATCCAAAATATAATATATCATGTTAAAGAGGGATATTTTTATGATTGTTATTGTTACCAAGAAAGACTGAAAGAACTATTGATAATCTCTTTGGTGTTGACCATCTTTTTCGTTACCTACTTAATGAAAATGATGTAAGATCAAATAATAATGTACTCATTCTTACGAGAGATATCTATAAACATGACAAGGATTCAATATGAAATATTCCTTTTCAAAAATTGGGCCAATGTGTTTCAAATTTTAATTTCTAAGATCTTATATTTTTTAGTGTTGAGCAAAAATCATTTGAAATTCCACATCATCTTTTAATTTTCAAATTATTCATGCAAAATTTTTTAGTTTTTTTAATTAGTTTTCGACAATGAGCAATGCATATTACTAGCGCCGAGCATCAGTTCAAAATTGAACCGAACCCACAAAAATCGAACCGAATCAAAATTTGGTTTAAGGTGAACCAACAACCAAACTGAATTGGTTTGATTCGATTCCAGTCTTCTCGGTTCGAGATGGACAAAAGGCTATCATTTGAAATAAAAATTAACCAAATCGAAATCGAAAATTGAAAAATATATGACCCAACAACCGAGTCGATTATTACTAGGGATGAGTATTAGTTCAAAACCGACCGAACATACAAAAATCGAACCAAAATCAAACTGATTCGATTCAAATCCAATTTTCTCGGTTCGAGATGGAAATAAGGTCACCCTTTGAAAATTTTTGAACCAAACCTAACCGAAATCGAAAATTGGGAAATTTCTGACCCAAAAACCAAGCCGAATATTATCGGTTTCGGTTCGGTTCGGGTCAATAACAACTACATTTGGGCCGTAGGTCCATTCAGCAATTAGTATTGGGCCGTAGACTCGAAGCCCAATTGATCCTAGCGACCGAACCCTAAAAAAAGGGGAAAAAAAAAAAAGAATCTTCTTTCATAAGAATATAAACTCGTAAACCCTAAAAATTCATTCTTCAGCCATTTCAGTCTTTCCCAGAGCTCGGCCTTCTTCCGCCGCTACCAGGTACTCTTTCTTTCGTGCTCAACAACAATTTCTCACTTCCGATCTTTTCTACATTTATCTAGTTTTTCTGCGATTCCTATCGATTACATATGATCAATCTTCTGAAATCGGATGCTCAAACTCATTCAATGCTAGTAACAAATTTAACAGCTTAGGTGTAATTGGATTTGGAATCGAGATTCGTAATGCGATTATTGTGAACTACTGATGCTAATTTTGTCAATTGATGTTTATTAGGTTTCTTCGTTGTTTGCTGAGCTTTTCAAAAAGTCGGAAATCATGGAGAACGAAGAGGGAGTTGTCATGGACCTTTACATTCCCAGGAAATGGTAAAAAGTTATAATTTTTTTGTTCTAATACATTGGATTGATTTGTGTTTGGAAATGATACTGAATTACTGATTGTGAATGTTTGTGAAAACTGCAGCTCTGCCACAAACAGGCTGATTACTGCCAAGGATCATGCTTCTGTTCAGATTAACATTGGACATTTGGATGCGAATGGTGTTTACACTGGCGAATTCACCACCTTTGCTCTCTCTGGATTTGTTCGTGCTCAGGTATTCAGCTTTCTTGATTCTAATGCAGCTGCAATATGTTAGATTTTGAGTGATCTAAACTGTTCTTGGTAGATAATTTTTGAAAGTATTGTAATTTATTACCATGCTAACATATCTATGATCTTGCCATCTACTACATTTAATTTGGGTGCTCTTTGATAATCCAAGATGCTTGAAAATGTATGCTAATGCATCTATGATCTAGGCATCTAGTACTTTTTGGTTACCCAACATGCTTGAAGACATGCAACTCTCTGAAGAATTTCTTTCAGCCTTTCAGTTGCTTGTGGAAGTTTTGTTTTTTGATGTATTACTGAGTAGAGAAATTGTCACAGGCACCAATCATGTTACATAATAGGACTTAATGTATTTTTCAAGCATTTTTCCTCACAAATCTTAGTCATAGAGGTGATGTAATCTTTGTTTTGAACTGAAAAGTTCCCCACAAACTTGAAAATATAGTACTTTTCTTAAGATTTTCCTTTTCAGCCTTCGAGTTGTTAGCTGATATTTTTGAGTAGAGATATTGTCATAGGCAAAAATCATGCCATAGAATAGGACTATTGTATTCTCAAGCATGTTTTCCTCACAAGTCTTAGTCTTAAAGATGATGTAATCTTTGTGTTGAACTGAAAAATTACCAACATGCTTGAAAATATAGTGCTTTTCTGAAGAATTCATTTTCAGCCTTTGAGTTGTTTGCTTTTGTTTTTGATATATTCATCGTCCTCTAAATTCTCACAAGCAAAAATCATAGTATAAAATAGGACTAATATTCAAGCATGTTTTCCATACACGTCTTTATTCTTAGAGGATGTAATCTTTACTTTGAATTGAAAAATTCCCTTTGTTTATGACTCTTGATATCAGTTGTAATAAATTGTTATATATGAGTTCCTTTTAATAATCCTACTTGCTTGAAACTATGGTACTTTTTGAAGATTTTCTTTCAATTGTTTGCTGAAGTCCCTCTAGTAGAGAAATTGTCACAGGCAAGGCAATAAGTACGACTGTATGATATAAAATAGTACTAGTGTACATTCAAACTTGTTTTCCTCACAAGTCCTAGAGATGATGTAATTTTTTGCTTTCAACAAAAAATGTCACTTTGATTTTGAGTCTTGATATTAGCTGTAATAAACTTGTTTACTGTCACAGGGAGATGCTGATAGTGCTGTTGATCGTCTCTGGCAAAAGAAGAAGGGAGATCTACACCAGTAGAGATATCATAATGTTTTCATTAGATAAGTTTTGTTTGCTTTTAATTTGATTCATGATGTTGCCTATCAACCAAGACATTAAAAGAGGAATCTGATTTTGTAGTTTCTTGATTCTGGTATCATGTGAACCATTGGATAATCAATATTTCCTACTATTGTTCATGTTTTCAGCTTGAGTCATCTATTGTTTTGTCTTCTAATTCAAAGTGGTATTGGATTATCACATTTTCAGATGCTTGCAAAATGGTAAAAAATAGACACATAGTAATATCTATGCAGATTGCAAAATAGTAATTCAAAGTGGTATTGGATTATCACATTTTCAGATGCTTGCAAAATGGTAAAACATATACACATAGTAATATCTATGCAGATTGCAAAATAGTAGTCAGCTAGAAATATTACTGATTACAAGGATATTGAAATGAGGCCAATTTAACTGTTTTGCAGCCACTGTTATTCTTAATGAAATATATTTGATAAAACTTTGGGTCCAGATTTACACACCCTTATCCCGACTCGAAGTCGAGAGGGTATCTAAGGTGGGCCCAACGTAAAAAAAAGAAAAGGACGGTAAACAAAAAGGGGGGAAATCGAGAAAAAAAACAATCAAAAATTACAATTAATAAATTTTATTTTATCATTACCTTCTTTTAACATTAATAAATTTTATTTTATTCTACCAAAGTTAGTGTAATTTGATGTTTTTTTCAGAGCCTAGTATTATATTTTTAAAGGATAAATGCATGCCAATAATGTTAAAATTATAATTAATATTCAAAAAAATAAACCATAGAAAATAATTTTTAAATCAATAAAACCTTTGTAGTATGTTTTTTTTTTCAAAATAAAAGAATCAGAATTTAACTAGGCGCCATGTTCATCCTTGCCATCCCCAAAGAGAAATTGAACAATATCAAAGATTCAATCTTTCAATCTCCATGAAACCACCAATCATCCCAGAACTAAACCCCATAACCTCAAGAATCACTCACCTCCTACAATCCTGCTCATCCCAATCCCATCTCCGTCAAATCCAAGCCCAATTAATCCTCCATCGCCTCCATTACAACACTCGAGTCGCCTTCACCTTCATCAACGCATGTCAATCCGAAACCCTATTAAACTCCGCTTTCTCCCTCTTCACCCAAATCCCCAAACCCCACGTTTTCATCTGCAACAATCTCCTCAAAGCCCTCTCCCATGCCCACATGTTCAATCAATCCTTTTCCCTCTACTCCCACATGAACAGAAACTCAATCCCCCCTAACAATTACACCTTCCCGTTCATCCTCAAGTCTGTTTCCGACAAGCCCGATTTCAAATTGGGTCAGCCTCTGCACGTCCAGATCATAAAATCTGGTCATTTGAATGATATTTATGTTCAGAATGCTTTGCTGAATCTGTACGCCTCTTGTGGTGGGAGAATGGGGTTGTGTCGCAAGGTGTTCGATGAAATGCCTCAGAGAGATGTTGTGTCCTGGACTGTTTTGATTTCTGGGCATAGATTATCTGGGAGGTTTGATGAGGCTTTGATTGCTTTCCAGCAGATGCAGTATGCTGGTGTGGAGCCGAATCGGGTTACTATGGTGAGTGCCTTGGCGGCTTGCTCTGGTTTGAATGCGCTCGAGATGGGCGTTTGGATACATGATTGTGTGAGGCAAAATGGGTGGGAATTGGATGTGATTTTGGGCACTGCTTTGATTGATATGTATGGGACTTGTGGGAGAATTGAAGAAGGAATGAAGGTTTTCGAAACAATGGATAACAAGAATTGTTATACTTGGAATGCTCTTATCAAAGGACTAGCGTTAGCTGAGGGCGGTAAGGATGTTGTTTCCTGGTTCTCTCGGATGGAAAAGGAAGGCGTTGAGCCGGATGAAGTGACTCTGATCACAGTTCTTAACTCTTGTAGCCAATCGGGATTGCTTAAATTCGGTAGAAAGATTTTTAGATCATTGGTTAATGGCAAGTATGGGTTTAGACCTGGAATTAAGCATTATTCATGTATGATTGATCTCTTGGCACGCTCGGGTTATCTTAATGAGGCTCTTAAGCTCATGGAAAGGATGCCTTTTGAGCCGAGTAATGTCATGTGGGGCGCATTGCTTGCTGGATGTAGAGCTCATAAGGAATTGGGAATGGGCGAGTTCGTGGCTTGGAAGCTTGTGGAGATGGAGCCAGAGAATTGTGCACATTATGTTGTGTTGTCTAATTTGTATGCTGATATGGGAAGATGGAGTGATGTTGCGAAAGTTAGGGATTTGATGGAGGAGAAAGGGCTTATGAAGGATTTAGGGTTTAGCTTCTTGGGGCTTATGAATGATAGTGTTTTTTGACTGAAAGGCTATATTTTTTTTCTTAGGCAGTTTTTGTAAGTGTCTATTAGATTGATGATTATGGTGATCTTGATCAAATTTGAAATGTTTTCTTTGGAGTTCAAATATCACTAGCTTCTAGATTGATTGTAAAAGAGTAGTCTGGCTGTTTTTGCTGAACTTCTGGTTTGTACAGTCATTTTAAGATGCTGAACTCTAAAGAAGCATTCTTTTTTGGATTTTTTTTTCTTTTGAATGTTGAAAGAACCATTCTTTAGAGTATGTCTAGACTGTAATTGAATATATATGAAACATGTGAAGGTACTTCTGGTTTGGAGTTCAAATTTCAGTTTTTCTTGGGTCTATCGGGCGTACCCCTTTCCCTTAGGGAAGGGATACCCCATCTTGACTTCCCAGATTCCGCCGTAGCGGAACCTCACAGGGTCAATGATGATGATGATGATGATGATGATGATGCTTTAGAAAAGAGATTTTGATGGAAAAAATACAGTACCTTCACATGCTATAGCTTCTCTTAAGATGCATTTAAATGTGTAAAGAAGCATTCTTTCTCAGTATATAGAGTGTAATTAGATACATAACATAAAAATATGATTAAAAAAAAGAGAAGTTGATTGAAATAAAAATGCAGTACCTTCTTATAACATTTTAAAGAATAGTCTTTACAGTCTAAGATGCTGTACTTTTAAGTTTTAAGAACCATTCTTTTTTTGGATTTTTTTGTTCTTTTAAATGATAAAAGAAGCATTCTTTCTGAGAGTATCTAGACTGTAATTAGACATATAAGAAGCATCTTAATATAAAAAGGGAAGTTGATGAAAAAAATGCAGTACCTTCACATGCCATAGCTTCTCATTACTCAAAACCCAACACAAACTATATTTTATTCCAATTGACAAATAAAATCAAAACACACATCATTTCCAAAGACATCAAACAACATTTTTAAACCAAATTAAAAAAAAAAAAGCACACAAACAATAACCAATGTTCTAAAAATCGCTAGGAGGACCCTACACGGAGAGGGATCCCTGGTGCCTAAACGGGTGCCTAGACGAACTAGACGGACTAGAAGGTTAGGCAGGCTAGTACCTTCCAGCGCCCAAGCGGAGATTTTTAGAACAGCTAGCGACAATAACACACAACAAAGTAATATAACATAAAACCATTAACACAACTCTATTTCCCTCCAAACTTCATATTCTCAGCAACCTTAAGAAACCCAGGCCTAGAGGCAATGTCTTCCCACCAAGCCTTAACATGAGGCCTCTCATTGATCAACTTTGCATACTCAGTCTTCATAAGGTAGAAAGTGTAGGAGAGGCAATGGAGATCAGCCAATGAGTAAAAGTCTCCAGCCAAGTACTTTGTAGTGCCAAGCCTAGCCTCAAATATGTCAAGAACCTTTGAAAGCTGTTCGACATGAGTGTCGATGATGTCCTTGTTGGGTTCTTTGCCTTGCAATGGAAGGACAAACACTTGGTAGATTATGGGTTGAATGTTAGGGTTGTAGTGTTGGGATTCAACTTCTAGCCATTGCTTTACCAATGCTGCCTCTTGGAGGTTTCCTTGCTTGAGGAGATCAGTGCCTTGGTCCTTGTACTTCTCACACACATATGATGTGATTGCTCTAGACTCTACACAAAGAGGAATTGAATCAAATTAGTATTTTGTAGAAGAAAAGTTATGTTAGAATAAAGGGTGTATTTTGGATTGCATTATAAGACTTTTGCATCAACACATTGCTCTAGACTCTACACAAAGGGGATTTAAATCAAGTTTAGCTATTGTAGAAGAAAGTTTATGTAAGAATAAAGGGTGTGTTTTGGATTGCATTATAAGACTTTTGCATCAACACATTTTCGGGTAATAATGCATGATTTAGGGCGCGTTTGGATTGCATGAAATAATGCATTAAATCTTAAACACACCCAATTGCTCTAGACTCTACACAAAGAGGAATTTAATCAAATTAATTAGATATTGTAGAAGAAAATTTATGTAAGAATAAAGGGTGTGTTTTGGATTGCATTATAAGGCTTTCATGCCAACACATTTTCGGGTAATAATGCATGACTTAGGGCGTGTTTGGGTTGCTTGAGATAATGCATTAAATTTTAAACACACCGAAAATCATGCATTATTTCAGTAATCCAAATGTAATTATAAACATGTTTACCAAACACACCCTAAATCAATAAATGAACTATGTTACATGGAAACGGAAACGGACACGAGAAATGGAAACGAAACGTATAGATTTCATAACTTTACACTAGAAAACGGGTTTTTGAGTTTTCAAAACGCATTTTCGGTTTATAATGCATGATTTAGGGTGTGTTTGGATTGCTGAGATAATGCATTAAATCTTAAACACACCCAAAATCATGCATTATTTCGGTAATCAAAACTCAATTATCAACATGTTTATCAAACACACCCAAAATCAGTAAAATGGACTATGTTACACAGAAATGGAAACGGATACGAGAAATGGAAACGAAACATGTATAGATTTCATGACTTTACACTAGAAAACGAGTTTTCGATATGAAACATAAACGGAAAATGTTGACTGAGATAATGCATTATTGCTCAAGTACACCCAAAACCCTGCATTATTTCGGTAATCCAAACACAACTATCAAAATCTTAATTTACCAAACATACCCAAAATCAATAAATGGACTATGTTACACGGAAAAGGAAACGGATACGAGAAATGGAAACGAAACGTATAGATTTCATAACTTTACACTAGAAAACGAGTTTTCGAGTTTCCAATACGAAACAAAAATAGGAAACGTTGTCCAATTAGAGTTTCCGGGTAACATAGTACACAAACATTTAGGTTTAGTATTAGTGTAGATCAAACTAAATTAAGTAAGATTGAGAACACATACCAAAAAGGGTGAGATCACCATCTTCCAGCACAGGGATCTTAGCAAAAGGCTAAACACAACAATTAACACACCAAGTTAAACCTCTTGTGATTGATTAGTCATATGATGGCTAAACAACAATCAATATAAACAATTAATCTAAGAAGATAAAATAAAATTAATTAAAGAGTAAAATCATACATTTTTGGAGAGGAATGAAGGTTGTTGGTGCTCGCCAGCAAAGAGATTGACAGGAACAAGCTCAAACTCAACTTCTTTCTCATGCAAACAAGCCATTACTCTTGTAGTGCATGTTGACATTGGCAATCCATAAAGCTTCAATGCCATGGCTGAAAATTTCTTTCTTTCTTTCTTGTTAATGATTTCAAATATAGAGAGGAAATGAGAGAATGAGATGGAGATGTTTGGTGAAGAATGGTAGATATATATGTATTCTTTTATAGGGAGGTAGGTGAGATGAGTTATTATTTTTTAAAAATAAAAAACTAAGTTGTTAGATGAAAAAAATGTGACTATGAATTGTGATTCATGTGAAAGTGAGAGGAGCAAAATTTTTATTTTTGGAGTGGGAAAAAAATGTGATTTAAGAATTATGATTCATGTGAAAGTGAGAGGAGCAAATTTTTCATTTTTGGAGTGGGAAAAAAATGTGATTTGAGAATTATGATTCATGTGAGGTGTGACGCATAACTCCTATATAAATTTTGGTGTATTTTAAGTAGATTCAGATATCATTGTCACATAATTGAATTTTATTTTTTTTTGGGTTTTTCGGGCAATGATAATACTTGGGTCTGCTTGGGAAAAAAATGTGATTTAAGAATTATGATTCAGGTGAGGTGTGATGCATAACTCCTATATAAATTTTGGTGCATTTTAAGTCGATTCAGATATCATTGTCACGTAACTGAATTTTAGTTTTCTTTGGGTTTTTCGGGTAATGATAATACTTGGGTCTGCTTTATACACCCTCTCGATTTTTTATTGGAGTAAGGGTGTATATATCATGATCTCCCAGATCCCGCTTGAGGCGGGTTGATGTTGTTGTGAGGTGTGAAGCATAAGATTCTTGCAAATGAATTATTAAACTTAATTATAGATAGCACCAAATCCCATGCTATATCTGATATTTCTCACATTATCCAAAGTCCAGTCACCATCCAGTTCATCCCTAGTTTGAAAATATTCTCCCTTTATTTATTTATTTTCTATTTTTTGTGGTAGAAATTTTTATTTTGAAATGAAGAAAGTCACACTTTTTTTGTTAGGTTTATATTGGTAATGAAATTTTTTTGAGCCAATAATTGAAGTCATGTAGTATGTAATGTAGATGTAGATAAACTAGATATGGGTCATATGGACATAGGACTTTTGTACACACCAAATTAATCTTAAGTTAAACTATGTTGAGCATTGAATAAAGCCCACATAATGGTGTAAAATATATATATCATGGCTTAGATTATACGAGTAGTGTAGAGTAAATATTTAATGGAGTCAACGGTCAAAACTTGGAAAGTGAAGATGGTCAAAGAGGCATTTAAAGTCCAAACCTATGTATTGTATATCCCAAGTATAATTAAAGTTGTTTGATCATGGGTTTGTAATTTTGTATTGTGCAAGTCTACTCCTCCAATATATCAAAGTTCTACTAGTGATTTAAGACTTGTTGTTATGGATTCATTACATAATATGTGAGATTTGTTACAAAGATACTTCTTTTTTAATATGTTTTTATTTATTTTGTTTCTATTTTAATTTAATAAAGAGAATTAATGTTTAAAAAGAGAATAGAAAAACTTATGGGAAAAATGAGATTGGGATTCCCCAATGTGTTGGTGAGCAAAGTTTTTTGATAATCAAATGGTATCAAGGAGAATAATGTGGCGATTTACCCTTTTTTATGTCAATTGGAGCGCACTTAGGCCATTACAACATCTATCAATGGATAAGAGTTGGATTTTAATGTAATCGAGTTTTTGAAATTAAATCTCCAAAAAGAGATGGGACAAGAACATTTTTTTTTTATAATCTAATGATATCAAGGAAAATAATGTTGCATAAGTTTATCCTATTTTTTCATCCATAAAAAGCGCGTGTCATCACCTACCAGCTAGAGTGCTAGACTAGTGAGCTTTGACGTAAATTTACCCTATTGACATCACTAGTGATGGTCTACTTCATGTAACTCTCAAAAAAAATAAAATGTCCATTTTAGAGGCTTTAAAGATCTTCATTTACATAACTCAAACTCGAGACCTATGAATTGCCTAACTCGCAATTGTTTCTCCATTCCCAAAATTTAAACTCGAGACCCATAGTTAAGCGAAGAGAGTGCCTTGTCAAACCCACCTCATCCAATGTTGCATATAAGCAAGGCCTATGAATCGCCTGACTTGCAAGTGTTTCTCCATTCCCAGAATTTAAACTCGAGACCTATAGTTAAGCGAAGAGAGTCCCTTATCAACCCACCTTTGATTGATATACTTTCTAGTCCAATTGACATTGATAACTAGATTTAGACTTCTTTAGTGATAACCTATGGATGCTTCCTTTGTGCTTATTGCCACTTGTTTTGCCTGGGAGACTGACTTCGGCCTTTGTGTAACAAATGGTAAATTTCCTTAGACCAAAGGATTCAACATAACAAATGGAAACAATTCCTTAAGGCAACCTCGTTATTTATTATCAATGTTCTAATAAACTCTAGGCGGACTGATGTTGGGCAGAGAGGAACTGCCTAGCGCCTAGACGACCTGAACGGTGGTCTAGGCGGTCCTAGACGGGTGGGTATACAGTCTGGACGCCTAGGCAGGATAGGACCTTCCAGCGTCTAGGCGGGGCCTAGAAGGGATTTTTCGAACAATGTTCATTATAGGTACTCTTTTTATATAAATATGTGCTTTTTTTTAGCAAATACTATACAAGATCTAAGAAGCGACTAGAATGACAATGCTTGAGTCATGTAATTTTCTCTTCACACATACAAAGAAAGACAAAACCCTAAATTAACATACTCCAACAATACTGGTTTTTAGACTTTAATTAGTCAAAAGGAATCCGACATTTTTTGCAGACATGGGAAAATGAAACTTTTTTTTTTCTATAAACAAAAACCTTACAATTGCAAGCAAAAAAAGGGGTAGTTGGGATCATGTGCCAATACCTCCATTTTCAACCCAATAAACATTGCAACCTACACTTGCCTAACATACTAACACATGCACATGCTACCTGTTTGAAAATTTGAAGGAAAGAGGAGATGTTCAAAAGGTCACATCCCAAAAAAGCAAGACAAACCTAGACTGTTATTTGATTGCCAATGCAATCATCAAATGGAGTCAATGTTCTAAAAATCGCTAGGCGGACCCTACTAGCGCCTAGATGGCCAGAACGGTTGCCTAAGTGGTCCTAGACGGGTGCCTAGGCGAGCTGGACGGCTAGGCAGGCTAGGACCTTCCAACGCCTAAACGGGGCTTAGACAGGATTTTAGATCAGTGAATACTGAATAGAGTTCACACTTGCATCCCAAAAAAGCAAGACAAACCTACACTGTTATTTGATTGCCAATGCAATCATCAAATGGAGTCAATGTTCTAAAAGAACGCTAGGCGGACCTTACTAGGGCCTAGACGGCCAGAACGGTTGCCTAAGCGGTCCTAGACGGGCGCCTAGGCGAGCTGGACGGCTAGGTAGGCTAGGACCTTCCAACACCTAAATGGGGCTTAGACAGGATTTTTAGATCAGTGAATACTGAATAGAGTTCACACTTGAAAGCAAAGAATAAAAATTAGAAACATGCACATTCAGCTTGAATATGTAACCAGTTAGTGCCAAGTTCTCACAAGTTGGGTTCAAAGTGCAATGAGAGCTTCAAATGATACAACAAGATTTACCATATGATTTGGAGATTAATCAATACTTGGTCGGAAAATCTGCCCATTTCCCATACCAGCATTATAAGCGCCCTCAGCGTGGAGGTAGATAATGTAACACGACTTAAAACGTTTAATGCCACATTAGTATACAACAGGGGCACCGTATCCACACATATCCTATTTACATCATAAAGATCCGTTGCAAATAAAGGACACTCTCTGCACATCACAAGGGCAGAAAGAGTAATAGAAACGGGTGAGAGGAGAGGAGAGCGGAGTAGTATGTACCATAACAAGTGTCGTGAATCCAATTATTGACATGAGTGTTCTGCTAAAACGGTTCTTCTGGCTTCAGGAAGTTGTGATATTCTAGTTGAGTCATCTCTCCTCCCTTGACCGGATCAAATTTGCAACGGTAGAAGCTACAACAATAGTGAGCGTCATATTAGTTATTTAACTCGTGGTAAATGGTGAATAATCAGAACCAACTCAAGAAATAATCTAACCCATAAGGATAACTAAATGAGTTCTTTAACTCGTGGTAAATGGTGAATAATCAGAGCCAACCCACAAGGATAACTAAATAAGTTCTTTAACTTGTTGTAAATGGTGAATAAGCAGAACCAACTCAAGAAATAATCCAAACCCACAAGGACAACTTAATAAGTTATTTAACTAGTGATAAATGGTGAATAATCAGAACCAACTCAAGAAATAATCCAATCCATAAGGATAACTAAATAAGTTTTGCTGCAAAACCAGGTAAACCAGATATTATAGTCAGAAATATTAACAGACACTTCAAGACCTAAAGGCTTGTTTAGATTCCAAAAATAATGCATTATTTTAGGGAAACCAAACACACCCCTAATTGACATCATTAAAATTACAACCATCATGTCTTCCAAGGCTAAAAAAGCACATACATAAGCAAATGGCAAGAAGTTCATAAATACAGCCAAAAGTTTGCAAGATCGTGCAAATCAGAACACCAATCAAACATTCAAACCACCTTTCACCTTCTCTATATACAGTATACTCACCTTCCATCCATGCCAAGTATTACCACTGTACTTTTCTGATGGCCAAATGCAACAATATACTGAGAGCCTTCAATCAAACGGAACTGAGCCACGGACCACTCAGAGCTGAAGTACTTTGGCAAGACTCCTACAAGACAAATCAATTAAATAGACATGGAACTAGGGAAGTGACGGAAAGGCTAAACCCTGGAATCACTATACAAGTATCAATTTTAGGCACAGAAACCATGGTATCTGAAATCCTCGGATTGAATATTTTTGTAAACAAGTGACCAGATAAAAGAAGACAATTTGAAATGTTAAAGAAGAACATCTTTTTAATCAATAACCTCTATAAATTTAGCAATGACATATAGAAATGCTTAAAAATGCCAGCAATTACCAATTGATAATAGAAAAGAAGCATATCATAGGCATAGCATTACCTTTGATAAATGAAAGCGATGACCCAGATTGTGAATTTGGAGAGTTGACTTCTGACGACATAGTATTTGGAATTTCATTGGAGGGGGTTCCTGAGTTAATCTTTAGGCTGAAGATATGCACTGTCCCCTTATCACTTGAGACTGCCAGCCATTGAGCAGTAGGAGAGAATGCCAGACTGTAGATCTCAGCTCGATCTGCACCTCTCCTTACCTGAAATTAATGTCACAAGGAAGATATTATAAGTCAAGTAGAGGTTAGAATTGTATAACAAAATTAGTTTATGTTAGAGAATAGAGAATGAACAAGCACAAACTCACAAATCTCAGGAATCAAAGTAGTATCAATCTGGAAATACTAGGGCAAGATAAATCTCAATGGAAGAACCCTTCCAATTGAGCCACAAATCTCAGAAGAGAGCAACTCCAATGAGCCCACGGTCTAAGCCCGAAAACACTCCTTATTTTCTGGATAATTCCACAGCAGGTACTGATTGCCTTATTTAAAAAAACTATCAACTAGCAAACTGGTGTTCAATATAGCATAACTGTTTCTGACACTCTTCTTGACCCATTTGTCCCTTCTAACAACCCTTCGGCCCTGTTTGCTAGCTAACCTTTCTTTCTCCAAATAATGAATTTTCATGCCTAACACTATATGCCTAACAGATTATCTGCTCAAATACAAGCCAAAATCATCTACTAGTCTAACATCTTTGGATTAATTATGTAAATATGAGCAACTGAATTATGTAAATATGTGCAATTGAATTGGATTTTATATATATATATATATATATATATATATATATATATATATATATATATATATATATATATATCTTCAACCATACCAAATCTTTGTTTTTGACAGAACATCTACTCAAATACGGGCTGAAATAATCCAATAGTATTCTTTGTGCTTGTGTAGTTTAATTCAAAGTTAACTGATGATGTTTAAGTACATGACTACCGAGAGCGAGAAGTTACAATCATATGCAACTAAACTTTCAATTGCATGAAGATTGACATCTGAATGACAACTATATTCTTGCACCAGTAAGTATTCAATAACATCAAAGTCAATGTCACTAGATGTGTCAATCTATTCCTTCCATTGTCAAATGTCATCAATAGTAGTGCATGAATAAATGAATGCAGATGCATGTTAAATGAAGTCCTAATCTTAGACCTCTTCTCTCTGGAGGTTACCACAATCAGGCAAGCTCAATTTGATTACATCAATTTTCAATTTAATAAAATCAAACTCAGATGCCAGCTTGTGACAATTGCAGGCTTGCAGTTCAGCCACCTTGCATTAAATAGCTTGTGAATATTCTACGCAATTTAGTTAAGACCCTTAAATAGTTCAATAGACACCGTCCCCAATCAACCAACTTGTAATGATTGAGATGCTAATCACAATTAGTCCACTTGTCAATTACTAAGGTGCATTCCAATCTAAAAGTTAAAAAACATAGAGAATCAACAATTTTTAATTCTTTTGGTTTTAAGAGCAAGATCATTCATTTGAAACCCAAAAAGAATAACATGACACCCAAATATGGTTAAATTTTAAACACATAACGCAACTAAGAGAAAATTTCTAATCTTTCCTATGCAATCCACATAAAATACCAGTAACCGCTAACCAGATACCAACAATAACTCACCAAGCACCACAATAGGCAACTAATTAAGCAGCAATAAAGCCATAGCTAATCAATGACAAATCCAAAAATTCAAGTAAAAATTCAAGTAAGCTCAGTGCTCAGTACCTCCTGTAACAATGTGCCATCCACGGTGTTAAAAATCCTAACAAGGGTCCCCTTTGTGCTTGAAGTTGCAAGCAGAGACCCATCTTGGGTCATTGCAAAGCAAGCAATCCTGGAATCATGGGCCATGATAAACTTCGTCCTCTTAGAAGCATAATGCTCGACCCTAACCTGCCCCTTCTGCAACCCGGGACACACCAAGACCAAATTTGCAGCCGTATGCGAAACCTCACAAAGCCCCTTAGGGTTAGCAATCGTCTCAATCTGGTGCAACAGCTTCAAATCAGCGAAATTATACACAAAAACCTTTTGCTCAAGCACCACTACAATCCGATCACGCCTGAGCCGGACCCCTCGAACCTCGGATCGGAAAGACAGTTCCCCTATACACCTGCTCTGATGATCATCCCAAATCATGACCTTGTTAACCGGATACTGCGGCTCAGGTCCTCCACCAACGAGAGCGAGGATGTTGCAACGGAATAGCATCTCAACGGTTCCAATACCACCCCCTCGATCGAAGTCCCGGCGGAAGATCTCGCGGAACGGATCGCAATTGTATATCCGGAACCCGCGATCGGTGCCCGCGGCGAAGCATCCGGAGTCCTGATTGAACGAGACATGGAGGAGAGCAGGCGCCGATGAGTGTGGCGGCCCCCCACCCGCGAGCGACGAATTAGGCGAATTCGGAGCGACGGTGGCCGGAGGATTCAGAGAAGTCCTGATCGGAGGCGGCGGAGAGAGAGGGGCAACGAAATTAGGGTTCGTGGTCGCGGAGTTGAAATTAGGGTTTTGAAAGTTGTGCACTCCGTCGCTTCCAACTGAAAAGCTCTCGGAGGCGGCGACGTCTTCATCGCCTGGTGAAGGATCGTAGTAGCTGTGCTCGGATTGGGAGGACATGGTGGAAATCGGAGGCTGGAGTTCCGGGGAGAGGAAATTGGGGTTGGAATTGGGGTTTGAGCTAGGGTTCGAATTGGGATAAGCTGAGAGAGTCGCCATGGACAAAGATCAAAGCTTTTTTAGGTTTCAGGGAGGATGGGAATTCAGAATTTCGCCATTGTTGATAGAGAGGAGAGCGGGGATTGGGATAGAGAAAGATGTAGGAGAGGAGTGCGTAATGACGTATGAGGGGCTGGTGTAGATATTGACTTTAGTTGAGAAGAAGAGTAAATTTGTGAGAAATTGGAGGGTATTTATGTCATTGATATATTGGATGGAAAATCTTAGGTTTTAGATCTATATTCGTTGAGTAGGAGCCAAGTAACGAAGGATATCCTAGTTGGACTTGTTTAGGAAATAATAATGAATTGATTTTATTATTTTTTGGTTTGTAGTTGGGTGTTGAAAATGAAATACTAGTACAAATTTAATTTGGTTAATTAGAGATTATAATTATTTTTATTAGAGGTGTTAACTAGAACACGTTTACTTGGATGCAAGAAGCATGGCTTGTCTAAGGGGATGGATTAAACTAGATTGAGGTACTTAAACTAGATTTAGCCTCTCTTCAAAAAAAAAAAAAAATTTTGCCTAGAGTATTTATTTGACACTTGGTCTCAAAATGTTATTAGATCTATAACTATATATTAAAATTATACCTTTATTTTTCTCTCATTAGTTATCAATTCGACTCTTTCTCTCTCTCAATATAATAGTATGAGTAATTCCTACGAGATCAAAAAACAACCATTTATTTTGGTAGAAGAAAAGATCATATTCTATGGTTTTATATAAAAATCAAGAAAGGGTTAAATAGTAAGTAAACAAGGGATAGCCCGACATTTAACATCATTACTTATATAAGTTCTAATACCTTTCGACGAGTCAATCAATACATGAACTCCTAAGCCAAAAAAAAAGATAACCCGCTACATTATTCCCCTCACGAGAATTTTTTTTTAATAAGGCAATTATGTGATTTATCCTTGATAAAAGAGAATAGCTTCACAAGCCCTTTCACTTCGATGAGGGATACTTGAGGCCATTCGACGCGGTGTTCTCCATATCTAGATTGAAGGCGACAACATACAGTTTGTTAAAGCCGTGCAAGGTGACTAGAGTTGTCAATGAAAGAGTGAGCATGTTCAAATGGATATTCAGAGTCTTCTCGGTCCACTTTCATAATTGGAGTCTTTCTCACGTCTTTCGAAAAGCCAATTCTATTGCTGACTACATCGCTGGATGGTTTCGACATGTCTCCTCCCTTCCGATTGGCTCCGACCCGATCCTTAAGAACCTCATTTGTAAGAATGTTCTAGGATAGTTCACCTCCTTTTAGGGTAAATTTTTCTAATTCTTTTGGGGTGGCCTAGTGGTAAGAGGGATGTGGAGATGCTGGGAGGTCCCATGTTCGTTCCTTACCTTCGCCCCTTCACTTGGGTGAAAAACCAAGTCTTACCATTTTTCCTACCACTATGTCAAGTCGGTCGGTGCAAATCGATTTATTTGGTCCATGCGCTTTACCGGCTAGTTCACGAACCCATAATTTACCACATAAGGTGGGTTCCTCGTTACTTAAAAAAAGGCTTCAAAAAGGTACAAGGGAAGATACATGTTTTTGCCCCACATGGGTTGCCTAGTTGTAAGAGGCATTATGGGATGTTGGGAGGTCTCGGGTTCGAACCTTGAGTCCGCCCATACACTTGGGTGAAAAATCAAGTCTCACCATTCTCTATACCACTAGGTCGAGCCGGTCGGTGTAATCCGGTTTACCTGATTAATGCGCTTTGCCGGCTAGTTTAAGAACCCGAGATTTACCACCAAAGGTGAGTCCCTCGTTTAAAAAAAAAAAAAATACATGTTTTAAACTAGGCCGAGGTAATGTGATGATGCTCATTTTGAAGCCCAAATTTAGGTTTTAGGCCCAAAACTCGCAAGTCTGAACAGTGATTGATTGTAAAGCTGAACATAGAGAAACCCTAAACCCTATAACCATTGGCTGTCGGCCTATGGCAGGTCGTTATATACCAATTAGTGCCAGACTGCCAGTGTGCAACTGAAGCTTGAATTATCCATGGTTTGATGCTCCTTTTTTCACCCCTTCATTCAATTCGATCCATTTTTGCTCTCAATCTGATTTCAACTTTCGAATTTCATGGTCAATTTCTCCAATTTCGACTTGATTGCGAATTTCATGGGGGGAAGGCAATGATGCTTAGAAACTACCTATTTTATGATAGAGGGAAAATTTCCCCGTCTGATTATAAATTTACCAATGGATCCTTCTGAGCTAATATCCCTCTTTAATCTTTCTTTTCAATTTTCTGATTTGTTTGAATTTTGTTCTTCGAAATTGAACCAGATGAGCATCGATGTGAAGAGCTTTGTAGACGGAAATGAAATTTTGTTCATAGTGTCGACTTGAACAAACCCAGACTACAATTATCTGATCGATGCTCTTGATACTTACCAATGGATCCTTCTGAGCTTAATCCCCATTTTCTCTCTTTCAAAAATGCATTACCATTGATGTGAATTTTGATTGAATGATGATGCCTTTGTGATTGTAGAATGCTTCCATGTTTTCCCATTTCAAAGTCCTGAAATTTAATGCATGTTTCAATGTGAATTCGTGAATTTCAGATTGAATTCAGTGTGCTCTTGCTTGAAAGTGGCTTGCCAGATGATAGTAAATGAATTTCAGAGACATGGATTGAAGAAGGATTACAGACTGTTGCATAAATCTGAAATGTTTTGTGAATTATACAGAACATTTTGGAATTGACAACTTAAATGGGCAAAAAAATAAGTTCAGACCCACATTGGATCATGATTTTGTGAAACAAATTGTTTGAGACATATGGCATTTTGACAATGGATGATGAAGATAAATGAACTACATAGACTAACAGATAGACATGACATGATCACATGATTATTAAAATTAAAAACCGAGGCTATTAAAATTAAAAACCTTTATCATGCATTCATGTGGAGAAAATGATTAAAAAAACTACCAAAAAAAAAACTACCAAAAAATAAAAAAATCCGACCTGCCGGAATCGAACCAGCGACCTAAAGATGCCTGTTGAAACCAACTACAGTCTTCCTCTCTACCAACTGAGCTAAGGTCGGTTTTTGTGTTATGAACCGAACAATGTACTTTATACTAAAGTAAAAAAAAAGCCCAATTTTCCGCACAATTTTGATTATGGCCCATTTAATTGTGTCGACTCTCGATCGGCGACGTCTATTCTCAGAGAGAGAGATCTGCTTCGCTCGCTCAAAATTTGAACAAGTACAGGCTGAAATTGCTATCTCGTAAATCTTTTTCTGTATGGTTGATTGTTTTGCTTGCTAAAACCCTAGGGTTTATGCTTGAAACGTTTCTAATGGTGTCTTGTTTTGTTTGTTTGCTTTTCCTGCAACAGGTCTTTAGCGACAAGTATTCTGCTTCGCACTCTTGATCGAATTGAATAAACTTTCATGCTGCCTTCGATACCTTAGCTTCTCTCCCCCTTCTCACCTCTCTTTGCCTTCTTTCAAATCCATCGCCAGATGAAAGGGTTCTAGCTCGCTCGTCATATGAAGAAATTCAGGTGCCCCTTTTAGTTTCTGATCCTCAAGTTTCTATTTGTTTTAGGGTATTGATTAATTCCCTTGAATTTTCAGCTTCATGGCTTCGTATATTGTGTGATTTGTGTTAATTGTGTGATTTGTGTTGACTTAATGAGAATTTGAGAACCCTTTTAATTCGTGGGTTGGCTTCTTTTTGGTATTGTGAAATCTGTGCTGTAATTGGTTGGTAAATCCCGGATAATTAGGGTTTAGTTGTAAAGTCTTCATCTTTTGAGAATGACTGAAAAATCAGGAAATTGTATTGACAATGTTTAACAAATTGCTCTGAACTTTTGTATTGTTTGTTGTTGCTAAAATACCTGGATTACTTGATGCTGTTCTTCTAGTTGTATGTACCATCATTTCAGGAACAAGACTGTTATCATCTTTGAAGTGGGTGCTTGTGCTTTTCGTCTTATGATTTTGAGTCTAATATTTTTACTTTATTAAAAGATTGATGATTGGTGTGATGTGGCTTTACCAAAGGAGCTTATAAAGCGTCGAAGAGTAAGAACATTAGGAGTGAATTATGCTGTGACTGAATTTGGTAAAGAATATGGGGCGCTAGGCTCCAGTGGCAGTCACCAGTTAAAAAAGTGAATCCTGTAATTTTTACTGTTTGTTAAATGATTGTCTAGAGCTAATTCTAATATAATATACATAAGTTAAGGGCAAACTAAATCTTGTAAGTGTAATTGTTTTACAAGTTAGTTCACCAACTTAATCCATGGCTCCTAGCAGGGAGGAATTCACTTTTAGCCTTGAATGCTTGTTGCTGCAGTGGATCAAGTTCATCCTTAATCTTTAATGGTTATGGAAATCATGCTCTGCAATTTGTTGCAATTGTGTTTGGCTTTGAATTTTTGTTGGTTAGCTTTCTTTTTGAATTTTTTTGTCAACAAAATTGACGGTGGAGTTCATGACTGGATCATTCTCGGTTCTTATGAGGATTGTTAAAACAACACAGGTGTGCAAATTTAACATCTTCTTTTTGATGTTAGCCTGGAAAAAGGGTCTTTTGAGTCTTTATATGTATGATTCTTTTTCTAAATCATGCTACAAAGACAGGGCTGACAGGCTTATTTTCATTTCTTTTGTTGATTTCTCTATCAATAATGTTTAAACTTGTAATAAACATAATGTAACTTTCAGATTCCTTTTGTAGCAGTGTAGGTAGTGGCTGTACCACAGAATGCTTGCATTATGTAGCGAAATTAGGGCTTTTGTCAAGAACAGGTTGGTTGCTCAAAAGACAATGATTCTATTCTCTTCTCCAAAATTACATGAAATAATCAAACATTATTTTTTAATCACATATGGCATTACAGGTCAAATCAAATTCGATGCTACTCTTGCTCTTCCTACATCCATGCTGTTGACAGAGATTCCAGAATGCCTACCATTGGAGGAGAAATGGATGATCCCTTATACATTGACATGCCCACACCTCGCCGTAGGAAGTCAGAAAGGAAGCCATATCCTACACCTATGAATGTTCTGATAAAGAGGGCCAAGGAGGAGAGTCAAATACGAAAAGCTAATCCCTGTCGAGTTCTTGAGAATCCGCCAGATAATGGCCTACTCGTTCCCGAGCTCATTGACGTTGCTCGTCAAGTCTACTATGCCAGGGATTCCTTGCTCAATGGTGTCTCCAAGCTCATTCAATCCATCCCCGTTCAAAGATGCAGGTTCATAGGCTTCCTTTTCTTTTTTTCCTGAATTATAGATCCTTTAATGCCTGCGCTTGTTTTTTATTTGTTGGTATTCTGATTGATGGTTAGCTAAATAAGTGTGTGGATTACACTTACTAATGCATTATCGAAGTGTAATCCAAACGGATCCGAATAGTTTCACCAGATTCTTGCTCTATGTTTCTCATTCAGCATGTTGCTATCATCTGTTTCGCTGTTTTCTGAAATATAGATAAAGAGTATATGTAGCTAATGCTTAGATGAGAACTAAATTTCCTTCGAAGTGGAAAAAGAGGCATTTTTGACAATTCAAGGGTGTGTTTGGATCACCCCATTTCAAACACACTCTAAGACAACAACCTGTTTATAGCTGTATCTCTAAGAAAAGAGGAGATAGAATGTGGTGTATTGACATGAAATTTGTTGTCCTCTTTTTGTTTTCAGATTTTGTTTTGAGGTTCACATAGGCCCTGTTGGTCATGAAATACGGACTTGCACTGGTCCAAGCAGCGGCTCTCGTAGCTCTACACATGTTTGGAGAAAGGGAAGTTTCCATGACGTTGTTTATTTTCCTAAATGCTACCATCTTTTTGACCGAGCTGTAAAGCCAAGAGTCATTCATAATGAGAGGAAAAGCGTGCCACGTGTCCCTGCCATTCTAGAATTGTGCATCCAAGCTGGAATGGACCTTAAAGAGTACCCAACCAAACGAAGAACAAAACCCGTGTATTGCATTGAAGGAAGGATTGTGGACTTTGACTCATCAGAAGCCGCAGACTCTCTAGAAGCTTTCGGAGAAGAACATGTTCCTGTGATTTCAAACATTGATGAAGGAGAGACATTGAAGGATATAAGCAACAAGACATTGGAATCCTGGTTTGAGATGATTCACGGGACGATGAAGATGATGGAGAAGTACAGCGTGTGGACGTGCGGATACTGTCCCGAGATTCAGGTGGGTCCGAAAGGACATAAGGTGAGGATGTGTAAGGCTTCGAAACACCAGACGAGAGACGGAATGCACGCTTGGCAAGAGGCGACAACGGAGGATCTCGTGGGGCCCAACTATGTTTGGCATGTAAGAGACCCCTGTGGGCCGCCTTTGGTTAATGAGTTGAAGAGGTTCTATGGAAAGGCTCCTGCTTTGGTGGAGTTGTGTGTGCAAGGAGGTGCTGATGTGCCTGAGGAGTATAGGAGTATGATGAGATTAGATGTTGTTCCTCCTGATTGTGATGAAGTGGATCTTGTTGCTTGATAAGTTGATTAACTGTCATTCTTTTTCTTACCTAGTATAGATCTGATTTGAGTTCTGAGAATAGCATTTGGAAGTTGTACTATCTTATGTTTGATAGATATCATGGAAGTAATGTAACTGACATGTAAAATCTAATGGTAAACTTGTTAGGCTACTCATGAACAAGGGTGTTTTTGGATTTGCAAGGATAATGTACTGAATAAACAGCAAAATGGAATTGAAATTCTTTAGACTTGCACATTATTTCCTTTAGGCAAACAAAGTAGGGCTGTCCAAAGGCTTGAACCGCGACCCGTTTTACGGGTTACGAGTCAATTTTTTCACTTTACGGGTTATTGGTTAGGTAACTGGTCACAACACAGAATAAAAAGTCGACCCGTAACTTATTAACTAAAAAAGGCTGACCCGTTACCTAACTAATAACCCGTAAAGTGACAAAATTGACCCGTAACCTGCAAAATTGGGGGCGATCGGGTTGACCCGCCCTAAAATAATGTGATTTGAACTCCCTTTACTTGTAGAAATACATCTTGGATCCATCGATTATGCGAATTAGAATTTGTAGGTATTATTGTGTTGATAAAGGGTCTATATTGTGTCTTGAAAGTGTGGAAATATTCTTTGTTGGTAGCAAAGTAATAACATAAAAAATCTCAATAAAAACACTAATTCTTGGCAAAAAAGTCCGACCTGCCGGAATCGAACCAGCGACCTAAAGATGCCTGTTGAAACCAACTACAGTCTTCCGCTCTACCAACTGAGCTAAGGTCGGTTGTTGCATTACAAACCAAAACAGTTAATTTATCCCAAATACAAAAAAAGCCCAAATGTTCGGCCCAATTTTGGTTATGGCCCATTTAATTGTGCCGCCTCCTCTCATTCGTGTCGACTCTCGATCGGCGTCTAGTCTCTCAGAGAGATCTGTTTCGTTCGCTCAAAATTTGAACAAGGTACAGGCTCCAAAACCTCTCTCGAAAACCCTAGGCGGAAATTTGCTATCTCGTAATTCTCTTTCTGTGTAGTCGATTGTTTTGCTTGCTAAAACCCTAGGGTTTATGCTTTAGACGCTCTAATGGTGTTTTGTTTTGATTGTTTGCGTTTCCTGTAACAGGTCTTTAGTGGCGACAGGTTTTCTGCTTCGCACTCTCGATCGAATTGAAGAAACATGAGGTAATTTGTTGAAATTATTCTAAAAATTAGGGCTTTGGTTCTTTGTTGATTTTCACACCAAACCCTAGGCTGCAGAGTGTATCATTTTGTTCTAATTTGTTGATAAGTTCTGATGATTTCTGATTTCTTTCTTTTGGCTATTGTGTTTCCAGCCGACCGATGGAAGAAGATACTCCTGTAAGATTAACTACAACCCCTTTTACAATGGTTCAACTTTGGCAATTTGCTTTTTTGAATGCATATTATGTTGCATTATGCGTCATTAGTTTCTATACAGTTGTCTTAGTTGATTATATAGATGCCATGGTTACTTATTGGGGGCAGAAGTTTGATGTTATGAACTTTTGAGTTTGCTTATGAATTTTGCTACTTGTCACAATTGTCTTGCCTGTATTATTGAAATATCCTTTACAAGTTTCATTTACATGTTAACTTGTGTTATGGTCACATAGCGATTTCTTTTGATGGTATTTGAAAAGGATAGTTGATACGATATGATTCGTATTGCCCAGAGTGCTGGTTAGACAGCATTATATACTGTTTAGCATTTGGTTCTTAATTACATAGTGATTGTCTCTGAGTCCATGGGCTGTCTTTGAAATCTTTGCCTAATACACACACTGCATCTTGTTGTGGCTTATAGTAGCCTGCAAATTTCTTGAGCTATATGGCCTGATAGTTAATTTTTCTGTTGCTATTGCCAGCTGGTTTTGTTTTCATAATGTCGTTTGCTATGTATGGTGATATTAATAGCTCTTGGTGATCTTAATGTTTAGGTGAAAAACGAGGAGGAAGAGTTCAGCACCGGGCCTCTCTCTGTTCTTATGATGAGTGTAAAAAACAATACTCAGGTGTGTAATGTAGAATGCTTTCTTCTTTGCTTATTTATGTAAATTGTGCTCACTTTATAATTTTTATAATCTCTTTAATTTAATTCGTCCACTTCTGATTTTCTCAGGTACTTATCAATTGCAGAAACAACCGAAAGCTCTTGGGCCGTGTTAGGGCCTTTGATCGGCATTGCAACATGGTTCTTGAAAACGTCAGGGAGATGTGGACTGAGGTTTGCCCTGTTTTATTGGACTTCTTTTCTCTCAAAATCTGAACTTCAGCTAGGAAAACTGTTTATTGTTTGCTCATCTTTTCTATATAAACACACATTGATTTATTTGATAGTTTTCAACCTTGGGTTTAGTTTCTATTGTTATCAACTTCTTGTCCGTTTCACTTAGCTCTATCGGGCGCATCCTCCCCATCATGGTGTGGGTGCCCCAATCTTGACACCCCAGGTCCTGTATGTGCGGGACTAAACTGGGAGATGATGTTGATGTTCACTTGGTCTTGTTAAGAATGGCTTATTAAGATGTGTTGTTTAAACTGTGATTGCAACCTACCATTTTACTATTATTGATCAGGGTTTGATCTTTAATTGGAGCTTGTTTTGCCTTTTCTCTCAGAGGTTAAACTGAATCTAGATTAACCAACTATGGAATGCTCATCTTTTCTCTGTATAAAGATAATTTGATTTATTGGATAGTTTTCAACCTTGGATTATGTTTCTTTTGTTACCAATTCGTTATCTGTTTCACTTGGTCTTGTTGAGAGTGACTGATTATGATGAGCTGTATTTTTGTGATTGCAACGTAAACATATTACTAAAATTGATCAGCTTTTCCATATAAAGATATTTTGATCTATCACATATTTTTCAACCTTGTGTTAACTGTTAACTTTCTTTGTTACCATCTGTTTCACTTGGTCTAAGAATGGTTGATCACGACGTGCTGTTCTTTTTTGATTGCAGGTGCCGAAGACAGGCAAAGGAAAGAAGAAGGCTCAGCCAGTGAACAAGGACCGATTCATCAGCAAGATGTTTCTCCGAGGAGATTCAGTTATCATTGTGCTCAGGAACCCTAAATAAGGTTTATGCCATATCTGTGTAGCAAACCTTGATTGATTTTGCTGGCCTTGAGTCTTTTGGTTGAGTTTAGACTCCTTGCAGAGTTTTACTGCTTATGTACTTGTCTCTAGTGTTAGTAAGTTTCTTTGCGCCATCGTCTCCTTAAAAGCTCTTAGCTCACTTGTTGCTGGTTCAAGATAAATAGGTAGTTGAACATTATGAATCATCACTTGTTGCTTGTTTTGCCGTTTGTATTGTCTCTTAAGTCTTAACTACAAATGTTGACTGGATCCAGACTTGAGTTTGTAATGCTTTACTGATTTCTGGACCATATGAGCTTATTAACATTTTCAAGGCAATAGCCTCGTTTAAATTTTGATAATTGGAAACTGGTTACTTTTTTTTTTTACATTGAACCAATTTCTATAAATTCCAAGATTTGGCGTTAACTAGTTTAAGTATATGGTGTTTTTTTACAACTCCATTAGAACTAAACTGTATTTCAATGTAGTTAAATTGTTGAAGTATATGGCGACGATACGAGAAAACATTTTTTTTTAAAGGTAAAAGTAACTATTTTTTAGTGTTTTTACACATTTTAAGACAAAAAAGTAAATATTTATCACCAAAAATCGATTTTTTTCTACTAAATGTAGCAAGGCCTTATAATAAACAGATCTTCTAAGTTCTAACCTTGCAACCAACTCATATCTTTGTGATCTCGTAATATACTAATATCACATTATCTGCTCACCACCTAAAAGATCAATTTATTTGATTTATTTCTTTTTGTTTCTTTCAAATTATAATAATTAAATATTATTCTATGATATACCATATCATAACGATTGTCAATACTTTCCTTAAATATTTTCTTTTCTTTTCTATCAATATTAAATAGAAATATATTAATTATAATTATTTACTTTCCTTAATTTTTTTTCTATAACTATTAAATAGAAATATTTTATTATAATTATTTATCTTATCTTATATGGAAATAATCTAATTAAATACTCGTACAAAATTCTATCCATCTATGATAAAAACTATTCTAGTTCGATTCAGTGTTAAAAGTTAAAACCCACCCAACCTTCAAGTAGAAAAACAGCGAAAGAAACATACAAGAAAAGAAAAGAAGAGAAGAGACCATGAACGCCATTCAAAGCTTCCTCTTTTGGTTGGATTAATCTCAATAATCTTTTATCATCAACCACTAAATCTTTTGGTTTCTTGCACTTGATCGGAACATATAAGGTATGTATAACGAAAGCGATATTTTTTTGCCCTAGATATTGTATTGTATGCGTAATCAACTCTAATGGTAGATTTGTCAAGTTTAGTTCTTTAATGGTTGAAATTTTATTAATTACTTTGTTGATCTTGATCTTATTTTTTAGGGTTCATTAGGGCATTAGTAATCAACTTAATTTACTGGTAGATTCATCCCGGAGTTGTAATTTAACGCTATCGGTAGATTTGTCAAGTTTAAGCCTTTAATGGGTAAAATTTTATTTTAGGTCTCATTAGGGCATTAGTAATCAACTTTACTGGTAGATTCGTCGCGGAGTTGTAATTTAACACTATGGGTAGATCTGTCAAGTTTAATTCCTTTAATGGGTGTGATTTTATTTACTTTATTGATCTTGATCTTATTTTTTTAGGGCTCATTAGGGCATTAGTAGTCAATTAACTTTATTGGTAGATTCGTCTTGGAGTTGTGAATTAGATCTATCGGTAGATTTGTCAAGCTTAATTCTTTACAACAACAACAATATTGACCCGGTGTAGTTCCCGGAGGTCGGGGTCAAGTTTAATTCTTTAATAATTGAAATTTTGTTTAGTTTACTGATTTCGATTTTAATTTATTATGGTTCATTAGGGTAATAGTAGCTCTATCAAATCCATGTCTCGTTTTCGATTTAGGTTTTGTTTCAGATTTATTCGCTGCATTAATGTTAACCAACAATGTACTTGCTAGTAGAAGCATGACATGCATAAGAACAAAAAAAATAGGCAACTTAATCTTTTTAGGGTTCCAAATTTCCACAATATATGATTCTTATACCATTAGGGTTTTAGGGTAATTAAATTCTTTTAGTTGATTAACACATTGTTTAATTAATTGTCATTGTGTGGATTTTGAATGACGACCAGGATTAATCAATGGCTTCTAGCTCTAAGATAATGTCGTTGAAACAAGGATGTCGTCTTCTAGAGAAAGGGATTGCGAAGCTGAAGAAGATTCTAGAAGATTCCAATGAGCCTTCATTCTCCTCAGCACAGTGCATGAGCCTCTACTCGTAATTAATTTGCTTAACTTAAAACTTGTTGTGTTTAGTTTATGATTAATTAAAGTTAACTACTTGTTGATGAGTTAATTAATTGTTTTGCATTTACAGGACAATTTATGATATGTGCACCCAAAAGCCTCCCTATGATTTCCCCAAGGAGCTTTATGAATTTCACAAGAAGGCTATTGCCGATTATATCGAGTCTAATGTAAGAACTAACTGTACTAATAAGGATCGTCTGTTCCACTTTTATAGTAGTAGTATACATTTATTTCGATTCTCTTTTCGTTCAAATTAAAGCAAGATGATCAAAAGTGGACTAGAGGTCGTCTTGTGCGTATCCTACTATATCTTATTTTTCGATTCATTGAACTTAAATTAGGTTTATTCTAAGTTTTCAACTGGTCATAAGGATCATCTTTTTCACTTTTGTAGTCTACTTTGCAATACATTTATTTTGATTCTCTTTTCGCCTAAGCGGACTAGAGAATTCTTACACATATTCTACTACTTTATTTTGTCGATTCTTTGAACTTAATACAGGTTTATTCTAAGTTTCCAATTGGTCTCATTTCTCTAATTAGGTCTTGCCATCATTAAGGGAGAAGCATGATGAATTTATGTTGAAGGAGCTTCTGAGAAGATGGCAAAATCATAAAGTCATGAATCGGTGGCTGTCTCGTTTCTTCGATTATCTGAATCGTTTCTACGTACCTAAAAATTCGCTTCCAACTTTAAGTGATGTCGGACTCAATTGCTTCAGTGAAATGGTAATTTTTGTATGAAAGATGAGGCGCGGTAAGCCAAGATAAAAAAAAAAATCATTCATGTAGCCAAAATCGACTAAATTCGTTTCTTTTCGTTTTCATAGTTCTTAAACAAACGGGCCCTTAATTTCCGTCGACTAATTAAATTTTATGATCAGGTTTATGATTGGATGTGTGGTAAAACAAGGAATGCTATTATAGCATTGGTAAGTCGATCAACCAAACGGGCCCTTAATTTCTTTCAGCTAAATATATCATTCATTGTAACTATTTTCGACATGGAATTAATCTAAAGATGTGTTGTTCTTTATTTAGATCGACAAAGAACGAGACGGAGGACAGATTGATAGATCTCTATTGAAGAATGTTCTTAATATATGGATTGAAATTGGAAAGGGTTCAATGGATTATTATGAAAATGGGTTTGCATCATTTATGCTAGATGATACTGCTGATTATTATTCCAGGAAAGCTTCAGTCTGGCTTGTGGAGGATTCATGTTCCACATACATGTTGAAGGTAATTAATTAATTAATTAATTAATTAATTATATCAATTAATTGTGTAATTAAGAACCATGTTATTAAGCACTATGTGGTAATGTAATGTAGGCTGAGGAATGCTTGAAGAAGGAGAAGGAAAGAGTTGCTAATTATTTGCACTCTTGCATTGAGCAAAGGCTTATTGAGGTTAATTTAATTTTTAACTTCTTTTTAATCCCATATTTCATAAAAAACATCTTTTTAATCTATTGTATTGCCTTGCATTCAATGTTTTAAAAAACGCGCCTAGATGGCCAGAACGGTTGCTTAGGCGTGCTGAACGGCTAGGCAGGTTGGGACTTTTTAGAACATTGCTTGCATTTTCTATGTTCTATAATTGATACTTTCTCGGAGTAGACATTGTTCTAAAAATCTCCGCCTAGCTCCGTCTAGGCGTTGTAAGGTCCAAGCCCGTCTAGTCTGTCTAGGCGCCCGTTTAGGCCATTTAGCCACTAGGTGGTCCTCTCCGCCTAGAGTCCGCCTAACGTTTTTTTAGAACAGTGGGATTAGAAATATGATTTGTAGATAGATCATAAATTCATAATTTAATGCAAATTTAATGTATTAAATTGAACGATCCAAATAAAGCCTAATTTTTTTGGTGTTCTCTATGGTAGAAAGTACAACATGAGTTATTATTTGTGTATGAAGTCCAATTGCTCGAGAAGGAACATTCCGGATTTCGTGTGATGCTCAAGGATGACAAAGTAAGCTTTTTACACAATTAAACATGATTTATAAGTATTTAAACTAATTTTTCTAATTAATAATTTATTTTAATGATATTTTTGTTAACTAAGAAAATGTTGCAACATTATTTTGGATGATATTTTTGTTAGGTTGAGGATCTGACTCGGATATATAGACTATATCATAAAGTTCCCAATGGTCTTGATCCTATTGAAAATATATTTAAACAGGTGATTATGCCTTCATTATCATAATTTTAGCGGAACTATACTGGGTCAGTGTTATTGATGTTGTATCAGAATTTTAGCTTAATTAATATTGCGAATTCTCATTATCCATAGCACATTATCGCCGAAGGAATGGCTCTAATTCAACAAGCACAAGATGCTAAAAGTAGCAAGGTATCAATTATTTATCTTGATGAATTCAACTTCCACCATAGTTTTATTTCATAAGCTAACTAACTTGTCTATGAAACTTTGCTTCATTGCAGGCTGATAATGTTGGTGGATCACATGAACAGGTGGATTTATTCATCATACTCACTAAATCTATATGCTAATTTTGTATATTTGATTGTATTCAAAGAACTTAACATATATATTTCATTTTCTATCTTCAGATATTTGTCAGGAAGGTTATTGAGCTACATGACAAGTTTTCCGCCTATGTCAACGATTGCTTTGCAAACCACGCGATTTTTCATAAGGTTTGCGTCTGTGTGCTTCGTTTAACAAAATTTATTGCTTAATTTCGGTCTATCGAAAATGCCCATTCGACTTAATTTAATGCAACTTAATATATTATTTTTGGCGATCCAAACATACCCGAGATTGCTCATGATCTTGTTGTATTTTTAAAAAATTCTTGTAATGCAGGCTCATAAAGAGGCTTTTGACACCTTTTTGAACAAGAGTGTTGGTGGTAGCTCAATGGCTGAGCTTTTGGCTACATTTTGTGATAATGTTCTAAAGAAAGGTGGCATTGAGAAATTAAGTGATGCTGACATTGAGGATTCACTAGATAAGGTAACTTAATGTTCTTCTAAAATGTTGGATTTTCTTGATCAAGAATGAGTATAGATTATAACTTTGTCACACTAAATATTTATATAGGTGGTCAAGATTCTTGCACATGTTAATGACAAGGATCTTTTTGCAGAGTTTTATAGGTAAGCATATCATATTAAGTAATTAAATTTTCATCCAAAAAAATATTAAGTAATTAAATTTTTTAAGCATTGTTTTAATCATCCCAATCGACGACAGGAAAAAGCTTTCTCGTCGTTTGCTCTTCGACAAGAGTGGTCATGATGACCATGAAAGAAACTTCCTCACAAAGTTGAAGCAACAGAATGGTGGAACATATACATCTAAGATGGAGGGAATGGTAATTAATCTTGACTAATATTTCATGTTGCTTTATAATTCAAGATAACGCATTATCTTGTGAATCCAAACGAACCCTTATGATTTAATTTATGTGCACTTTGTGTGCAAGTATAATCCGATTTTACAGGTCACAGATAATGCATCATCTTGTGTATTCCAAACGAACCCTTAATCATTTCGTTATTCGATATGTGCGCTTTAGGTCACAGATTTAACCTTGGCGCGGGAAAAGCAGAGTCAATTTGAGGAGTATCTTGCAAGTAACCGAGATATTAGCGCTAATCTAGATTTGACGGTTACTGTTCTTACTACCGGGTTTTGGCCTACTTACAAAACCACTGATCTACACCTTCCTGAGGAGATGGTAATTAATTAACATTTTTTGTGAATTGATTAAGCCATAATTTTTGATTTGGTTATTGATAAGTGTTGAATTGATGTATTGATCACATTTTGTTGTTATAGGTGAAGTGTGTTAACATCTTCAAACAGTTCTATGAAACCAAGACCAAACACAGGAAGCTAACTTGGATCTACTCTCTAGGGAGTTGCAACATCAATGCCAAGTTTGGATCTAAAACTATTGAATTAGTTTTATTAACTTATCAGGTAACTAAATTGCACCTTTTTTTTCCATAATCATATATATATATAGGATTAGGTTCAAGTGTTAAAGTGAGGAGCTATGTTAAATGAAACGGAAATGGGATACAGAAACGAATCGGAAACATTATGTCCATCGTTTTACACTAAGAAATGAGTTTTCGAGTTTTTGACACGAAATGGAAATGGAGAATGTTAGACCTATTAGAGTTTTCGGGTAACATATTGAGGAGTACGCCTACATTAAATAGTGAGAAACGGAACGTTGACTAATTAAAAGAATAGAGAGTTTTCGTTTCTAATTAAGTTTATGACACGAAATGAAAGCGGAAAATTAAAGTTTTCGGCTAACAACATAGTGATAAATTTAGTGAATCGTCTAGATTTAGATACACAGACTGATCCAGATTAGACTTTCATTAATCGGTGATACTATTGTGATGACCCTATGCAGGCGGCTGCTTTAATGTTGTTCAACACATCGGATAAGCTATCTTATTCCGAGATAATGACCCAATTAAACTTGGGCGACGAAGATTTGAGTAGAGTTCTTCAATCTTTGTCTTGTGCAAAGTACAAGATTCTTATCAAAGAGCCAAGCACAAGGACAGTGTCGCATACCGATACGTTTACATATAACTCTAAGTTTACTGATCGAATGCGACGGATTAGGGTATTAATCTCCTTCCATTGATATTAATTTTTGCTAATTAGAATGTCTAACATGCAAGTTTAATTAATTAATTTGCTTCATATATAGATTCCTTTGCCACCATTGGACGAAAGGAAGAAGATTGTTGAGGATGTTGATAAAGACAGACGATATCATATTGATGCTTCAATTGTGAGGATTATGAAGAGCAGAAAAGTATTGGCTCATCAACAATTGATAACAGAATGTGTTGAGCAACTTTCCCGGATGTTTAAGGTATTTCTTTAATTTAATTTCTTACACATTAATCTAGGGTTTAGCATGGGTCGGTTCAAACCGAAATTTTAAGCTGAACCAAACTGAACCAATACCGATATTATTCGGTTCGGTTTAGGAATTTTTCAAATTTCGGTTTCGGTTCGGTTCGAATTTTTCAAAGAATAACCTTCTATTTATCTAAAACCGACAAAAAAACCGAAATCGAATCGAACCAAACCAATATGGTTCGATTTTCGGTTCACCGCAAATGAAATTTCGTTTTCGGTTCGTTACGATTTTGAATCGATCCTCAGCCCTACGTTAATCTAAGATCTTAGTTTAATTTTCTACAAATACCATCATGTTAAAGCAAGCTTTTTTTGAGCTTATTATTGGATTTTTTTTGTGTGCAGCCGGAAATCAAGGCAATTAAGAAGAGGATTGAGGATTTGATCACAAGGGACTACCTCGAGAGAGACCAAGAAAACCCAAATACGTTTCGTTACTTGGCTTGATTTTACTATTTTTCCTTGCAATGGTTTAAGTTTTGGCTCATAATTTTTAGGGCAAATTTTTTTGCCTATATTATATAGATTTTTACTTTTTAATTGCTTATATTTTAATTTTTTATTCATGATTTTTAAGTATCAAAAACTATTAATCTTAATAAAAAGGTCAATTTAATTCCTCTTATTATCGTTCTTGTATCTGAATAGGTTGAAAATACAAATTGCTAGCCTATGCTTACAATTCTTGGTGCTTTCGTATGTTAATTGCCACCCCTTTTAAAAATTTGTATACTATTTAATAATCTAAGAATTTTTGTTTACAAGATTACTTAGTCTTCAATGAATTTAGGGTTTATGATAGAAATCTATTAGATATCAAAATATTACATGATATTATTACGTTAATTTTGCAAAGTTAAAAAGAGTATTTTTTATGGTTTTCCTGAATCTTAACTCATGACTCGCTTTACAACGAATATATCTAATAAAAAACAAAATTGGTTAAACAAAATAAAATCAAATTTGTATAGAAAGAACAAAAAATTGCTCTAAATTAAATGGGATTTGGATTAGTGCATATTCTAAGCACGCACAAAGATTCATTGTGAATTTGTGATGCCTAAAAAAATCATAAGAATAGATTAATGGATTAATGGGATTATAATCCTTCATTAGTCGAAAAACTCAAACTCTTAATATCATTCATACAAATCTTTGAAAACTTAACCTACTTTCTTTTGAACACTGTAATTAGTTGGTCTTGATTAAATTTCTGGTTTGCTAAACACATAAATCTTACCTATATATGTTGGGATTTATTCAAGTAAATTGACGAAAGAATAATTCTAAAACACCAATACTGAAAATTATAACTCATCATTGTTCTTAAGGATTTACATAAATTATATATCCTTATAACCCAAGTCAAGGAAGAGAATCATACAACTCATTCCCATACCATACAATTTCTTGACATCTTATTATTAAAATACTAATTTCACACGTCACGCGAATAACTTGATATTACATTAGTACTTGTCAGACGACGTCTTATTCCAAACCCACATAGCTCCCGCTTCCATCAGCATCGGCACAAGCTTCCCTTGAATTTGGAGGCTGATGATGTCATTTGCTCCGCCTACAAACTTCTGGCCTATAAAAACCGCCGGAACACTTGGCTTGTATCCCATACTAAGTAACGCCCTCTCGATTTCTCGTCCATTGGAAATTTCATCAAGCTCATAAACCTTTGGACTCGCTCCATAGCTACTTATAAGTTGTTTTACCGAGTGGGAAACACAACATTCGCTTTTGCTGAAGATCACCACCGGCTTCTCTTCCACCATGTTCCTTACAACTTCCATTATTAAGTTAAGTGTTGTGATTTTTTCAAGTGTAATGTTTTCTCAAAAGGCTTTTGTTTGCCTTGATTTGATGAATTTGTGATATGGAAAGTGTTTATATATATAGAAGTGGCAAGCATAGTTTGTTTAGTGTATTACATTTCATCATAAGAATCTTGTATACAAAGAGAATCTGCTTAGGTGGTGGAAGAATAGGGAGTTTTATCCACTTGGAGAGAATCATCTTCTTCTTTTTTTTTTTAAATTTTAAGATTCGCAATTATTTGGATTTGTGTGAACCGAAAGGTTAAAGATAGAAAGCAGATGAAAAATGTGGGGAACGGAAGCTGAAGATGAATTTTGGTTTCACCTCCATGATAATGAAATGACTTCCCATGTGTCTTACGTGACCTTTTATTTTTCAAGAGAAATATAAAAGTTCGAGGTGATAAGTTCATGTATAAAAATACAAGAAAATGCTAGTGACATCCTTATTCCTCAATAATATAACCAATTGTCTAGTTGCTTGCAATAACATATGTTACACATAAACGGATACATTATACATAAACATAAAATTGATACATAACGGACACAAAAAACATTTCTCAGATAATTACACTAGATATAAGTTTTCAACACGAAACGAAAACACCATCATCATACGTAATAGCAAGGTTAGAGCATCGATTAAATATGAAACGTATACAAAAAATATCATCACCATACGCATAGTATTCGCTATGATATGGCATCATGACGAAACCAGGGAATCCTTATTTTCTTGTCATATTTATCATGACTTGGCTTCTATTGATCTAATGTGTGCCAATGCATCTCATTTTCTGCTTTATTTGTAGATAACCTCAAGATTTTTGCACGATTCCAACAAGGAATTTCCATTGCATCCAGCTCAAAGAAAGGGAGAGTTCATGATATGAAGCTTTTAAGCGCCCTCTTATAGAATGAAGGGCCATTTTAATTTGCGCCCATCAAATGGAAATGCTTAAGTAGATTAGTCTTAAATATAATCCTTAATCTTAATTTATCCATGATTAGCAAGGTCATTTTATAATTAATTGATAAAAAGTATAGTTAGTAGTGAGTCGCAACAAAATATGATCTAGGTATAATGAAATACTTCAATTTTTTTTGAATGAGCGACAACTCATTCATGAAGAAATAATTGAAAACTTCGTGATTGAAAAACTTATTACTACTGGATGATCGTTCAAAACATGTCGAATAAAACTGGATAAGTTCCCTTGTGAATTAATTCTTCATGTCACAAAGGAATCTATATATCTAGGATGTGTTGTTATCCCTGTTTATATGCATTCACATGTTCATTTGCTTTCATTTTTCATATTGTGATAGAGCATCTTGTTCTCAAATATGTAATTAATTGTCATAGGCAGGAACTATATCATCACTACATGATCACCTTTACTTTTATGATTTGTGAACTTAAAAGATTTGATTTTTTTTCTATTAGGTCATCATCATTAATCTTGTCATCATTCTTCTTTAAAGATATCAAAATTACTCATCTTCACAACGAAAGTTAGGTAATTGAACATCAAAAGAGCAAGAGAGCATGTACTTATACTGAACTAGACACATAATATCTATAGAAATATCTTTATCAAGGTTTTGTAGACCCTTTAAATTTAGCCTCAGAGTAATTGTAGCACATAATTGATTTTTAAAAGTGCTTAGAAATGGAAGTAAGCCAAAAGTTCAACATAAATACAATTGTTTCCTTGAACTAGTTAGTAAAGATGATGCCCAGGGTTCGTTTAAAACCGGGAAAAAAAAATCAAAATGAACCGAACTGAAACCGAGTTTAGACTATTCGCCTTCCGGTTTTATTTTTTAGAAGTTCACTTTTTGGCTCATTTCGGTTCATTTTAAATCGAACTTTATATAAAAAAGACTAAACCATCTCTTTATCCTACATGCACTACATCTTGAACCGAATAAGAAAATACCATAACCTAATCCTTCTCTTAAACTCAGTCATTTTTTGGGTTTTTCATGATTTCGGTTTTTTCTGTTCAAAACCAAGCTGAACCAAATCCGAGCCAAGTTACTTCGGTTCGTTTTTTGGTTCACCAAAACTTAAAGTTCGATTTTTGATTCAGCTGGGTATTTTTCATGGGGGCTTCTCTCCTGTGCCTTTCTTGTAATTAACCATGTAAAGCTTTGCTTACAAGTTAGTTAGATGGACTAAAAACAACCATGAAACTAGAAGGCAGTTCACCGCCTTATGTTTGGACTATCATTTGTAATACCTAGGCTTGCCTAGGAATCGGTTATCCTCTAGTTTTGCTTACTAATGAATGAATTATCGTTCATTAAAAAAAAACTTTCATTGGATCTTGATAATTATTAATACACTCTATTTTTTCTACCTCTTTTGATTACCTCCGACATGTCTAGTACCTTGACATTGCATGATACAAAAAGTTGAGATTATATATGAAATTAATTGATCATGACATGACTACTAAAACTGAAAATGATTCAATCACCATTCAATTTTTTTTTTCTCATTGTATGATGAAACCACCAAATTAACATGAAACAAAAGTCTTTATTGTCAAAATTAAGGACTGAAAAACTAGCCCTATTAAGGTAGTACAACTCACATAATAAGTATAACTAATTCCTCTCTAAATCCGTGAACCTTATGGTTCAATGATTAGCTCATCAAAATTCTTGCTAACCACCCAATAATAGAGAAGGAGAAAAAAAGGAAAAAAAGTTGTTTTTCTTTTTAACTGGAGAATCGGAGAACTCTGGGTACTGCGCGCCTTGGAAATTTAACTGCTTGACTAGGTGTCCGATGGCTCAAGCTTATTCCTTATAAAAAAATTTTTGAGATAATTGTAAGAACTAGTTAGTTAGTTCTATTCCAAACCCATATGGCTCCAGCTTCCATCAACATAGGAACAAGTTTGCCTTGTACTTGTAGACTGATGACATCATTCGCCCCACCCACGAACCGTTGGCCGATGAAGACAGCTGGCACACTAGGCTGACAACCTAGCTTCTTGAGGGCCTTCTCGACGTCGCGGCCGTTTGGGATCTCATCAAGCTCATAGACTATTGGGTTGGCTCCATAGCCACTTATGAGTTGTTTCATGGAGTGTGACATACAACATGTGGTCTTGCTAAATATAACCACTGGCCTCTCATTCACCAATTGGCTCAAAGTCTCCATTTGGAATTAATAGTTTTTGTTGGATGTTTTTTTGTGAGTTTTGGAGTTGTGGGTTTTGATTTTTGAGTTTGATTTTGTTGTGTTGGATTGGAGTTATGGCATAGCTCTCTTTATATAGATGATCATTTGTTGGGTAAGTGTCATTGTCTTGCATGGAGAAAAAGAGAATAAAATGAGTGAGAATGGATGTATATATCTTTTGATCTAATTAATTTTCCTTATTAATTCATTGGTTGGCCGGAGTTATATAGATATGATTGTTTAGCAAGGCAGTCATCAAAATGTGAAAAAGACTAACAATTAAGCTAGTCATCAAAATGTATTATATATACATAGGTTTATTTAGCTCTATACTTGTAGATAACATTTATATTTATCCATAAAATTTTTGCTATCATTGTTAATAGGTAGCATGAACTATCAAAGTTGCATACATACGCAACTATGAGGCGAGTTACGATCACTAGCTTAAGTATTATCGAAGATGTTATATTTTTTTTTATCGTTGGAAGTCAAGCGATATCGTATATAATATTTGACGATGCTTATGCTAGTTATCGCAACCTACAATATTGTGTGAGGCTATTTGGGGTAACTTTGGAAGCTCATGCTATTTTCGGCAACTACTTTTTATCGTTGGAACTCTTCCACTCATTTATAATTTCTTTTGGTGCCTACTTTTTTGGTGAAGGACGTTGTCTATAAAAGTCGAATCGGAGACCTCTGAATGCCACCTTTGGAGATTTAACCGCTTAATTAGATGCGCAAAGACTGTTTTGGTGCCTACTGTAATTAGTTAAGTTAATCTCAACTTCACCTTATGCATATTTGGTAACTATTTTGATGTGTCCTTATCTACAAAACCCTTACAAATACAATATGAAAAAACAAAACAAAACAAAACTCTTAGTATATAGTTGACTTTTTGCTTATTTCACTACAAATAGAATAGAATAGAATAAATAAAAAATAAAAGCTTAGCCAAGTAGAATTGAGGATAGAATATATTCCTCCAAATTGCATGAATACCTCAAAAAGTTGTTCGATCTGCATGGCACATCATCTCTCAAACGATAAGGCATTTTTCCTCCATTGTACGTACTTGCCCAAAAGTGCTACCAATTTTTCTTAATTCTTCAAAATTTTCCAACACGTCTCAAGATTTCTATATGATCTATGACGTCTCTACTTTTTTTTTTCTTTTTTTTTTTTTTTCATTCTTGCCCTTTTTTCTGTGGTCGCAACGGGCCGGCTAATTGGGTAGGTAACATAGGACGGTCATTATGGACCCACAAATATTAAACGAGCAGTCTTATTTCGATAGAGTTTATTAGAAACTCTATAGCCTATAGGTAGAGTTCTAAAAATGATGTGACTGACTAAGTCCTACGCCAAAGAGGTCCCAATTGTTTAGGGAGCCTCGGGCTAGCTAGAATCGGGTCCGAGCCTAGACAAGGTCGTATCAAAAACCCTATTTTAAACTAGTGGAAGTCTCTACATTTTTTCTTTCATTTTTGCCCTTTTTCTTTGGTCGCAACGGGGCCGGTTAATTGGACAGGTAACATAGGACGATCGTCCTGGGCCTACGAATAATAAATGACACATTATTTTTTTGGGTTGTCCATTGGTTCACCAGAGCTTCATCTTGGCTACGTCCAACTCAACCCGGGTCGCACACTTGGCTCTGGCAGGTGAGTCTTTCAAATAGAATTTTTTACTTCCACTAGACTTGAACCCCAGACCTCGTGGATGTAGAACAGACTGCTTATCACTTGAGCCACCAACTCTCTTTGGTAATAAAGGCCTCATCTCGAGATAAACAATAATTGTTTAATATATAGAAAAATATGTTCATTAAAATAAAAAAGGCTCATTTAAAATTTTACTCCCACCGTTCAAATATATTTGTCGTTCTAGCCTGATTTTTTTTGTTCAATACTACTTGTCATTTGATGTATTTTACCACATTTTTCCAATATTATTATCTTGATTAATTAAAAATAATTGCGTAAATATATGATAGAAGGTGAAAGATCTTCAAGAAATTGTGGTTATTTAGTTAATAAATCATATCACTTCTAAATTTTTGAGACAAATCCTAAAACGATATATATTTATTTTTGAACAGATGTAGAATTTGTTATTTCAAGGATTTTTTTTAATTTTATTTCGTCCTAGGGCCCATAAAATACTAAAACCGGAAATGGGTGCCAATTGCACGAAATCCAGAATGACAAAATATTCCTTGCAATCTTAGATCGTGTATTGTCATAGAAGAGGTGTACTGCAAATATGTAACCCGTAAAGTAAATAAAAATCCAACCCGTAAATTTCGACAAAAATGAATACCCGTAAATTTACAAGCGAATCGAGTTACGGGTCAAGTGGTCGGCTCGTTAGACATCCCTATCTAATTTTAGTTCGTCTTAGGGCCCAAAAAATACTAGAATCAGACATGGGTGGTAATTGCACGAAATCGACAAAATATTCCTTGCAATCTTAGATCATGTGTTGTCATAGAAGAGGTGTACTTGCAAATCGATTTGCTGAGATCTGCCATTCGACACGTAAACAACTCATTGTGAAGCCAAGGGCCAATTTTTTGTTACTTCACTTACATTCCAAAGGACATTTTTGATGAAACTCGAAGGCGTTTTTGCATATATTTCTATAGTGGATTATTATTATCCCTTAAGATGATAAAAATATTCACCAGAGATTCGGTAAAACTTTTTTTATCCACTTGTTAATGATCTCTGATGAATTGAAAGTATACGTACATTGCTGAGCTATATAGATTTGCTTTTAAAAGGAATATATGGTAATTAAGCTAGCATGTGGGTTTATCTCATCATGAGATTTTCAAGAATCATATTTGAACTGACATCATGCTATTAATTAAATAACCATAGATTAAGAGTCTAAAAATGTTACTAAATACATGTCATTGGATGATTTATCTTAAAAATCAAAGAATTATATGGATTGACTTAAACACCCTCAGTCTTATATTTGCATAGGTTAATCTTCTTAAAATGATAACATTTTGTAAGTTTTAATTTATTTAGGATTAATTAGTTTTTGAAAGGATTCAATAGTTTCCTAATAGAGTTTTAGTTTCCTTGTATAGTATGCTTAATCTATGTCCTAAGGGCATAGGTTAGAAAGATCATTATTTTTAATTAATGAGGATATTATTGGAAAAAGTGTGATAAAATACGTCAAATAACAAGTATTATTGAACAAAACAATCAAGCTAAAAACGACATATATTTCTGAACTGAGGGGGTAATATATTTTGAAATTGTATGTATTTAAGTTTAATTATTTTTTCAATAGGATTTATTAATTCTTATTAGAGTTTTAGTTCCCATAATTAGTATTCTTATCCTATGCCCTAAGAGCATAGGATAGAAAAACCGTTAATTAAAAACTAAAACTTCCTTCAATCAAATTTATTTGTCATTTTAGGAGGTGTTTTTCTTTTGAATGAGCGATAATTCATTCATTTTATTTAAGTGATAGAAATACATTTCTAGAATTCTCATAGATATTACATTTGGAGCTTCTATTTATTATGTATGTTATGCTAGAAATTCATGTACATTTAGAACCTATGAAATGGAGGTGTGTTTTCATCAAGTTTATGTGTCGTTTTGGATTTTCAATGTAATTATAGTTAAGATGAAAATTGTCATTGAAAAACTCTTTTGCCCCTCTTAAAATGGAGTAAGATTTAAAAAATTATATAATATTGAGTTTAATTAATATTATTTTTACAAATTGTGTCAAAAAAGTAAAACGATAAATAAATTTAATTAACTATTAGCAATGACATATTTAATTCAACTTACGATCTTCTAGGAATTCATTTAAAATATATGATGATCTTGAAGTTGAAACTTATTTGATGGTTGAAATTCTAAGCTTTTTTTTGGATAAAAAGCTTTTGTCCATGGAGCGGCTGTTTCTAATGTTGTTCTCCGATAGAAGAGGAAGTATGAAGTAAAGTGCACGGAAAACGGTTACCCTCTATTTTTGGAGAGCTAGGGAGCGATGCCCTTGAGTTTTTATCTAGGGTCACGCGGGCTGTTCATAGTAACACGGCTAACGTTAATATTCGTTCCTTTATTTTTCAGCGTCTGTGCTTTGCCTTGAATAAGGGCGTCGGAGCTCAGTTAGTAGCTAGGCTCCCATCCAACTTTGTGTAATTTTTTCTGTTACGAAGCATTAGAAAAAATTGGTTAAAATATTTAAATTTTTGCATAAATATTTTTAAACTCATATAAGATTTACACTCTTTCAATGATCTTAACTCTAGTAAGTGTTGATAAGCTTTTATCAATTACGCACACTAAAAGCTTATGCGAGAGTTGATTTATTTAAGTACCATTCTAAAAATTTAACCGCTTAACCAGATGTCTGAAGGTTGTTAAATACTACTGGTGTCAAATTATAGGCAATAAAATTTGACATCTCCTAGTGTGGACACAAGTAGAACATGGTGTATGGCATATGCTTGGAGAAATCAAAGTAAAGGTACAATTATACGGAAAGCAAGCTAGCTAAGTAAACTATTTTATTATTAGAAAACAATTTTAAATTTATATAGTAATATATTGTTATGGCATTTCATGACAACTTTGTGCAAGAAATCCAAAGTAGTTCAGCTTTTAGCTTCCCTCCAATAGAAGATAACAAGGAATTAAATCGAATTAAATAAGCTATTGAGTATATTTATAGCTTTATTTATTTACTTTAATGTTTTGCTAGAGAGAAGATACACGTTACATACTTTACATAGGTTCTCAATTAATTAAGAAATAAAAAAACTTTATATTGGATTAAAAACGTAATTATTTGCTCAAGATTCTTGATGCATATATAGTACGTGCAAACAATAACGAATTTGATATTTGTGTTCTGATATAAATTAATTTAATCTTGCTTTTTAATATGTAAATATATATGATCCTTGAAAATGAATTGGCTTATCATATGACATAAAATTTGAATTTATATATAAATGTAGAGTACATACTATCATCAACATTAAAAGATAGTGTGATGATTTACATGTTTTGCTAGCAAGCAACAACAGATTTTTCATCCATTACATTATATCACATGCTAGCTTATTCAATATGAAAAGTTATATACCTTTCTCCCTTATATTAATTAAAACACAACTTATTATAAAGCTAGCTAATTGACCCTTTTGACTAAATTACAGTAACTTAGCTCTCAAGTAATCCTTCTATAAAATGCATATATTAACTGCCCTAATCGGTTCCATTCCAAATCCATATGGCTCCCGCTTCCATCAGCAGAGGGACCAACTTGCCTTGAACTTGTAAGCTGATGATATCACTCGCCCCACCTCGAAACTTCTGGCCTATGAAGACAGCCGGCACGCTCGTTTTACAGCCGAGCCTCTTGAGCGCCTTCTCGATCTCTGAGCCATTGAAGATCTCGTCAAGCTCGTAGACTATTGGATTCGCCCCATAGCTACTTATGAGTTGCTTCATGGAGTGTGAAATGCAACATGTGCTCTTGCTGAAGATCACAACTGGCTTGGCCTCAACCATTTCGCGAATAATCTCCATGAGTATGATGAAAAGGGAAATAAGAAAGTGTTTTGAATTGAGTTGTAATTGGATTGGATGTATTGAGATGTAGTAGTGGTTGGTGGATTTTGAGTTGAGGAAATTGAACTATGATGAACTCTTATTTATAGAGGCAAGATTTGAGAAGTTTGTTGCTATAGAAAAAAGTGTTGAAGGAATTGATTAAAGGGCTTTCGGTTTAGCAAATATTCCATGATATCATTAGTTGATATTGACCTTTTTTGGATTTTAATGCCTTCTTGTACGGTTGGCAAAAGCTGCCCACTTCTATTTGGAATCCTACAACTAGCTAGAAAGAATTTCTATCTATCTACACATGTTTCTCAATGTGTTCTCATTCTATTGTGTTAAGAAAATTTGTTAATGTGTGTTAAATATGTTGTTAATTTGTATTCGAAAGGGGTTTAGGGGAGGAGTCTCCTAGCAGGAGGTTTAAGAGGCATCGCCCCACAACGGTTCGTGATCTGATGTGTATTATGATTTGTTTTGGACATACATTTCATGATTTGATTAGGGTTTTATGAATTGCTATATATACACTCACGAAACGCCGCATTATTGTAATTAGTTCTTTTCATCCTCCATAATAAAGAATTTTGTTTCTCTACCCGTGGACGTAACTAATGGATTGTTAGTGAATCATATTAAATATGTGTCTTTTTTCGCTTTCATCATTCTCGTTACAATGAATTTTCTACCAAAAAAATTATATTTTCACATTATTTCCTAAATTAGGGTGAATTAGTTGCTGTAAATAATATTTTAATAGACATTATATGTGGAAGCTTGGCGGTGAGGGGGCGTCTAGTGCCTAAGACGACAACTAAATAGATTTGTTGCGTGGTTACAAAAAAAATTCATCCCTACCTTTAACCTGCCCACATAGGATAACCGTCTTACCCTAAAACATGACGGTCGGTTCCTGCTTAATTAGTGCTGTCTAGGCCGATTTTTAGAACACTAGTGGTTAGAAAGTTATTTCAGATTAATAAATAAATAATTAGAGTTAATATACTTATTAAATTAATTAGGAACTATTAATGCATGCCACATTAATTAGAAGAGCCCATGCCATTGCCATGTTGCACAAAATTAATGCATCATTTCTTGGATTTGTTTGTTACATACTTCTATTCTTCACATCAATTAATCATCAAGCTAGCTAGATCAAGATTGAGTTACTCTACATAATGGATATATTCCTCTCGACCTTGTAATTAAAATCCATGGATGATCTCTAGTGGAAGAAACGAATATGCTTAATTTTGAAAGTGGGAAATCAAATATATAGAGGTACAATTTAATCAAATGACCCTAAAATGAATTTTACTTGTCTTATTGTACATGAATGAAAGATCAAGGTTGCCTCCTCACATCACATAAAGACATTATGTAACGCCGACATATATCTACAATATTGTCATGCAAATTGCAAGATCATATCACAAGGATCAACTTTATAGATTGTGTCCAAGGATTATAAATAGAATTATTCTTAAAAAACACATGATAATAATACTAGACACGTACGTACGTACTTTCAATGAGATGCTGAAACAATGTCGAGTCCTAGCATATGTTAACATACGTAGATTTCCTTAGAACCTCAGAAATATAACGGCTACAAATTGATATAAATGGTATCTATCTCACCTATCTTGATTTGAGCTTTTTCCTTTATTTTTTTGTTTTTTAACGAAGGACCCACCTTTGGTGAATGGTGATAAACTCCGAGCTCATGAACTAATTGACAAAACGCACAAACTAGATAAACCTGCTTGTGTTAACCGGCTCGATCCAATATAAGAAAAAATGGCGAGACTTTTGAGTTTTTCTTTCTCTTTCGGAGTGACAATAAACTATTGAAAATTTATAGACCTTTTTTTAACGAACGGTAATTCATTAATTTATTGGAAGTTTGCGTCAGATTAATTTGAGGAAGACTAGGTATTAATTACAAGGTTTTGTCTAATATTTAGAGTCGCGAGTCACACAGTCACCTCTTAGTTTCTCAATTTATTTTCCTTCATCGATCCAACTCTTAACACCTTTTTTTATTTATTACATATGTTCTCTAGGATGACAATATTAGACTTATTGCGCCTGTCAATTGGTCTACTGGACTTTAATTTGTTACATTGTAACTTGTTCTTCCTCTTAATTCTTACTACTTCAAAAATAGTTTAACAAAAAACAAATTCCTTACTAGCTAGTTTTTATATGATTCCTCTCAAGATAATCTATGAAGGAAAGCATCTATTACTATGATCAATTTTGTGGGATTTTATGGATTCATTTAATCTTTCTAGAATTTGCTTGATCAAGGATAAGTATTGCCACATTTTAAAGATGATAAATATGGCCATTTACAGTTGTTTAAAGTGTGTAAATTTATTCTAATTATTCATTCCACATTTATATCTTGTCAGGTATCTAAGTTTTGCTTGTTACTGTAATTTATTGACTTCAAACAGTTTTAATGTATTCATTTTAATGGATGCTTTAGAGAGAATAAAGGGTATAGCAATCTCCACTTGCAAAGTATACTACTGTGATACATCTGCTGTTTTTTTTCCCTCTCTCTATTGAAAATTAAGTACAAACCAAAGTCAGTTGATGTTGTATATCTTTAAACATATTAATTTAAGATGTAGCAATGTCTTTGTTAAGAAATTAAATGAATCACTTGGCTCATCCTGGAACTAATTAATACATGTACCAAGTACTTATCCAATTATTAACTTTTTCAAGATTTATGATATGTGAAAGGCTCCGTTCAGTAACGATGTACTTATATGAATTAATGTTGATATTGTTGATGCTGATGTAGTTGATGCTGAAATTAGTAGCTGAAATTTGTAATTAAAATTTTTAGATACTAATTTTTCCGATAAACTAATATGTGTTTGGTAAAGGATAGTTGATGACTGCCGATCAGATTTAATGTTAAAAGATGTGTAGAATAGGATGAAAATGTTCACCTAAGATCAAATAAACGCATATCAACTAGATAAGTATCCCTACTCCTACTTATTTTTTGTGCAAAAATATGAACTAGTATCAACTATATACATGTGTTTCAACTCCAACTACCGATCGAATAGTCACACTAGTTGAACTTTTTTTAAGATCAACTACATAAACACATTTCATCAACTCCTCAAGTATGAATTTAATGTGGGTTAACACTGCAACAAAATATAAATTGGAACTGATTAAATAGGTGAAACTTGCTTTGGGCTAACCATAATGCACTAGTTGATTATTACCAAAGCAAGTTAATGTACTATGTGTTGTGTTTGAGACTATCAAAATTATTTGTGTACACACATCAGTACATCACCTATGTTACTCGAACACAACGTTTTTCATTTCTTATCGAAAACTCATTTTAGAATAAAATTTTGGAAATTATACATTTTCTCGTTTTCGTATTTATTTTTGTGTAGGAAACTCATTTCTAGTGTAAAATTCCGATATCTTAACATTTCCTATGTTCACATGTCATTTTTGTTTCCCGTTTTCGTGTAATATAACATGTCACACTTCAAGAAATTAAAATAGAGTGCACTTGCAATGAACCATTATATTCAAGTACGATTCACATTACATAGGTAATCCCATAGTGTTAAAAAACTATGACAAACAAGGAAACATACAAAAATCAAATGGCTCTATATTCTTTCCTTCATATTCTTTCTAGTATATATTATAGTCTAGATCTATCAAGTTCTGTTCCAAATCCAAATAGCTCCAGCTTCCATCAACATTGGAACAAGGTTGCCTTGCACTTGAAGGCTAATGACTTCATTAGCTCCACCAATAAACCGCCCGCCGATGAAGACAGCTGGCACACTTGGCTTGCACCCCATCTTCTTCAACACCTTCTCAATCTCTTGTCCATTTGGCATCTCATCAAGCTCATAGACCGTCGGATTCGCTCCATAGCTACTTATGAGTTGTTTCATGGAGTGAGATATGCAACATGAGTTCTTGCTAAAGATCGCCACCGGCTTCTCATGGACTAGCTCTCTTACAACATCCATTTCTAGGGTTTTTTTTAGGGATTGAATTGGAGATTAGGGTTTTTATGTATGAGGTTTGCAATGGAGATTTTATGAAATGACTTGTGAGTTTTGATGTGAGGAGTTTGAGTTGTGATTGAAAAGTATATATAGGATACAAGGTGGGCTATCTTTGGAGATTTCTTTATGACTTTGGAATTGAAAGGGTGATTCCTTTTGTACATATACTATATATATATATATGGCCTTTTTTTGTCAAGGTGAGAACTTTTATCATCTTTAATTCTATGGAAGTGAAATTTGGTTGTTATAAACTTGTACAAAAAATAATCCTCTTTATAAAAGTAGTACAATTTTTTTTAACAAAGAACCGGACTTTAGGGGTAAATCTCGGATTCGTAAACTAACTGTTTTAAAGCGCACAAATCAGGTAAATTGGTTTGCGCCGATCGGCTCGACCTATTAGAATGAAGAATGGTGAGACTTGATTTTTTCACCCAAGTGATGGATCAGATGCAAGAATCGAACCTGAGACCGGCTTGTAACTTGATTCTTTTGTCCATATATATACTATATGGCCTTTTTTTGTCAAAGTGAGAACTCTTCATCTTTAATTTTCTATATATAGAAAATTAACCTCTTTATTAAATTAGTAGCATTTTGTTATTTATGTACTTTCATTGTTCTTTAATCATCTAAGATGGAAGGGTTTCACCCAACCCATAATCCGACCCACGACCAGCCTTATTAGAGAATCTTTTGAACTTGAGCTTATGAGTTATATCATATTTTGTTTTTATTCAATTTCTTTGATTTCAAGAGCTCATTTGCACTAAAAATTTCATTGTTCATCATTAGCTAAATGTGAGGTCTCTGGTTTTCATTGAATTTGGTTAAAACAAGCAAAAATTTATAGAAAGATCCTATTCATCACTTAGTTAAGGGTGTGTTCTTTGTTTGTTGTCATTGTTCTTTAATCATCAATCTCAAAGAATCTGTTGAGCTTAAACTTATAATTAAGTTTTCTGATTTTGATCACGTTTAACCTTACTCTAATTTCAAGTGTCTCTTTCAAGCTGATTTGCACTATAAACTACACTGTTAAAGAATTTGTACTAGGAAAGATGATTCCTTTACATGATTTTCTTACTTATCTTCAATCTTAACACAAACTTCATGCTATCAAAAGAATATCAAGCAAAAAAATTGTACAACACTTATCAACTAGCACATTAAAGGTAAATGACCCATTGCAATTCAAAAGGCCATGTTTTCTTTTCCTTCTTCTCTTTCTTATTGACATTCTCAAAGAACAATTGGCCTCATCATATCTCAAATTATCAAGAAAATTCCAGACCAAACAAAAACGTACCGGTACGTGTATACGGAAAGCAAGTTGAGCTAAGTTAACACATATAAGATAAAGATAACGAGTACGGATCGATATCATAGCATCTCCATTTTAGCATTTCTTGTGCTAGAGAAAATGGCTACTTGAAGTTTCCAACTTTATCATCAAAACTTTAGTGGATTCTCTTGCTTAGTGATTAAATCTTGTACATGTAGAAATAGTGACATTTGATATCTTGGTGTCGAAAAGTTAAGAGGATAAGATTTCGGTATGGTTCTTGTAGATGGAGTTGAGAATCTTGTTCTTGTTCTTTACTTTGTTGTCTTCCATGGTTGATTGTTCAATATTAAGAGTAGAGTGGCTTACTTGTGTTATGTAAGAGAGGAAATTGGATAAAAAAGTGGGTTAATGGGTTATAGCCTACTCATTCCAATCGGAAATATTTGTCGTTTTAGCTTGATTTTTATTTAACATATTTTTCCATACTTCTTTCCTATATTATCCAAATTAATTTAAAAAAATTACAAAAATATAGAACAGAAGAGGAAAAATCTTCATAAGATTATGAGTATTCAAGTCAAATTATATAGATTCTTAATTTAGAGATAAATCCTAAAAACGACATGTATTTCTGAACAGGTGAATATATAAAAACAACTATGCATCAATCTAAAATAGATTGAACTAGGACCGGATTTTCAAAAAAAAAAGAACTAAAATAAAAGTTCAGATTAAATCGTAAATCTATTTTCAAAATACTATGAGCCGAGGACTGGACTGATATTCCCTCGGTCCGGTTCAGTTCAATCCAAATTACGGTCCGGGCCGATTTTTGACCGCCCTACTTGTGAATGCAAAGCATAACAATATCAAAGATGTTAATTTAAACTATACTTTCTTGTGGAAGTTTGAGCAATGTCAAGAGTAAAACAAAAGGCCCAAATAGTAGATAAAAAAATCAACTCAAAACTTGGACATAATAAAGCAAAAATACCCAATTAATTGTATAAATCTTCTTCTTTACATTTTGGGCTCCATACATTATTAGCCCATGAACATTACCTTCATTTTTTTAATCAAGAAGCCCTTTTGAACATTACCTTCATTTTTTTTTATCAAATAAACTATTTGTAAGAGTCGAAACGAAGATTTTATGATACTTTCCTTATTCATATCTTTTCAACGAACTTTCAAATAAATCAAAACTCCGATGACAGATTGTGTTATTTTAATTATTTTCTAGCAAATAAATAAATACTTTTCCTTTTCATAATGGCCTTGCTCATTGATTTTAAACAAGGTCTTCTATATTAATTGTTAGTGAGCCCATCTAAATGGACTCAAAGCCAACATGCAATTTTTGTCTATACTACATTTTTAGTGAGCCCATCTAAATGGACTCAAAACCATGCAATTTTTGTCTATACTACTTATTAGTGATCCTATCTAAATGGACCCAAACCGAACATGCAATTTTAGTCTATATTACTTATATGTGAGCCCATCTAAATGGACCCAAACTCAACATGCAATTTTTTTGTCTCCTTTCTTGAAATAGAAGATATGTAATTTTCCAATTTCTTTACTTCTTGAAAATTTCCTAGAAAATATTTTAAAACAAAATGGATTTGTAATGACTTTTTTAAAATTTGATAATCAAACATACTTAGTAAACCGGGAGGACATATCTTTTGTAATGTATTTTTTGAACGAACATATCTTTGTCATGAGTTATCATGACAAAGATATGTTCATATCTTTTGAACGAACTTTCAAATACATCAAAACTTTGTCATGAGTTGGTTTGGGTCTTGCTCATTGATTTTAAAGAAGGTCTTCTACATTACTTATTAGTGAGCCCATCTACATGGACTCAAATCTAACATGTAATTTTTTCTCTCCTTTCTTGAAATAGAAGTCATGCCAATTTTACTTCTTCTTTTTTACTTCTTGTAAAATTTTCAGAAAAAAAACCCATAGATTTGTAATGTATTTTTTTAAAGGTGAAAATTTGGTAATCAGATAAGTTTTATAAATTGAAAGGATATTTTCGGACTTTTTTATTTTTTAACAAGGCAATTAACGGAAGGTGGCATTGAGATTACAAAGGGTGTTTTACGGGTGGTTAAAAATAAAAAGTTATATTTGGGGTGGTTATCTGGAAACTAGGGTATTTTACGGGTGATTTTACGTGACGGACTCAACATACAATTACAAAACCTTAGACTTATTAAACGAGTTCGTTCGATCGGGTTCAGATTCGAATTGAGTACGAGTTTCGGTCAATCGTACTACAAGTCTAATCGGGTCGGATTATAGCAAATTATCATGTGGGTTCGGGCCAAGCCAGCGGGCCAAGACTTAAGAGTACCAATATGTTATCATTATTAACATATGCCCTTAGGGCATATGTTTAAATAAACTCCTTTTTTTATATAATAAAAGAGGGATTATAACACGTTTATTAATACTTAAATAGGAGATTACATATCATCATCATTCATAATCTTATCCATATGATCTTTTTCAATCCTTCTGGTGGCTCCTCAAACAAGAGAAACATGTCCATACACTTTAACCATATTTTGCAGGTTTGTATTTATTTGGGATGAATTAATTTTTTTTATAATTTTTTAATACAGTTTTAGTTCCCTTAAATAGTACGAAAGCAATATTCTTACAACATGTTTATATTCGGACTCCATCTTAGAGCTAGACCCATAATTGCGTAAGATTGATCAAGAAAAGTAAGAATCTTATCGCGATCTGTTGTACAAAAAATGCAGATCTATCTACACAAGATGAACCCTAGAATCTTCAACATGAATCACACAAAAACAAGACATACGTGTCAAAACTCTGGTCCTCTTACAATGCCTACTTAGAATCTAGGGAAGAATCAATCAACAAAGTATAGCTTTGAAAGTGACAAGTTGAAAAAATTTCTATAAACCCTAGAAATTCAAACAAGCCTTTCTTCGATTGAGCAAAGTTTTTTCTTGGCCTTACTTTAACCATCTATGTTTGATAAAATAAGGTTTTTCAGAATTCAGAGGTTTCTTGAAACAATGGACACAGGTTTCTTGAAATAATCGGGAGGACGTACTGACTAATCATCTATGTTAGTGTATAAAAATTCGTCTTCAATGCACTGGTTGAATAATTCCTTCTTCACCTTCCGCTCCAATTAACTAGAACTTGTAAAATAATGGACACATGTGGCGAGGAAGAGCAATTAGATTGAACCTCGAGGAAGAGGACAGTACTTGCGTGCGAGCTAGCTCAACGAATATGATGTGTGCTCATTATACATGACAATGACATGTATTTATGATGGAGGAGAGGGAGAGAGAAGGTCGAAAACTCTATCTCTAAGGGCCGACCAATAATGCTCCAGGTCCAACAAGCGATTTCTTTCTCCCAATTCAAGTGGAAATTCTATCTTTCAACTAAGATAGACTATTCCATCGTAACGAATAACCGTCATATTTAATTTTATAATAAAAAACTTATAGATAGAAAAACTTAACATACGGAGTAATAAATAAAAATAATTTTATGACAAATAATAGCGAAAATAATTATACCAATTAATTTTACCGCTCAAATTTTCTATCCTAAAATTTCCATTTTTTCAATTTCAAACCTTTTCAACTACGTTATTTTGAGTAGGTTTTGAATTTAAAAACTTCAAAAACCTCTTACATGTAACTTATGTCGAACAAACGCTTAGTAATATAAAATCATTAGAAACCCATGTTTTATTCGAGCTAAAATAATAATCAACACCCGAGCTTATTAAACTTATCGAAGTAACTTATCATTTTTTTAAATTTTTTAAAGATTAAGGTGTTTTATTTTTATCTATATTTTTTAATATTTCATGCCCTTTCTAGTAATTTCTCCAAGAAAATAAACTCCGAGTAACAATTAGTAAGTCTTTGTCAAACACCTCCTAGCTTATTTTAAAAATAAACATTCAATTTCAACACCTAATTTCAGCATTAGCACCGAAACGTTTCAACATCATAAGCTTCAGCATTGATAAAAACTCAGTTGTCTAACGAAGCCTTAATGTAATGTTTTTTCAAGCTTCATTTGTTAGTTGTTACATAAATTAAAAGGTAGTTGAAATTGCATGTGCTAAAAAGTAAACAATGCACCCAAGCTTACATGAGCTCATGCAAGTTTATGAAAAAAAAATCTAGCATATATTTTTTAAATTAACATTTCTGATTTTATGTTGGTTATAAAAATCGATTGAATATATTTAAAAAATTATGTATGAATGCTCGTAATTTTACATTCAAATTTAAATACCCCAAATGTAATTGTGTATTGTTTCAAAATTTCAACTCCGTCATTTATAAAAATCAATTTCAATCAACTTTGCATATGAAATATACGAAAAAATATTTAAAAAATATTTTTTAATTTAAGTTCTTAGGCTCAAATCTAAAATAAGTATCAGGTTCATCCTTACTTCATATTAACTTCAGCTTCGACTCATCAAGTTCAACTCATATTATATACGCTCTTTGTTACTTCATATTAACTTCAGTTACGATTAGAATGAACCCGACCCAAAATGAATCAATCCGATAATGGGCAGAATCGAAAATGACTACTCGATAATGACCCAAGCAAACCCGACCCGAGTGACCCAATTTCCACTCTAGGTGTGATATATATTTTTGCCTTTCTAAGATTCTGGAGATAAAGTAGATGCACTAAGAAGCAACAACAAAATTCCTTTCCTACTTCGTAATTTCATGACCAATTTGTAAGAGGAAGCATGGAGAAAAACTAAAAAATGCTTTGACTAATAAATAGTGATATATTATTATATCGATTTTTCTAACTTATGTTCTAAGAACATAGGTTAAGAACCTTTATTTAGAAATCTTTAACTGTATTTTCATTATTTAACATTTTTAAAATTATTTTCTAAGGATTAATGCTTTCCTTTTTTATATTCGGTATTCTTATCATATGACTTTAGGACATAAGTTAGAAAAACCGTTATTATATTGCTGATCTCTTTCGAATCATAAATTATTTGGACAATGGTTTGCTTTTAGATCATCACTCTTAGGTGTGCTTAATTTTTCATAATTTCAATCCTTCCTCACTAAAATGTTAATCATCATTTTTGTAAGGATCTTAGAATTAAGAAAATTAGAAGCAACTTAAAATAATCCAATCATAAGCCAATCAACTTCAATAACAATCAAGGAAAACATATTATTACATGCATCTTTGCTTCAAATCTAGCTAAAAGAACCCAGAAAGTGTCCAACACAAACGTTGGAATAGGGTTACATAACTAAAACTATATAACATATATAATATATATTATATTAAGCAACAACAACATAAGAAGTTGCATATATGGAATAAGACTTAGACTTGGTACTTCCATCAAACTAACCATTTCTCCTGGTTAAGTTCTTTTATTTACTTCTTACACAAGGTAGCTAGGTAAGCTAGCACCCTTAACTAACACAAGCCCACATTTTTTCCCTTACATATAATTCCATATATATGAGCTAGCTTGCTTTTAGTTGTGAGCCTGGTAAGGCTTGAGCATCGGATTGAGGGACCCGCTTAGGTGGAGCGACATGATCTCATTGGTCGATCCCACGAGCTTCCCTCCGATAAAGACAGCTGGCACAGACGGATTGCACCCCAACCTCGAGAGAGCCTTCTCTATCTCTCTTCCGTTCGGATCTTGGTCAACTTGGTGCTCAAATGGAGTCACACCAAGCTCTTTGAAGAGTATGTTGACTGCATAGCACAAGCAACATGAGCTCTTGCTAAAGATCACCACTCCATTCTCTGTTGCAACCCTAGTCACCATTTCCATGATGTTGAACTAATTTGGTCTTGCCCTTTGTTTCTTTGGAGTTGTGACTTGTATGATTCCACCTCTCTTCCACTATTTATAGGGAGGCTTCTTCTTCTTCTCCTCCTCCTCCTTTCTTACAAGAAGGTTTAAAAGGCAATCGCGCTTTATTGAGATGAATAAAATCCTAGGGAAAAAAGTTGACGATGACAATCCAAACACAATTTGGTTAAGTGTAGAAATATCAAACCAAGAATGGTTTGAGATATATCCATGAAAATAAACATGGTTTAATGGGTTTGATCCATTTATGTAGGTGTCACACGCTATCTATTAGTAACAGTGCTTCTACAGATAACACATACAAAACTGTTATACGCTTCATAATTAAAAACAGCGCTATCCTAAAAGGTCATGTGTACTAGTACGAGAGGTGTGTGTAGGCTAATAGCCATTGTTTTCTTTTTGTATCTAAGTTATAAGATTTGTATTTTGTTCATTGAATTTTTTCTACCATAAAGTTGGGGACTACATAGAGATTCTTGAAGGGGCGGTCAGTTTTATCAAGATTCTCCATATAAAGGCCATGGCTTGATAAGAATGTGGGGAGAGCTTTTGGTGGTGGCTTTGTGATTCTTTGTTGGTCCACCAACTTGGCTTGATTGATTCTTTCCTTACATGTCATTGTGTAGCAAGATTCCATGCTTAATGTTGCTCTAAATTTATACTTCTTTGCCCCTCTCATATACTTTGCAACAATGTGTTTGCTTAGCTTTGTTTGTGTATGCAAACTCATTATTCTGGCTTCATCTGATCAATTTTGTAAGTCATCTTGTTTTTCTAGTTCTTTCCCTCTTAGTAGTCCCTTGACTTCTTTGGTAACAAGAGGATCATGTCTACTTGCATAAAACATGACCATTGATCCATTAGATTAAGCTTATATTGTCCAATTGTTAGAAGGAGATAGGCCTTATTGTCAAGCCCAATATATAATTAGTTCAACCAGTTTCATCCTAAAACTAATTGACAATAGGTTAAGCCCAATATATAAATTCAACCTGGTTAATCCATTAGATTAAGCTACTATTGTCCGATTTTTACAAGGAGATAGGCCTTATTGTCAAGCCCAATATAAAAGTTTAACCAGGTTTTATTCTAAAACTAATTGACAATAAAAATAATCTATCAACCTTGTATACTAGTCTAAAATTCTTCTCAACTCCGAAGTGGGATTCACAATTGAACCCAATACTGATCTTTCCATGCTTAAATGGAAACACACAAGACCTAATATTTGTGACAATATGTACTCTAGTGATCAGACAAGAAGATTGAGGATCAACCATGCTAAGTGAAATTATACGTCATAAGATCCTAAGAAAAAGGAAAAGAAGGGAATCATTAGTTTCACCTTCCAATTAAATTCCAAGCCAAGTGACTCACTAAACACTAAACACAATCCCTTCAAGAATTTGCTATGTTCTTTTGTTGGCTAAGCTACTTTCATAAAGAATTTACTTATCACGATTTAAAGACACTCTCTCAAGCTCCATCCATCAATTAAGAATCTCCTCCTTATAATATTTATTTACTTGACAACTAATTGATTTTGTTTTCCATCCACTTCTTATGAATATTACAACAGTGAATGAAAGAGAACAACTTTTATCAAATCATGCAAGACACTTCAAATATTGCTTCAAAAGATGCTATAGATCATTTGGAGATTGACAACATATAGCAAAAGGAGTTCCTCTTCTTTTTTGTCTCCCTCTCCTTGAGACAATATTGTTAAACAAAAGACTATTTTCAAAACCACAAGAGAAAGAAAATCTCTCTTGAGATTGCAACATTATTTACTCAACACTAGGCTTGCTCCACTTAGGGATTGTTTGGTTGGTTTAGCTAATTAAAACCAAATAGCCTTTGCTGCAATGAGTTTGTCCTTGAGTGACCCATCAAGGTGTGAAGAGAGAACGTCTCGCGCTGAGCCAACATACTTTCCACCTACAAACACAGCTGGCACGGTTGGGCTACACCCGAGCCTATGTAGGGCCCACTCCATCTCCTTACCACGCGCGTCCCTATCAAGCTCATAAACCGCGGGGCTTGCACCCATTTCGTAAAAGAGTGTTATGATGCTATGGCACATGCAACATGAGCTCTTGGTGAAGACAACGGCGGCTTTCGTCTTTGCTAGCTCATTAATCCTCTCCATTTCCCAATAATGATAGAAAGTAATGTGGAAAGTATGTGGTGTTAGTTTGTGGATCAAATATGAAGTACCTAACAATAGGAAGTAGTTGAAAAAAGCAAGAATGGTGGTTAATACATGTATGAGAGTGTCTTTTTACACTTGTGCTTGTGCTTACTAGAGGAGAAGTGTGTGTGGAGTGATTTGAGATTTGAGACCAATTTATAAGAGGATGGTGAAGCCTTGAGTGGATTGACATTTCCATTCCTTAAAGGGTAAAAAGTCGCTCATAAGAGGAGAACAAAGATAGGAAATCAAAAAGAGGTTCCCTTTGAATTTCTAAGGGATAAGATAAATGCCTTCATCAGCATGAACTTGCATTGACAATGACCCTCCTCTTCAAATATCAATCATTTGCTTCTCTATGAAACAAGTTGCACAATACAATCATGTAAGGGTTAATGCAAGATAATGCATTGAATAGTGTGATCCAAATGCGCCCGAACCAATGTTTAAAAACCGTTAGACGGATCCTGGGCAGAGAGGGGTCACCTGCCAGAATGGTTGCCTAAGCGTTACTAGAAGAACTAGACGGCTAGATAGGCAGCACCTAGGTGAGACCTAGACAGGATTTTTAGAAGAGTGGCCCTAACCATAATCGCATTGGTCCAAATCGGGCATCTTAAGTCACCAATCTTCATATCAGAAAGGCCTAAATGATTCCATATATAATTATATAGTACATGACCCAAATGACACTTTCTCTTGTGTTAGTTTTATGTAGTTGTGAGACTTCTAGTTTCATTAAGAATGACTCTTTAGATATTAGTATATTAAACACAATCCTATGACTCTCTATATACATGACATTTTCTTATAGCTTCTCTTTTCTTCTCATGAAAATGAAGATGAGCATCTGATCAATCAACACTTGCACAAGATGTAATGACTTTGGGATCATTCAGGTGCATAAGTTTCTAATCAATCAACACTTGCACAAGCTTTTCTGATCAATCAATTTATGCGTTGTGATGTAAAAGAATCTTTGTATCATGGGCATCTTAAAATTATGCACGTACTTTACATAGATACCAAACTTCTTCAACTGATGAGGAGAGATGTAGAGTTTATCCATTTCTTCAACTTTGGTCCCCAATTCAATTGCCTCATAAGGGATCTTTTAATTACTCAATTTCAATACTTGTAGAGGAATTTTTTGAACAGTATGGTTGATATGTACAGATGAAGAACAGTATAAATTCTGCTAATGGGTTGTACCGCCTTTCACAATGTCTTTTGGCTAACCTTAAGAATAAAGATGAATGAGTTTGATTCCTATTTGCTTATGATCACAACTCATAAGGATTCTTGGGCATTCGTAGCTCATTCTCCTTAACAATGTGCCTAAGGATAGGGTTGTATATCAGTATATGAACAAGACAACTCAGAATTCGCTCGGTTAAGTTTTGTTCGTATTTGGCTCGATTTTTAAATGAGCTGAGGGCACGAGCATTTAAGGCTCGAAAGATAAATAAAATCATCTTGAGAACAAGAGAACTCGGTTTGTTTATTCATAAGTTGAGGGCACGAGCATAATTTTAAGGCTCGAAAGATAAATAAAATGATCTGGAGAACAAGAGAACTCGGTTTGTTTATTCATAAGCAAGCTCGATTATACTTTTATAAACAACTAGATTACATATATATTCATGAATATAATCAACTATATATATATATATATATATTATATATATATATAGTTTAGCTTCACTACATAATTTTCGGTGATCTTTCTCAAACTATATAGTTTAATTTTCAGTTTCATTTGCTTGTATAGATGATCACGTAAACATGTAATCGTGAGGATGTCTCGCAAAAAACTAAATGAGGGGCTCGCGAGCTAAACTCGGTCTTGGTGAATATTTAAATGAACCAAGATCAAACAAGATATTGAGCTCGAATGAAGTTCGTGTTCAAGTTCGAACTTATCTATTTTTAACCAAGTTGAACTTAAGCAATTCAAACTTCGGCTCAGTTCAATTATTATCCTTATGTGATAATAATTTTTTTGATAAGGAAAGAGATTAGGGTGATCACTAACAGGCTAGTGGTCGCCTTAGAGCATCCTGACGGATGAGGGTAAGCAAACCTGAGTCGATTGCGAGCGGAATAGAGGAGACACGTCTGAAGGATCCAGCGATGAAGTCCGCCACAGAATTGCAATCACGGAAGACATGAGAAATACTCCAATCCTAGAAACGGGCAAGCAAGCAATGGATCTCCAAACGCAATAGCTCAATCTCCCACAGGTAGCTCCAGTCACCAAGAACGGCCTTGACCAACTGCAAATTATCACCTTAATCTGGATTCGGGGAATGTTACGTCTCGTGGCCTCGAGAAGTCCCTGGCGCAAGGCGATGGTCTCGGAGATCATAACAGACTGACGACCAATTAGTCTTTCGTCGAAATGGATGGGGGGCACTAGAGTCTCTGAGGATGAACATGAAGGAAGCCACTATCCGCACACACTGCACCATCAAAATTCAACTTAATGTAATCCCTCTTGGGTTTTGCTTGCTTAGCAAGTATTCTCCTTGCTCCAGCTCTCGCACTATAAGTGCGTGAGTTGGGGGAATCAGAGGCTCTTGTAATTTTCCATTTTTTAACTTGGTTTCGAGTAAACTCATTAATGTTATCGACATTATTCAAGTTTGTTCTATTGTTGCTATCAAAGACTCTCTTATTTCTAGAGAATCATAGGCTCCATCCGGTACTGGTGAGGAGTTCTATTTCCTCCTTTATTGCCATTGTCCTAAATTCGTTTAGGACCTGATGTGGTTTTTTGTCGTCCGGGGATACTTGGTCGACAATCAAACATAGTTTTGGGCTTACGGAATTAAGAATCGCCCTAGTAAGAGGGTATATGAATAAGATGTGGTTCATGTCTTCAATCTGGTTGTTACACGCTTCACAATCTTGTGGTATCGGGATATGGTTGACAGCAAGCCTTATGTGATAATAAAAAAAAATGAAATGGGTTTACCTTGTACATTATCATTTTTCTGCCATTGAAATCCATGAATTTAAAAGTTCAGCCAAAAAGAGAAAAATTGCAGAATATACCCCAATTTTTGGGGTTAGTTGCAAAACTAGCCAAAACTAATAGTTCCAACTATTTGGGTGGGGTTGTGATCAATTGCTTTTAAGTATCATCGATGATATTTTTTTTATCATTAATGGTCATGCACGACATCATACTTAATGCAGGTTGATGTTATCCATGATTAATCTTGACAAACCATAAATGACAATATCACATGACCATTAATTATTTAATTATAAAAAAATCTCATATGTAGCTATGCTTAGACTAGTACTCATAGGAGTTGAGGAGAGTTGGGATGAGGCTTAAGAGCTCGTTTTGTCTTGATATCTTAGATATGAGATATGATATCGTATCGATATGGATATCAAGGTATGAGTATGAGTGATATCTAGATATCGGATATAGATATAGATATGAGTGCTATTTTTGATATACCAATTTCTTGAGGTATTTTAAAATAACACTTTAATATCATCCTGATATTATTTTGATATCAACTGATATAAATATTCTCATATGTCAAACAATAGATATCAATTTGCTATCGATATCAAGATATACCAAACATCAGATATAGGTATCAGTCATATTTGATATCCTGATCGATATGGATACTAAATGGGTCTCGAGCCTTGAGAATAAAGCAACTTTAATTCATGTGAGGGAGTGCTTTATCCTCTCAATGGGCCTACTCGACACGAAGCAAGCCACCATGAGATGGAACAAAAAAAGATGCTTAGAATAGTAATCATAAATTACCCAATAGTTGAGATTATTTGCCCTAATTTAAAGTATATTTTCTGCAAATACTCCCAAAGTTTGGGTTATTTTATGTAATTCTTTGTTTTAAAGATTAAACCATGTTCTACTTCATCAGCAAGTGTTGGGAGTTTGGTTTTACAATGAAACTTATATATAGAAAGTGTGTACAAAAATGGCTGAAGATGATATTGAGAAGGCAAAAGGAATGACACAACTTTAGTGAAGGAGTAGAGAATGTCAAAGAACTGGTGCATAGCATAGAGGATTCAGATGCCCACTCACAACCACAATCCTTTTATCAACTAGGACAAAGAGATGCTTAATAATCTGCTTGGATGAAATTATTCCCTTAGTAAAAAAGTTTGAGCTCATAAAGATTCCACCCTTGTTGTTCATTTGACATCCATATATATATGTACACAAGCTTCTTTCACATTATTCTGAGTGATGACTGTCTTTGTATTATTGGAAGACCAAGAAAGTGATTTCCAAATAACTTTTGACTGTGCTAAAGAAGTTGTGAAAGTCTCTAGGCTATAACGGGTGGGCTATAACGGTTCTGATACCATTTGTTAAGATTTTAATCTTCTAGAAAAGCCAGAATCGGTCATACTAAGATATTAAGAATGCTAATTACATACCTGAATCCATAGTAGAAATCAAACTTGTTGCGGAATCTTAATTGATAGCTAATGATAGCCAAAGGTATGTAGGCTTCCTCAGCCAATTCTAGGGTTTGCCTTATTCTCTGATAGGAAGAGTAACGTAGAAAAGCACTGAATGAATTGGCGTGTTGGAGACTATAACCTAATCTCTATTTATTTGGCCAAAAAAGGATCCCATTAAACCATTGGGTCAAATCCAGTATCCACTCATTGGGCTCATACCATTTATTAGAAATCGAAGGGTCTTTCTACTTAATTGAATCACTTAAATAAACACGTTACTTATTTAGCCATTTAATATAATTGTATATAATATGTAAGCCCATAAAATAAGATTAAATATCTTACAATTCGTGCATAAGTAAGTCCAATACACAAGTCTAATGGGGTTTCATCCTAAAACCAATTGGCAATAAGAGGAGTAGCCCAAGAGTATATATACTAGGTTGGTTCTGTTTGGATTTCATATGTATGATAGAGTATATTCTCAACACGCCCACTCAAGTACAATTGGAACAGCCAGTTGGCACTTGAACATTGGTAGTTAAGTAAGAGTAGATAACGAGTGGACAACAACTCGCTAATTAAGCCCAACCCAAAGTTAAGTTAGAGTAGAAACAGGAAGGTAGCAACTCGCTAAACCCTACCCAAGGTATATAATGGGTTCAAAATGAATCACTCTAATAGCATGTGGAAGTATGTTGGTCGGCCATAACGGGAGGTCGTGCATAGGTAAGCATAGTACACCAGACCAATAGGGTTCCAACCTAAAATTACCAATTGACAATTAAAAAAAAAATAATCTAAGAATATATATACTAGGCTGGTTCTGTTTGGATTTCAGACGTGTGATAGAATATATTCTCAACAGAAGTATACATATAACATGTCTATTTGATCATTAAGGTCTTTTAAGTTGATCAGATCGATCTAGTTATTTTTAACTGTTTTTAATTTATGTCCTTAGGACAATTTTGATAAACTATAAAACCCTAAAAATTTAATTAAACCTAAATTAATACAACTTAATAGAATATTTTTATTTTAAGACTTTTAATTTATGTTATAAAGATATAGATTATATAACGTGTTAAAGTGTTGGTGATAATAAACTGCACAATAGTAAGTGATAAAGTTCATGAGTTGAATAGATCAAAGTTTGCATGTCTCTTTGTATAGCTATACCAAAGGGGGAAAAAAAAGGCATGATTGAACATTCTTTAATTATTCTATTTTGGAGAGGAAAAAAGAAGGAAAAGGATATATAGTTTAACAACCCAGGTAAGTACATTTAAATAAAAAACATATATACACATGTATTACAAAATATATGTACATTTATAACATTTTTTTAAAAATAATGCACATCTAATACGAAATACGCTTCTTTACGCATTTTTTGGGATAAAATAATAACATTTTCCCAAATATATTATACTTTTCTTCATTTAAATAAAGCATAATCTATTATCTAACAGTTGAGAGTTGAGATATTTATAAAAGATAAATTAAAATAAATATGTACACGTGATCACATATATATTTTTAAAATAAAAATAATCATATAAATGATAATATCTTCAAAATAAAAATTATGTGTAATTTTACATAATTAACCCATTTGCATTTTGACAAGGAGCTCCATCTAAGAAAATAAATTTAACCTTAAGCAAACAAAACGCCGTAGCTAATGCATCATATCAACGAAACGCTGCGTCTCAATACTACCCGGGAAGAACACGCCTTTCCGTCATTCAAAATTCCCTCGTTTTTTCCGGCGATCGCTCTCTGTCTCTTTCAATTCCCAATCGGCCGCCGAATTCAGAGCCAATTTGCTGGTCTTCGGCTGTCAATTTCAACTTTGCAATTTGATAATCTGAAATTCTGAAATTCCTTTCTCGTACGTTTGTGCCGAATGTAACAATTGGTTGCAAATGGCGATTCTCTTCCACCACTTGAAAATTCCCTAGTTTTGATGGTACAATTCCGGCGAGTCGGGTCCGGTTTCAGTAGAGCCAGAGAAACCGCCCGGTTCAGAACTCCGCCGATTCGGTTCCAAACACGGTTCCAGTCCTGGTTCCCTCACTGTAGGAACCGGCGGTTTCAATCGAAACCAGTTGAAACTGCGATTTGCCAATAGAAGGCTGGCTTCTGTTGGCCAGATAACAAAACTGCGCTCGCGATTTCGGTTTTCGTTCTAGAAGGAACTGGAGAACACCGGCCCAAGGAACCGGACCCAGGTCTATCCTTCGGTTATGTTTTTACTTCTTAGACATCGTTTGGCACTAGCGGAATTGTCAGCTTAATGGAGGAGATGAAGCTTAATTTCACTATTCACCTGCTCCTTTTTGTATCGTTCTACTCCCAAGGGGAGAGCTTTTCCACTAGCTTGTCCAATTAGATGAAGAATGCCGAACAGAGCCTTATACGGCTCAGCTAATGGGCTAAAATTTCTTCCTAGAACTTTCGGGTTGGGCCCTAGCTGTATAGTTTTGGGCTTTGGGCCCATTAGGTTGTATTATATTGCAATTTTTTCTTTTTTTCTTTTTTTGGTTGGGTCAGCATTGTGTTTGCTATTTTGAAGTTTTTACGGACAAAAGAAAACAAAGAAGTCACATTTTTACTACCCAACTTATAAAGGGCATGTTTATCAATATAGCATGGGCTAATAGTGGATGGAGCCCAAAAATGTAAAGAAGAAGATTTATAGACTTGGGGTATTTAAACTATTTATCCCCCAGTTTTGAGTTGATATTTTTGTCTCCTCCTGTGATCAATTCATTTTGGGCTTTCTTTACACTTGACATTGCTCAAATTTACTTACCAATCTTTCCTTTTCTTATGCTTTTGTCATTCAGAAGCATTACTGAACAATTTTTGTCAAAATATCCATATAACCATACAAATACAAGAAAAAGATGCACTGTTAAGCAAAGAAAAGCTTTTTTTTTGTCAATCATTACAAAAAATAAAATAAAACAGTAACCCTAGATGGATTTATCACTCTCATGAATACAATTAAGGGTACAAGTACAATAGAATAAATCAGCTCCACAAAATTCATACATTTTATGGCAGTTAAATTGTGCTTGGAGCTCCCTTGAACAATTTCAGACCTTAAGTTGACCAAGGGAGTTCCAAGTAAACTAAAACAAACAACTTACATTGACACAATCTGCAACTTAAAAAACATGTATGGCTTCTAAGCTCCTCTGAACAGAGAAATCTTTAGCATCCATGGTTAACTCTTCTACCAGACAAATTCAAGAAAATGCAGTGGTAAATTAAAACTGAAAACCAGCAAAATAATTAAAGCAAATTGTCTCCACTCACATTGTAAACAAAATCAGGCCTGTCAGATCTTGGTCCAGCAACTGTCCTGTAAATGTAAAGCTTCTCCACATATTTCTTCCCTTCACTTTCTTCTACTAAGGAGTCACACTCATCAATGATCTCAACATTAAGCCTTGGCATCTTTAGGCTAAGAAGCTTACACACTTCAAAGCTCACCTCACAAGAAGACATCCAAAGCGACCGCATTTTCTCCAGCTTAGCAGCGTTAACTAATAAAGCCTTGTCGCCAAAAGGGCTATCTCTAATCTCCAATTTCCTGAGCTTTTCACAGCCAGACAGTAAATGATGGAGACCCGAATCGCTATTACCAGCAAATGCAACTGATAGCATCTCCAGTTTCTTGCCATGTGTCCCGATGTATTCGAATACTCGGTCAGTGAGAAGACCAGAGAGCGAAAGACGCTTGAGTTGTTTGCAATGCTCAACAATGGCACCGAAACCAGCATCAAAGGGTTGCAATGTTAAGTAGTCTGGAGTGTGTGGTTCAATAATACATAACCGAAAGCGAACCATATTAGGACAGTTTTTCGCTATTGTAATTAATGCATCATTTGTCATGCCACGGCAGAAATAAAGAACCGAATTGAGCTTAGGGCAACCTTCAGAAACAGAAACAAGACCTTTCTCAGTCAAGGTCACATCTTGACTATCAGTAAATGGCTCAGAAGGAAACACTCTCAATTCTTGCAGATCTTTGCAGGATGTTGCAAGAGCTTGTAGGCCACTATCTTCAATGTAGTCAAGGACCTGTATCATGCTTTTACTTAGTTCATAACAAAAACAATACAAGCTATTGCAAATTGGCCAAAAATAATATTAACTCATGAATCAAAATAATATTGGCCAGTTTTTCAACTCAAATTCCAATTATAAAACTAACTTGAATGAGGGAAAAGTCCCCCATTTTCATTCTTCCGTTCGTAATTCATTCTTCTAAGTTAAAGTAGCATCTACAATGATTTATTCACCCAATTTTAACTCGAAAAACAGCTCATTCGAATGCTGGTATATAAGCTAAGGATTTGTGTAATTCATATATAGTTTTTGCAATATACAGTATTATGTTATTGACAGTAAGCATGAATGTAAAAGTTCAGTGTATGAAATCAGTCTACTACTCTACTCAATTGCATCAAGACTAGAGCTTACCCAAAGGCAGATCAAATTTGGGCACTTATTGATGAGCTTGATCAGATCTGGACTCCTGATTTTAGCATAACTCAAATTCAAAGTGGTAAGCCCTAAGCAGATTGGATATAGAGCAGTAAGGTAATAAGGCTCTAGATCCCAAACCCCAGAAATGGAGTTGAGCTTCTTGCACCCTGAGAATGCCTCAAACAGGTTAGACAAGACATCACGAAGAGGCTCAGCAGTGTAAGAGCCTGTACCAAGCTCTTCCAGCTGAGGAGCCAAACGTAGAAGATTGGCAAGCTTATCAAGAGGAACAGCACGGTTTAAACGTAGGCTCTTCAGATTGGGACACCTGCTTACCAAACTCTCCAATGATTCAATGCTGAATTCGGAGCTCAGGCAAGCAATGTTTAAGGATACCAAAGAAGTGTAGTTTTCAGGAAAAAGACTCAGCCAGTCTCCACTGAGATCTAACACATCACTCTCGCGCAAATCGAGTTCCTCCAGATTGCTGAAGTAGCAGAAAGTTGAAAATTAGGGTTTTGAATCACAAAAGGGGGAAAATAGAAAATAAGAAAGTAATTTCAGATAAAGAAGTCTAGAAAACCTGCAATTGGCGGCAATGGAAGCCAAGCCATCAGTACTGAATCCTTCACAACAGCTCAACACCAGCACCTTGAAATCCTTGAACCAATCCGCAATCAGCTCCAGATCATCGTCACTGACAACCATCCTCTTCAGACGGAGCTCCTCCAGCCACGGATAAGCCGTCGCCATGGCCTCAATCCACGGGGTAACGCAGCCGCCCCAGCCCTCGGGGACCAAATTGAAGTCGGCGAAGTGCGGCTTCCCCTTCAACTCCACGGATCTGACCTCCGGAAAGCGTCGAATCAGGATCTCCGGCGTGACGGCGTAGCAATTTCCGATGAACACCCGCCGGCGGCACAGCCGCTCGATCTCATACCACGACTTGCACACCAGCGAGACGGCGTTCCTGTCTTCGTCCGAAGTGATGAAGGAGAACACGTGCTTTATCACCTTGTCGGGAAACGATCTCGCCATTGCTACTGAGCTTGAGAGCTTCAACAGAGATCAGATCAAGCTTCGCGCACTCCGGAAGTGGAGAAATAGAGAAATGTTTTAAACAGAGAGTGATCACGTGTGAGTGTTTTATTGTACCCCGACAGTGAGATCGGAAAATGGACGGTGGTGATGGACGGCACGTGCGGAGGAGAAGTGGTGGCCGTTGGATTCGGGAAGCGGACCCTGCTTGTGTTTAGAAGAAGCGGCAACACTGATTATTGGGGGTATTTCTATCCTAAAAAAAATTATTGGGATAAATTTTACAAGGCCACCCAATAAATTAGGGTATTTTCACTAAACCACCCTTTTAAAATAAAATTGCATTAAATCACCCGAAAACAGGCTCTTTTTTTTTGATAGGGTAAGAATTAGAGTCGTCGTAAGTACTATTAACCTATTCTAGTGAGGAATGGGCAAACTATCGTCCGTAACTCCCGTAAGGTTCGAAACGGTGACCTCAAATACTACACCAAAAGCTGAATTGCTGAACCAAATGCCCGAAGCCCCGAAAACAGGCTCTTCTATTATAACACCACTCAAGGCATCACAGATTATTGGTGTATTTCGAAAGTAAAACAAACTATTGTGCAAATTTTACAAAGCAACCCCATAAATTAGGGTATTTTCACTAAACCATCCTTTTAAGATAGAATTGCCTATAATCACCCGAAAATAGGCTCTATTATTATAAAACCATTCAAGGATTAACTTTCGTTTAATTTCGATCCTAGTGACTTATTTTAACCGAGAAATCCCTATCACAATCGACTTTGATGCTATGTTAAAGGGATACAAAAACGACACGAACATTAAAAAATGAATTATTTTCGTAATTACACCATGGGAACTAAGTTTTTGAGTTTTTGACACGAAACAGAAACAAAAAAACGAACATAGAGTTCATAAATTCTATCCAATTCCTTCATAGTGAGTCAACTTGGGGTAATATTTTTATCAATATGAACTTCTATTCAATCAATTGCAAAGTTGCAAATATTAAAAATCCAACGTTATTACTTATTCTTGGTGGGAAATTATTCAAGACAAGGGAGATTTGCATGCTGGGTTTTGGGTCCATTTAGATTGGTTCATTAGTAGAGTAAGGGAGACAAACACTTAATTGCAAGAAAGAAGACAACAAGTAATGTGTGTACTTGCATGTTGGGCTTGGGTCCATTTAGAATGGTTCATTAATAACGAGACCAAATTCACTTCTGGCAAGGAAAAATATTTATTTTGTCGTCCATTAATCTTAAAGGGTCTCTTTAGTGTGTGCCAAGTTAAAATAAAAAATCATTTTGAAATTATTTTCTAATTACAATGGATAAACCTTGAGAAAAAAGAAGATTTGAATCAATATACGATTAAAAGTTTGATATACATGAATTATAAATAATCAATGTTGATGTGTGTTTATGTGCACACACTACAAGTTTTGTATAAATATTAAATTGTCTTGGAAGGTCCAAATAAAACTAAAGAAAAAAAAGGATTTTTTATTTATTTGTATGGTAGAAAAATTATGAACAAACAATATCTTATACCTTGTTGCAAAAAAAAAGGCATTAGTCCGCACATATATTATGAAAAATTGAATAGAATAACGTTTTTCATTTTCACTTTGGGTCAGAAATTCGAAAACACAACCAACAAGCATGGAGCGTAGTGGGAGGGACTACGTTTCCCTTCACTGAGGTCGAGTGTTCGATTCTCGGTGGAGGAGAAATGAACTTCTTGGGAGAGCAGATCCCACCCAAAAAATAAAGGGGCCCTCGCGAGACTCGAACTCCAGACGTAGGCGTTTGATCGAGTAAAACTTATCCGCTGAATTGGGGTGACAATGACTAAAAGAAACTCGAAAACTCATTTCTTAATATCGATTTCATTTTTTCGTATCCATGTAGCATAGGCGTGCACACGCCTCTCAAATCCATATACACAACTTGATCAACTCATCAAAACATGTTACTTTTCATGGCTATTTCTTAGCTAGACCATTCTTGATTTGATATTTTTCTTACTAGACATGTCATTAGCTAACCAACTTGTGTTATAGTCAACTTTTTTCCCTAAGATTTGGTTCATCTCAACAAAGTGTTCTTGTAACCAAAGTTCCCACTATAAATAGTGAAGCAAAAGAGCTCAAATTACATGATTACTAACTCCAAAAAAAAACATAAGGCAAAATCAGTTAAATTAAAACCATGGAAAAAGTGACAAAGACTGCTTCAGAAAATGGAGTGGTGATCTTCAGCAAGAGTTCATGTTCGTCGTGTTATGAAGTCAATGTGCTCTTCCAAGAGCTTGGTGTGACTCCATCGGTGTACCAAGTAGACCAAGATCCCGAAGGGAGAGAAATAGAGATGGCTCTCATAGGGTTGGGACGCAGTCCACCCGTGCCAGCTGTCTTTATCGGAGGGAGGCTCGTGGGATCAACCGATGAGGTCATGTCGCTCAACCTAAGCGGGTCCCTCGTACCCTTGCTCAGGCCTTACCAGACTCACAACTAAACGAGCTAGCTAGCTTGTCATATATGGCCTTTCTAGCCTATATCCTCAAGGCATATAGTAATTTTTCTTATTTTAAATACTATGTCCATGCTATTAAAAAAATAAATCTGATAATTGCATCGTGTGTAAGAAGAAATAAAAGAGCTAAATCTAGAGATTTGGTTAGTTGATGTCAGTCTACCGAGTATAGTATACTATGAAATTATGAAGTTTAGCAAAATATAAAAATATTTTGACAAAATAAATGAATACAAGAAATTTGTTTACGTCAAATCTTCAAATGTTCATTACTTTTTTATTAGTTATCGAATTAAAGTTTATAATATATCAAATTAAAGTCATAAATGAGAGGAACATATATATTAAAAATATAAAAAGTTGAATTAGGATGAGGTGGGATCACTTCCAAGTTCCAACCTTATATTAGTTCTACCTTTGCGTGCCATGACACGTGCATAATATATGCAACAAATAAAATGCAAGTCAAAGTTACTAACAAATGTTTATAAGGCTTTGTTCGACATTTTGTAGCTGAAGTTTTTTTACCCATTCATCTAGCGGAAAAAGAAGAAGCTTGTGATTAGGAACTTCTTGAATCCGCTCAAAATTCCGCTCCAACTAGTTGAATCCGCTCCCATTCCGCTACTGCCGAACAGACCCTAAACCACCTCCACTATATTTGACGGTTTTTTTTTGTCAAATGTTTAATTACAAATAGTACCTTTTAGTCCAGTCACCCTAATAATTTTGGCTAGAATTCAACTCTTAACATTAATTGATTGTTTAATTGGTCAAAGACTCAAATCTATTGCACAAATTTGTAAGCTAAGATCGTCCTTCATGCCGGTCACTCTACTCTTGCTCTAAAAAATCAACTCTAATATTGATTGTTTGAAGTTTTTGATCGGTCAAATCTATTGCACAAACTTGTAAGACTCCCATATATATACTTTATACTTATAAAGTTTATATTAAATGGAAATTTATAAAGATAGAAAAAAGGCTCAAACCATATCATATAAGAATTTCGACCGTTAAGGAATGTGTAATCACATGAACGCTCCTCTAGTATTACTTCTAAAGTTTCTACTTAATCAACACACTAATCTCAATGTTATATTATTAATCTTCTACCAAAAATGTTATATTATTAATCACTTTGCCAAATATGCCCTTGCTTGCATGATGTGCCCATGTTTAATCACTTTATGTAAATATGTGATGGACTCTTCTCCTTGGCAGGTCTCTAATGGAATTAAATCGAGGGTCTCTGATAAAATTTCTCACAATATGTTTTAAATTTTCTCTCGTTTTTACAATATCTAAGTACTGTCTGGCGTATGACCAATTTTTCAACGACGGTGGTTACCTAACGGTTATCGGTCTCGTCTGGTGGTTTCCGACGTTAATTGGGGTGCGGTTATAGTTGACTTTCCTTGTCCAGATTTAATCTCTACTTTGTAGATTTCAAGACTTTGTCTACAATCAATTGAATTATATTAAGACCGACATCCAAACTACAACCAATTGATATACCTCCTCGTGAAAGACTACAAGAAAGAATAATGTGAAAGAGGATATAGTGGTATACAGAAGCGTCATATCTTATTTATATCGATCATATTGCTTCCAAAAGAGAGTTTTATTTTATCCAAATTGATATTATTTTTTAGATTTCGAATTTTATTACAATTATTGTATGTCTTTCAATTAATTAAAGCAATACGATTTGAAGGCATTTATCCTTAGGAAATTGAAATGCTAGTAACATATTTTAAGATATTTTGCTCCTCACTGAAGGAAATGGTCATCTCTCATATTGACAGACATGCAAAATCTATTGATGATAAAATTGCTAAGCTTCGCCACTCATATTCGATTAGGATAATAGGCGCTATCACTCAGAGCTTACGATTCTCATCCGCCAGGATGCTATTGAATTGATATTGATAACTAACTCATTTATCAAATTATTACATGATAAGAAAAATTTTAATGATGACGGTCAATCTTATTATACCTTATCTAGTTTTCAATACTGAAGTTTATACAAAGTTGGATGAGAGCCTACCAACTAACTCAGCTCCGACACTCTTATTAATGTTTGAATTTTACTTTTAAAAAAAGTGGAAGCACCCATTTGTGTAAATATGTTAACTTTTCAGGGCAAAATCGGAACTAACGAAGTATTTCAATTCGATAAAAACCCGTTTTCGGATTCGGGTCACGAGTATGACGTGTCGCTATGTGATTGGAAGAGGATACAGAGGCGCGTCTATCATATTTGAAAACGAGAAAGAGGGTTTTAGAGCTCGTCCGTATTTAAACTCAATGCTTCGCCAGAACACGGATAGATTGAAATAGAACGCTCGTTTCGATTCGCACACAGAGAGAAAAATCGTAGTGAAAAGCGATTCTCTTGTACTACAGCACACTGTTCGATCTCGGCGAAGAAGATAATCGAAAGCAAAGTTCTGGTACTCTCGTGTTCTTCGTGCTTGCAAATTCTGATCTTGTTCACGGTTGTTCGCTTCCTCTCATTGCCAGTTCATTGTGTTTCATTGAGCGATTCTTCTTGATCTTTTTTGTCCTGGAAGATTTAGTGTTTGCTTACTCGGTCGAAATATTCAATTGAAATTTGAAATCCCTAGTTGTAGACGCTAATTTCGAGATTGTAGCGGATTTGGTTCAAACACTTTCGCTGATTTAATTCCTTGATTCTTTGGCCTCTGTGGATTGTTAGATGGAGATAAACGGAATGATGGAAATGGCGAAGAGACAATCATACTTGTGGTGGTTTGACAGCCACAGTAACAACAGCCCTCGCCATTCTCAATGGCTTCAGTCCACTCTCTCAGGTAAAAGGTCATGTTTTTTCAGGGAATTGAGGTTTTTTGGGGTTGAAGTGCTGAATTCTGTTGTTTTGGATATGAGATTGCATAGATTGAATTATACGCTTAAGATTTAGTGATAAGCCTACTCTGATTATTGAGGAATTTGAAGTCATGAGTTGATGGATTGTCAATTTGTTACCATTCTTGGAGAAATTGAAATTGAGACTGCTGTTTTTTGTAGCAGCAAAATCTGTTTTGAGCTCAAGTTTAGCCTTTTACATGTTTGTGACACTAAAGAGCTTGTCAAGTGTCAACTCCACAATCTGCATAAAATTACTTATAAACCTCAATGTGCATATTGATTACTCCACAACTATAATTGTCCTCATTTGATACATTTGATTTGATCATCTGTTGGACCAGTTTAAAAAGCTGATTGCATGATAAAGTGTATGCAAAATTTGGAAACAGAAACACCTTTTTACCTTTGAGTCTGTTTCTTGACCGTTGTAGATTTCTGCTGTCTATGTTCATGACCCCAGCCAGGAGCATTTGCTCACTTTTAATGGAGACAGATTAATTTCCATGTGGTTTTTTTTTTCAAAAGTGGAAAAAAGTTCCAATTTTCTTTATTTTACTTGCTTCCATTGCAGAACTTGATGAGATGACAAAGTCAATGCTAATGATAATCGATCAAGAAGCAGATTCGTTTGCTCAGCGTGCAGAGATGTACTACAAGAAGAGGCCACAACTGATCAGCCTCGTTGAGGACTTCTATCGAACCCATCGCTCGTTAGCCATACAATTTGATCACTTGAAACAAGATCCCGCCACTCGCCGCACATCTTCTCTTGTACGCTCATTCTCTCTTTCAAAAGACGAACCAGAGAGGGCGATAATGGGCCCACGTAAATCCTATGATGGCAGCTGCATTACCAAACTAGCCTATGATTCGGACTCTGACTCAATTGGCTCAGAAGTGGATGATCCAATTCTAATTCTAGAAGTGAAGTATGATCTCATGGCTGAGATTGACAGACTTAAAGAAGACGCCATGATTCAGACGAGAAAGTTTGCTGAGAAAGAAAAGGCGATGGAAGAGATGAAGCGGAAGCTAGATGAAGCTTGCAATGAAGTAATGGAACTCAAGGAAGAAGCTGAGAAGCTTAGACTCGAAAATGTGATGAAAATAAGAATTGCTGAGGAAAAAGAGCAGCTTATGGATTCAGAAGTGAACTATGATCTTATGGCTGAGATTGACAGACTTAAAGAAGACGCCACGATTCAGGCGAGAAAGTTTGATGAGAAAGAAAAGGCGATGGAAGAGATGAAGCGGAAGCTAGATGAAGCTTGCAATGAAGTAATGGAACTCAAGGAAGAAGCTGAGAAGCTTAGACTCGAAAATGTGATGAAAATAAGAATTGCTGAGGAAAAAGAGCAGCTTATGGATTCAGAAGTGAACTATGATCTTATGGCTGAGATTGACAGACTTAAAGAAGACGCCACGATTCAGGCGAGAAAGTTTGATGAGAAAGAAAAGGCGATGGAAGAGATGAAGCGGAAACTAGATGAAGCTTGCAATGAAGTAATGGAACTCAAGGAAGAAACTGAGAAGCTTAGACTCGAAAATGTGGAGTTGTATCAAATGAAAATGAGAATTAGTGAGGAAAAAGAGCAGCTTATGGATTCAGAAGTGAACTATGATGATCTTATGGATGAAATCGACAGACTTAAAGAAGAAGCCATGATTCAGATTGATGAGAAAGAAAAGGCGATGGAAGAGATGAAGCGGAAGCTAGATGAAGCTTGCAATGAAGTAACAGAACTCAAGCTTAGACTGGAAAATGATGAGGAAAAGGAGAGATTGAGAATGAATCTGATGGAGGAAAAAGAGCAGCTTATTGATGAGAATGAGAGGCAGAAGCAAATGCTGGAGGAGAAAGACGACGAGAAGCGAGAGGTGATAAAGCAGCTGAGTCTAGCAATAGAAATGCTGAGGAGTGAAAATCTGGTTATCAAGAAGTTGTTTGCAAATGAGAGAGTGAAGAAGAGGAACACTCATGATCAGTTTCAAGGGTTGAAAGGATTCCAAAAGCTGTTTTTTAACTGTTTAACTGTTAGACCAGATCCATTTTTTCTATGAACAGACACCACAGTACAGGTCTGTTAATACTTGCAGGATTTTATACTTTGTGATTATACAGGATGAGCAGCAATTTGTGCTGTTAGTATGGATTGTTTAGTTGACATTCTTTATTTTGTATACATTGAAATGTTCTTAATCATATTCTCTTACATTAATTAACAAGTTTGAACTGAGTTATTTCATGAAGTGTAAAATATTGCATCTTAATTCATTTTTGTTTGCATCTTAATATATAAGTTTTCTAATCTTTTAGTATTTTGAAATGTTCAAAATCTCAATTTGAAGCCAAGAATCTCAAGATAAGCCAAATTTATACTCACTCATCCACTATGACATGTACACTGATTTAAAATAGAAGAATATAGACCCTCATTTGCTTAAATATGGGAAATTAAGAGTGTGTTTAGATGTCTAACTTATTATATTATTTTACATTTTTTAAAAAAATTAAAATATATGAATATATTAAATGGTGCGATTCAATCACAACCGTTAAAATAGAGGATTCTTAAAGCCATCCGACATGGCATTTTTTCCCCACATTCAGGCCGAAGGCGATAATCTTCAATTGATCAACGCCATCCTTAGTGATTAGAGCTGCCCCTGGGAGATTGAGCCGGTTCGATCCGATATTTTGTGCTTGTTGGCGTGGTTTCAGAGTTGGTGCATTTATCACGCTTTTTGAGAAGTCAATTTGGTTGCTGACTACATTGTCGGATCGTTTCGCCACGTCTCATTCGTCCCACTTGCAGCCGACCCGGGTCTTCAAGACCTTATCCGCTTGAATTGGACCCTCGGTCGGTCATGCTCCCGTGAGTAGGGCCCACCTAATATTTTTCCTTGTAAAAAAAAAAGGGACAAGCTTTGAGTCTAAACCGGTTTAACTTTCAAATCCGGTTCGTTCTGAACCGGTTCGGTCCACAGAATTTTGAAGAAAATCTTTGTTCATTGTAGAGGCAGTTTCAAATTCCAGAATCAGCCAATACGTTGCTCGGAACAGAGGATAAGAGTATGGGGTGAGAAAACAAAACCTGAAAGCAATTGCATAAATATCTCATCTTCTTCTTCCTCTCTTCGCTAATCTGGTTCCACTTTTCCGAGCTAGAATGGCGATGGCGGGCGCCAATTGCAGCTCCTGGTTCTTCTCAACCCTAACCTTCTCCAATGGCGGCGCCTCCTCCTCCTCATCGTTGCGTTGCCTCTCCGCTCCGCCGCCTTCAATCTGCTCCTTCTCTATCAAAGCAGCTTCGAATCGTAGCAATGGAGCTTCAAGGAAAGGCTCGTCCGTTTCGTCTTCGACCTCCGGGAAGTACTCCGGCGGAGAGGTTCGTTTTCTTTGTTTAATTGAGCTATATGGATTTACACCGGAAGGTTGTGTAGTTTCTGCTGAATTGGAGAGTGTTGGAATTAGGTTACTTGATGATGATGATAGAATTACTGTAGTTGTCATTGCTGTTGGAGCTGCGTAATCCACATTTTGTTGCGTTTGGTTGGATGAATTGGAGCCAGTGAAGTGTAGTGCAAAGGAATGATTGCATCAATCTTTTCAGTTTGCTTCTCTAGGATTTAGTTGAGTAAAGTTACTGGCCTGGGAGAACTTCTTGCTATTGCAAAGAAGTTAAATTCTTAATGCTCACTTGAAGTTTATGCTAATTATGATTGATTTACTTGTCTGTTTGATGGTCTACATTCAGTCCATGAATCACATGATGCCTTGTTTGAGTCATGTTTGTGAGTCTAATTCTGTAGTCCTGTGTAGAGCTCTGCTGAATTGGGGGTGCTGGAATTAGTTTACTTGATTGTTATAGAAGTACTGTAGTTATCATTGCTATTGGAGTTGCGTAATTCACATTTTGTTGCGTTTGGCTGAATAAATTGGAGACAGTGAACTAGTGCAAAGGAATGATTACATAATTTACATCAATCTTTTCATTTTGCTTCTCTAGGATTTAGTTGAATAAAATTACTGACCTGGAAGAAACGCTTGCAATTGCAACTGAGTGAAAATCTTAATGCCTTGATTTGACTCATGTTTACGAGTCTATAGTTCTGTGTAGAGTGTGCTTATTGGAGGTTTTACTTTCAAATCAACAATCTGAAATTCGTTCTTGTAATTACCACACCTCACCGTGTCCTCATTTTGCTTGACATGGTCGACCCAGGCAGATGGCACAATTATGAGGAAAAATTCTGGAAGGTTATCAGATGAACAACCATTGTCATTCACTAACGATAGTGGTGGCAAAAGAGAGGTTGGGCGATCACGCTCAGCTGCATTTGGCATGCAAAAGAAAGACAAGAGAGGGATATTGTATGACATGAAGGAGCAACTTGTAATGTGCTACAACTTATTCTCTTAAAATTTGTTTTTTGTTATATGATATGGTTAGTTTTTTCAATACACCAAAAAAAAAACCATTAGTCCAAACCTTTGTCTTACAAGTGTCTGTTATAGTTATAAATTTTTGCATGTCCACCTGATAGTTTGTATGTTGCATGCAATACTATTTCACATTTTTAGGTAAACTAAAGATCTGAACTTGCAAATTCCGTTGACCCTCAACCTTTTTGTCATTATTAAAAAGTCACTGTTTTAATCAACGACAGTTCAAATTTACAAGTATTTACTAATAATTATACTTCAGCCCTAGGATACACAAGCAATTGCCTTTTGAAATTCTTCGTGGTAAATGTGTTTCAGGTTGAAACAGGAAATCTTGAAAATGCAGCTTTTCTGAATGCTGTTGTGAAGGTATGATGTTCAAATATTCTAATATAAACATAATAAATTGAGCTTTCTATAGCCATCTCAATTCAGCTGTACTCTTTTGAATCTCCATTGCCAAAAAAAAATTGTCTGACATATGTATGCAAATATATCATCAAGAAGAGAAATTCACAATGTGAAAGCAACACAATTCATGTCGTTTATTTATCTTGTTACTTGCTGAACATAGGTCTATTGTACTCACACCGCACCAGATTATTCCCTTCCATGGCAAAAACAACGACAATTTACAAGCACTGGGAGGTATGTTATTAGTTTTTGACAATGTATCTTCCTCGATAGCTGCTATTTGTTACAAGGCATGAACTTTCAAATATTTGTATGCAGTGCATTCATGATCGGAGAAGGAAAACTTTTGACAAATGCACATTGTGTTGAACATCATACACAGGTATGTGTCAAGTTTTATTTGACAGTTTATTCTTCCATGTGATATGCTTTAGAGATGAAAGATATCGATTAATGAAATCTGTCATTCTTTTCTTCTGACTCTAATGTGCAAAGCTGCTAGTGATTAAGCTGTCATTCTTCTCTCTCAACTTTCATATGCAAAAATGTGGCATTCCTCTTTTTTTTTTTTTTGGTCGAAAAAATGTGGCATTCCTCTCAGTTCTCCCTTTGTACATTTGTTGTGTTTCCCCTCCGTTTGCATGTGTTCATTCTCTTCTTTTTAAGTTCTTAATAAAATGTGTGGACATTTGAACTTTACATTTTTTTCGGTGATGATTTAGGTCAAGGTAAAGAGAAGAGGAGATGATCGCAAGTATGTGGCCAAGGTATACTTTCTTAGATACATTAAGATGGTTTTTTATACCATGCTATCTTCTCTATTTCTCTGAGTTTTAGAAATAGGAACCATCCTCTAGTTCTCATTCTCAATTAAAAGCATCCTACCATAGATAAAATCTAATACAATTACGCGTACTTGCCTATACTGTCAAGTGTCAATTAGTTGTAAATTGGAATTATTGTCAATACAAAACATGGGCACAAGTTGTGTTGCACTTTAATTTCTCCCACCTCTCTGCTGCAAATAACATTCTGATTTGACATAATGGTTCTATTTGGTGTCACAGAAATGAATTTATGATAGTTCCAATCGATCAATATTCAGATGGCAAGACTTTTCTCAGTGATGTTATGTGCAGGTTTTAGCTAGGGGTGTTGATTGCGACTTAGCTCTACTTTCTGTGGAAAGTGAGGAATTCTGGGTGGGAGCTGAACCCCTACGTTTTGGACGGTTACCACATCTTCAGGTGATCTATACATGCTAGAGAATATTATAGTTTCAAGTTAATTTTTTTTAAAAATAATTCGTGGAGTGTGCAATTGTTTCTCATATATTTTTCAAGTTCACACTTTTCGGATGTTTCTATCTAAGTTTCTTCCTTTTTGTGCTTTCCATTTGAATCATGTTTTTGCATAATGAATATTAGATAATTTTTTATCAAACATGAAACATGTAGTCTAAATTTTTTATTTTTTTTTGGAGCAGGAGGCCGTCACTGTTGTTGGATATCCTCTCGGAGGAGATACAATATCTGTGACAAAAGGAGTAGTGTCACGGGTTGAGGTTTGTAGCCATCTTCAACGTGTTGGATAATTTCATTTTTATGTCTTTGATGAGATGCTCTCTGTTAATCAGTTATTGTTCCTCTTGCATTACTTTTAACTGGCTAATTTTTAATTAGGAAAAAAAACCAGTATTCTGTTTGCTATTAAATACAAAACCTCTGTGCTCATTGTTTTATCGATTTTTCTAACCTATGCCCGTTAAGAGTCCAAATTTAGAAATAAATCAAGATTTTGTAATTAGAGTTTTTCTAATTATTTTTTAAAAGGGTTTATGCTTTCCAATCTTAGGGTTTTAGTTTCCAAATATGTATTCTTATCCTATGCCCTTGGGGCATAGGATAGAAAAACCGTTGTTTTATTACTATAAGATGATCTGTTAGTTTTGATCAAAAGGAAAGCAAATCCACTCTTTTCTTTTCCTTTCCAATTCTGTGGAAAAATACCTTATGAGCTTTTGTAGTGTTTTTTTTTTAATTCTTGAGATCTTTCTCTTGATATTGAAGGATTTACTGATGCACTTCCATATAATAAAGACCTCCATAGTAAAGAATGTTAACTAGCCTAGGACTTTTGAAAACTATGATTGACTTACCCTGTAGCTATCTTACATATATGTGAGTTTTGGAAGTGTTGGTCAAATATATCCAACTCATTTTTATCTCTGCTTTCAGGTAACTTCTTATGCTCATGGTTCATCAGATTTGCTGGGGATTCAAATTGATGCTGCCATAAATCCTGGTCGGAACATTTATATTTCTTCCAGTCTCCTACAAATTCATTACTTTTTGAAACCCTTATTTGAATGATATAGGGAATTTGGCAGTTCAGAGCCACACAATCTTTTGTTATGCACAACTCTTAACATTTTGCTGTTTTTAGGTAATAGTGGGGGTCCTGCATTCAATGACCAGGGGGAGTGCATTGGTGTGGCATTTCAGGTATGACTGTGATTTGCTAGTTCTATATATTGAGACGCAGCTGCACAGGAGTGCTTTGTCATGACTCTCCGTACACTTGTGCATGTGATCTTGGTTTCCTAATGTATAAAGTCTTGTAAGAACATGAGTGTTTCTTCTTTTTTCACTTTGTGCTACATATATTATCCACGTGCTTATGATGGTGTGCTATTTGTAGGTGTACAGATCAGAAGATACAGAGAATATAGGATATGTGATTCCTACAACTGTTGTATCACATTTTCTAACTGATTATGATAGGAATGGAAAATACACCGGTAAGCAACTACCAAGTTTTTGTACATTGAAGATTAAAACTTCAATGAAGTTTCGGTGTATATCAGATTTACTTGTCTAAAAGTTTTTGGTTGCATTGCATTCTACAAATTCGAAGTATGTTTCTAAGTGCAATTTCAGACATCAGTAATTTAAAAAAAAAACAGCACATTATCACTTGTATGATTCTTTCTAAATTAATTTGTAGGATTTCCTTGTCTTGGAGTGCTATTACAGAAGTTGGAGAATCCAGCTTTAAGATCCTGCCTAAAAGTGCCATCTAATGAGGTTCCATCCTGTTCTTTCTATTTCATGTTATCAATATCAGAATAAGTTCTAGCCAATCTTTTTAGATAGATGTTCTGCTTTTAAGGTTTTTGTCAGTATTTAACATCAATATCACTAGTTTCATAGTTCAACGATTCCTTATACAGTGGGCATTGAACAAATTACATGTGAAGAATATGTTTTGCTTGCAGACTTCACATTAGTATACATATTTTTGAAAATGTTTATAATTTATCTCTGAAGCTCCCAACAATTTGTTTTCAGGGTGTATTGGTACGTAGGATTGAACCCACTTCTGATGCCCACAATGTCTTGAGAGAGGTATGCTAGATATTCCAATAATATGCTGATCAATTAACATAGGAAGTAAAGAAGAAATGTGATTACAGGATTTCTTTTTATATAAATTTGATGCTGCTATGATCTTCTATTAATTTTAAAGAGCCATTAATGGTAATTGCATTGTTGTTTTAGGGAGACGTGATAGTTAGCTTTGACGAAATCCATGTGGGCAACGAAGGAACAGTTCCATTTCGATCAACTGAACGCATTGCTTTCCGCTACCTAATTAGTCAAAAGTAATTGCTTATTTTTTTTCTAAAAACTTATAATATGAACTAGATGTTTTTCAAGCAAAAACTCAAATGATTGTGCTGGTATAGATTTTCAGGTGATGTGATAAAGCTCGGCATCATCAGAAACGGTAATCTCATGAGCGTTCAAGCTGTTGTAAACCCTCGCGTCCATTTGGTATGCAATTTCATAGCTTTTGATAATTTCCCAGGTTCTATAATCATTATCGATTAATCTGTTCCCTCCATTTTTTAAGGTACCTTATCACATCGAAGGAGGTCAACCATCTTACTTAATTGTTGCTGGATTAGTGTTTACCCCACTTTCAGAACCACTTATAGAGTAATTTTACACCACACTCTCACCTTAACCTTGTTTTAATGCCGTTTAAACATCTTTTAGTACTAACCGATACTTGACTTCCTCCTTACCTTTGACAGCGAGGAGTGTGAAGAAGCTATGGGGGTGAGTAAAGTTTTCTTACACTTAATTGAGCTTTAGTGTCATCACTCATCAGTGATGATTAATATAAACCAATTTTTTTTTAACCATTTGATCAGCTAAAATTGGTGGCAAAAGCTAGATATGCTTTGGCAAGGTTCGAAGGAGAACAGATCATCATTTTATCACAGGTACCTACATTTTTCATGCTTGTTTTATGCCATATTTGCTTTTAGAAAATATTGCCCAAAATTGAAAATATTAATCCTATAAAAAAATAATTAAAAATCCTATTTTTTTTATAATCTTTTAAAAATCCTCATGCTCATTGGCTTTTGTACACTGCCTTTGAGATGGATTTAGTCCCTATATCAATTTTGGTGCATTCTAACTAAATTCAGTTATTATCGTCACATACAGCGGAACCTCACTGGGTTAATGTTGTTGTATTGATTCATTGATCATTTTGCTTTGTTTCATTGATAAGAACCATATATATTTATTTCCCACTCAGGTATTGGCAAATGAACTGAATATTGGATATGAAGATATGAGCAATCAACAGGCAAGTCATCCTTTTTGCAGATTTGATTGATCTCAAAAAAAAAAAATCTCCACAATTAATCTGAATTTCAATTATTATTTTTTCACTACAGGTTTTGAAGTTCAATGGAACTCCAGTTAAAAACATCCATCATCTAGCTCACCTTGTAGACTGTAAGCACACACACACTTCAGATCAATTCTCAGTTATTTATGATTCATGCCCCAACTTTCCAAACTCTTTAATTTCCTGCCCATTGAATGACCAGCATGCAAAGACAAGTACCTAGTATTCGAATTCGACGACAACTACCTCGTCGTTCTGGAACGAGAAGCCGTCATAGCTGCTTCATCCTCCATTCTTAAAGACTACGGGATTCCGTCAGAGAGATCCTCGGACTTGCTAGAGCCTTACCTCGATGTCTCAGGCGAAAACAACGCCGTTGATCGAGATATCGGTGATAGCCCGAATTCGAATTTGGAGATCAGTTTTGATGGTCTTCTTTGGGCTTGAATTGCTTGATCATAATTTATTCATCGTGGCTTGCCATTAAAAATTTGTTGTTGTTAGAGATTTTGCTGGCAAATATCTACAATTTTGGTTTACAAGCTCTAGATTCGGTTCGGTTTACGGTTTTTTCTGTTGTAAGTTAATTTAGTTAGGTGAAAAGGGTGAAGGGCGGGAATTATAGAGACTCTTCCCATACTTGATGTTGCATTTGATGTACATATGTACCTTTGTCATTCTTCATTTCTTCCATTTTTTGAATAAATTTTATGTAATTTTTAAGGGGATTTAACTAATTTACACCCCGTTGAATTTGAATGTGTATGAATTGTCTTGAAAATGCATAAAAATCTTGCATTATAATGTAAGATAATGCGCATTTTAGCACTATCCAAAGACACCCTTAGGAATAGGTTTAATAATTAACTTGGGATTGTTTTGGTTTTATTGAATCATTAGTTCATCAGCATGTGAAAGTTTACAAACAATTGAAGTTTACAGAAAAGGGTTCTGTAACCTTTGACATTGTTCAAGAGGTTATCGAAAGAGGTCTTGAAGCCATTAAGATATTCAACACCCACGTCCTGCTAACTGTTTGTCTTTTGCTGTGCTTGCGAGCGTTATTCAGTGGCGCTTGGGTGCTTGCTAGTGCAGAACCTTCTAAATAATGTTTATACTTGTAAACCTGTAAAACTATATAGTTTACAAACAATTTAAGTCAAGTAGACAATACAATAATTTCTGTACAGTACATAACTACATTTACTAGTCACCATTACTTTCTCTTCATCAGTTGCAGAAGCATTTAGAAACAAAACATCATCATAGGTGAATAAGGTGATAGTTAGGACTTTGGTGCAGGATTGATTATTGATCTTCAAGAATTTGTTTAGCTATGTCACTGAGACACTGACAGTGTTCTAAAAAACGCTAGGCAGAGAGGAACCGCCTAGGCGGCCTAAACAGGCGCCTAGACAGACTAGACGGGTTGGAAGGCCGGAGCACCTTCCAGCGCTTAGGCATGGCCTAGACGGAGCTAGGCGGGGATTTTGAGAACAGTGGTCACTGATGAAATGGGCGTCCGAGAAATAGAAACTCCATAACCATGATGCAATGAAGCCGACATGGTTTACCATTGGAAAGTAACAATTAATCTTATAAGCAAAGGAAAGACTTATCATCCAATGTAATTTACAACCACAAATCATTCATTCATGTATACTACTAACTAAAATCCTCTCATTTCCTCAAGCAAAACAGTCAGGAATCAAAGCTAAAGAACACCATATCTGACATTCAAATGTGTAAGAATTGATGTTAAAAAATCCAACCTGGATTACACAGGTCATGTAGATTTTGCATCCTCCTTATCTTTCGCTGCAGCTTCTTCCTGAAGCTTCTTCCTCCAATAGTCATCCAATGGAGGACCAAATATCGCCTTGCCTGAAACCACACCTATTCTACAAACCAAAACCACAAACACACATTGGTTGGCATGTCAGCCATTGATTTCAATTGTAAAATTCAATCAACTCATCAAGCGAATTACATGAAACCACACATTGGTTGGCATGTCAGAAATTGATTTCAATTGTAAAATTCAATCAACTCATCAAGCGAATCACATGAATCTTCCAATAACACAGCTTCTAGTGAAATCAAATTCATCAGCTATCAATATCATAACGTTGCAAAACAATTCAATAATCCAATCAATTCATCAAGCTAATTACATGAATCTTCTCCAATAACATAGCTTCTAGTAAAGGCAAATTCATCAGCTATCAATGTCACAACGTTGCAAACAATTCAATGTAGAGCTACGATCGTCTTATACCACCCGCTCGTACCAATTGCAGCATAAATCATCATGAGAAATCCGAATTCGAGCCGATTAAGTAAATAGATTAAGATTTATAGATTGAATTATTGAAACTACACCTATTCTACAAACCAAAACCACACACATTGGTTGGCATGTCAGCCATTGATTTCAATTGTGAAATTCAATCAATTCATCAAGCGAATTACATGAATCTTCCAATAGAAGAGGCGATTAAGTGATAGATTAAGATTCATAGATGGAGGAGAGAGAGGAGAAACATACAAGGCAGCTCCGATGACTAAAGGCAGCGACAGGAATCTTCCCCGGCGGAACATTTATTCTCTCTAATCCAAACCACGGTGGTGGTCGTTTACCTAGATCTGAACTCTGAATCAAAGAAGTTAGAGAGATTAGAAGAGATCTGAGCAGCGCTGTAATGGCGAGAGCAGAGGCGGTGATGGCGAGAGCGTTGGACGGCGGCGGCCAAGACGGGAGCGGTGAAGAAGACCACGTTGGTCGTTTTCAGTATTTGTGAAAGCGGAAAGGAAAAGTTAACACTCCCGTCTAGGGCTGGGTAAAACCCGGTTCGGACTGGGCCGGACCGGCACTAGACCGAGACAATTTCGATCCATCATTGCCGGTCCGGACTGGGCAAAATCTCGGTCTATAAATTCTTAAAAATAAAAATATAAATTCATATATATAATAATAAGTGTTATGTTATACTCCAATTTTATTTTTTTATTATTATAAATTTCACTTTTGTGATATATAATTAATAATATTATATTTTTAGAAATAATATATAGTTTTCTTTAAAAATATTAATTTTTAAAATAATAATAATAATTAAGTCCAAAAATCTCCAAAAGGGTCGGTCCGGTCCTCGACCCATAGATTGGGGGAAATCGGTCCGATTTTGTGGAGTTTTGGATCCAACCACTGAACCACCCATTCAGGAGTTTTTCTTCGACCTTTTGCAAAGTGCAAACCCAACCTCGGTGCCTCGGAGATAAAAGCAGCAAAGATTTATTTATCGAAACGCAAACACACCTTTAGTTTGAATAGAACTTGTGTTTATCGAATCTGTTTTGGGTATATTGAATCATTAGGATTAGGTTTAATGGAGTTTGGTATATGGGGGCCCGGGGCATTGGCGTGACGGTCGAAGGGTGAAGGGTTTTGCCAATTGACCCGTGTTTGAGTATGGGCGTGAACAGGTGGAAATTGCCCTACGGTTGAGGTGCTTGCACCTCTTTCCAGCCGTGGGAGCCGCCCCATCTCCACTCACTCGGCCCTCACTCGCTCGACACCGTTGTGCCCCCCGTGACTTACATCTTCCACGATGACCCAGGGTAGAGTGCGGTGAGAGCGCCTAGGGTGAGCGTAATCACCTTTTTGCTAGTTTGGTATATGGGGTCATTGGATTCTGGATTAGAGATTCATGTGATGTGACCAATAATCCTAATTTACAACCCACTAAATTATGGTGTGTTTGGATTGGCCTAAAAAACGTATTAATTGCATTAGATCCTGCATTATAATTTAAGATTAAGCGTTTTTTTAAACATACCCTAGTGTGAGTAGAAACTTTTTGGATTTATTAAATCATTAGGATTAGGTTTGATCGAATTTGGTATATGGGGTCATTGGATTTTGGATTAGATTGGAAGATTGGATGTGATATAAATCAGTTTTTTAAGTGCATATTGTGTATAGATCACAAGGCAATGTTTAAAAAAACGGATCCTAAACAGAGAGAGATCGTCCAAAGTCTAGACGGTCTAAACAAACGTCTAGATGGATTGAACGTTTTTTTAAGACGGGATAGCACCTTCTAGCATCTAGACGGAACCTAAACGAGAAAAGGGAGCTAGACGATTATTTTTAAAAGTGTGCTATCAGGGTTAATCGAGTCAATTTTTCCAGATTACGAGCTCTATATTGGCAACTCCTTTAAGAAATTGTATTGCCAAGAACACCATTTTTATGACCAAAAGTTTTCTGTGGATAACGTGCAAAAGACTTGTAAAAACTGTTACAAAACGCGTCTAAAATAATTTAATTAGACTTTTTAAATATAAAAATGAATTAAACAAATTGCAATTTGTCGTTTTATAGCCGTAAATCTTACTTCTCACGTTCAAAATTTGGACGTAGAATAAATTGGGCAGCCCATGCTTTATTCAATGCCACAAATTTCTTTATGCATGCTGAATCATGGTTTGAATTTATGCTTTTTCACCACCAAAACTTGATAATATAGATCTTAATTCTCAAAAGTGTTAAGCTTTTAGTATAAAGTAACAATTGGTTAATAAATCAAGGAATAGAAAATAAGGTTATTGAAGAAATTATGTGGGTCGCTAAGATAGAGATTGAGTAGAGACGTGTCTATACGAGCTAGTATATATGTATGTTAGGTCTAACATATAAGTTTATTAAGATCATTTAACACTTAGATATTAGTAAATTAAGTAAACTAGATAACAAATACTGTAAGTAACAATTAGATAAGTTCAATCCAAGGTAAATAATGTGCTCATGATCATACCTACTCTGATGGTATAAAGATATATATATATATATATATATGCGGGTTGGCGGGTAGGTAGATTAGATCTGTTCGTACGAATACACATATACGTTAGGTCTATCACATAAGTTCGGTTATATTTCATCATAAAACCAATTATTAATAGGAAAAAATAACTCAAATATATATAGTATGTTGGTTTTCAAATGTAGATAGGTTTTATTCTCGACCATCATAACTATTTGTTTTGACACCACTTTTTTTTTAATTTTAACGTATGGCTTAAACTATCATTTCATACCCATCGTGGCGATAAGGGTGTTCTTCAATTCAATGCCCAAAATTAAGGGTGACAACCTCGCAACAAAATATCATCTATCACACTTCACTCGATCTAAGCAACGGAAAAAGGACTTTGGGCGAAGAAATTCGTCGCCCAAAACCCGTTTTCTTGTACTAGTGTTGTATTGTGTTTGTGCTTGATTGATTATTCATAATCTAATTATATAAACAAAAAAAAATCTGAGTTACACGAAAAGATTTAACGTGAGACTTTTTTTTTGGTTCATAAGAGGCACTTAGGCCATTACAACGAGGATGGGAGATTCGAACTCGTGACCTAATAATTATGAACGCCGTCACCTACCATCTTTTGATGTGAGACTTTAAGTATAAGGACATCTAATTTAATAGCAAAGTCCATGTAATGACCATATGCCACCTAACAAGCTCTACTGAATTGAATCTTCTTACATTCATGAAAAAGATAACATTCATTCTTCTACAAAGTGTAGCATTTATTTGAATAATCTTACCCTTAATTGACTCTCTTAGAGTTAGTCAAGAGCTACTAATAAGTTTTGTTTGGTCAATAGAGCTAGTAATAAATAGTACCTAATAATTCACTTATTTTGACTAAAATAAAACAATTTAATTGGTTTACTTATATATATATATATATATATATATATTAAATCAACATCTTGAATTCAAAAAAAAAAAATATTTGCCCAAGTCCTACCAGGGTGTACGTACTCACTTCGTCAAAAGAAACGTTTGAAGAAGTCCTACAATATTTAATGAAATAATATATTAATAGTTACTTCAAATATGGGCTAATATACGAACACAAAATATATTTACTTCATTGGAAAGTAATGCCATAATATACTATATATAGTTTTGACCTTAAAAAGGTTTATTAAGGGGAAATTATAGCAAATAATCTTATTACAATACCAATTTTTTCCCTTTCAATTTTTAGTTCATATGATCATATGTGTACAAAAGAAATACCAATAAAACAACTATTTTCCTATATTTTTCACTTAGGACTCATTATAAGAATTTTTAAATGAAAAGAATTTACTAGATTTTATTTATTAGGATTTTTAAATATTTATATGAGAAATAATAATTTTTTGCATATATTTATGAGAGTTATTATTTTTCTTAGAGTTAGAGTTTAGTTTCAAAATCAATTATTCTTATTATGTATTGCAATGCCCTAAATTAAAACGATAAAACAAAAGAATGATTTTTTATATTGTATCCCAAGTGCTTATAATAAATATTTTTAATTAGAAAATTTTGGTTAAGTGTAATTTTATAAGATTATTTAATATTTTATTTATAAAATTTATCATTTTTCTTACTTTCTAAAACTAACATGCTTATAATATACCTTTTCTTTCAAAAATTAATCTTATAATTTTTATTCTATTGATTAGGTAATATTTTGATCAAATTCCGTGATTAAAGGCATTCTGATGAATGAGAGCTTTGAGCTCTCTCATACAAATCTTATCAAGTGAAGCTAAGACTTTGTTCGGGACCAACATTTTGTAGATGAAGGAAACCTTTGCCTAATCTTATCAAGAGCAATAGATGCATACAAATCTTATCAAGTAGCATGTGTACTTCAAGTTAGAAGTTCAATTGGAGCCTTTGCCTAATTTGCTAGACAATTGAGAGTGAAGAAAAGGATGGGCCAGCCATGGAAAATTGTAGAGAACATGAATAAGTTGTGGAGGAAGAGATGATTGTTAAAAAGAAGGGGAGATGTTAATAAAAAATCTTATTAAATATTTTTTTATTGTTTAATTAATTTAAATACATTTTTTCGTTATTTTATCCGAATTTTTCTGTACTTCAGCTTTTTTCATACCAAACATTCAACTAGCTTTTGTGTTATAAATCCAGCTTCATTTTCGGTTTCGAAATGTCGAATGGAGCCTAAATAGTCGAATCTTAAAGGAGATCGAATCTTAAAAATAAGTGATATATACATACAAATCTTATTAAGTGAAATTGAATGAGCTAAACTAGTATCCCTAAAATTTGCTTCTAAAATTTTATCCGATTATTAATTTTTATTTCGATCTCTCGATCTACCGAACAGGTCCAAATATATAGAACACTTTCCTTAATAAAAATCAAACAAGTGGGGCCTAGCCAGCTCTTATAGTAGACCGCCTTCCTTCTAGAACACCAAGTGGGCCCCCACAAACATATTCAAACACTAGAGATTTCCTTCTAGAAGACCACCCCATCTTTGTCTTTATCATCACATTAAAACGTGAACCAAAATGAAAATTCTAGGTGGGTCCCGCATAAAAAGTAAAAAGATGTCGACCGGAAAATATAATATAAATAAATAAATAAAAAGTGCAATTTTCAAGCTCCCGAAATCCAAATTGTTAAGCCCCGTTTGGTATGTTAAAAGAATTAAAAATCCGAATGGAATAAGGAATTGAAATAATCCATTCCAAAGAACTATGGTTTAAAGTTTAAGTGTTAGAACTTATAATTTACGGTTTATGGTTTTTTAAATTTATTATTTGGGATTTATGAATTTTAGGGTTTTAAAGTTAACATGAAAATTTAAAATTTCTTAAAATGAATAATATATTTTATTTTCTGCTGAAATCAATTTTATCTACAGACTTGGAATGATCCATTCATGAAAATAAAATCAATTCTAAATTTTAAACTACCAAACAATATATCGAAATCAACCATTCCTGATTCCTAATTTTTTATTCCCACGAAATAAAACCAAACAATGCCTAATTTTGTACCATTCTTTCTCTTAATCTTCTTGCCACCGGCCCTTTAATTTTGAATAAAGTGTCAAATTAGTTAGTTTTTATCCCATCTCTCATTCTTCTTCTCCTTCTTGTAACCATGATTTCTCTTGTGCACTTTTTACATCACATATATACACACACATTTCTTCCTAAGAACACTCCCATACCAAAAACCACACACAAAAAAAAACTATCTTTCTACTTCTTCTTCTTCTTCTTCTTCTTCACTTTCCCTTTTCTTCTCTTCCCCATCTTTCTGATCCGAAATCAGAATATGGGTGAGAAGAAAGTTGTGGATTTGTCAAGGTTCTTTCTCTTCGAGGCGGCCGGAGATTCGGAAGCTGGTTTTGATCATGATCATACAAGTTTGGTGTCACTAGGCATGGTGGGTGATCAAGAACATGATGATGCTGATGTTGATGCTGATAATGATGATGATGATGCCGAATCTTGTAGTTATGATGTGGGTTATTGTGATACATCACATTCAAGAGATACCCAAGTTGAGATTTTAGAGAAAGGGCATGATGATCACTATGATGATCATACACATCATGATGAGGAGGAGGATTTGGATGAAGATATAAGGGATGATTGCATTGATGATGATGATGATCATGGTTATGATGATGAGATGGTGTCATCAGAAGTGACATCAACAGCAAATAGCTATGCATCAAGAAAGTGTGCTGGTTCAAGCAAGAGGAAGATGAGTGAGATTGAGAAAAGTAGGCTCTTTTGGGAGGCTTGTTTGGCATCTTAATTAGTTCAATTCCTCAATATATATGTTTTTTTAGTTTTAGAGTCTGTTTGGATCGCGCATTATAATACAAAAGCTTGTATTATAATGCAGGATTTAATGTAATTTTGCATTAAATCCTGCCTGATCCAAACAGGCCCTTAATTGTCTTATACAATGTTTGCTTATTGAAAGAGAAAGGAAAAAAGTTAAGAGCTTGATTTTTTTTTTATTATCTAGCTAGGTTTAAAACTTTACCTTTCAAGAAAATAAGAAAGGAAAGAAAAGTGGCTTGTTGGTTGAACAAGCTAGGTATACTCTTCTTTTGAGATCCAATGCAAATGGTGATCTTTTATATATATAAAAAAAATTGTACATATTGTCATATTGATATACTGTTTTTTTTTTGTTCATGATCTATATAATATATGGAGATGTAAGCCCAAGTGATTAGGGTTGTAAATTTGCAGCCTTTTTCCATTTGTTTTCTCTTATTCATCAGTTATATATTGATTAGGATTGGAGTAACCATTTAAACATGTACTTGATTTTGTGGAAAAATAATACTAGTAAGCACGTGTATATATATAGAGAGAGATTATGTTTACAATGAACAAAATTTTATCATTTAGATTCGAAAGATGTGGATGCAGAGAAAAGACTTTAGAATGCATGGTTAGACAATCTCGGCTGGTGGATTTTCTGGGATCGAATATGTTCCAACTTGTCGAGAAAACATCACTATTTAAGAGGCATGTAAAACAACGAAATAAACAAACATTTGGAATTATATTTGAACAATTGTAAAATATCGAAAAAGACCTAATAGACCTCCAAAAACAAAATCATCTATCCTCTCAATTGGGCATCATCAAAAAACAAATTCACTTAATAAAGAAAAAGAATATTTTAAAATTTCACAAAACATATCGGAAACAATGGACGAAAACGAAACATGTAAATTTGACCGATACCAATATAAGTTATTTTCATAAAATAGCAAATGGTAGGAGGAGCATGAAAGTTAGTAGGAAATTAGAACCGCTAAAGGAACACATTATTACAAGAGAACCAAACATAGGGGATGAAATACTGTCTTAGAATAATCCTCTTCGTTACATCAGGAAAAAATATTGTCTTAGAATTTATGATCTTCGTGCCCAAAATCATGAGAACAAATGGCCCAAATTTTGAATCTAAATAAGCCCATTCTCATCTATTGGGCCAAATTTATTGACCTGCTGGGCCCAAGCATGTGAGCCTGGCTTATTACTAGCCTTTGGATCATAAACTAATAAGGGCCCGTTTGTTTCAATACGTGGAATCGAGTTGAGATTCCTTTATCGGATTGGACTGGGAATGACTCACACCTAAATTTTGACATGAATATTCATATAAAGTGTATTATGTTGGAATGGGAATCACTCATTCCCATATGATCATACCTGTTGTGGAAACAAACAATAGAATTGTTTTGGCGATTCCAAACCTATAACATAATACAATCAAATCGGCCCTAGTAGATTGTTTCACTTTTTTTTTTATCGGAAAAGGAAATATGGAGGCTCAATGTCTAGTATAAGTTTACCCTAGGACATTATCGTAGATGAGACCACGGAGGACGGGGTCAACTATCATTCTGCCAAGGGTAATCTGTTGTAAAGTTGGTCTTTCTGAATTTGCATAAATACTCCAGAAATAAAAGTTGTATAGCTCACAAAGAATGTCTGAATTCTGAAACCACCATCTCGATCTCCCACGAGCATGTCCTTGCATCACTGATGAATGATGAGTGATAATATTGATCAGACACAAAATTATCTCCCTCAATCTCGATACGAGAGATATCACGAGGAATAGCTTCTAACCAACTTATTCATGTTAGTCACTCTTACCAATTTTTAAGTAGACTTTTTAGTTAGAAAAATATCATATGATTTAACTATGCTAAACAAATTCTTTCCTTCTTAAAAAAAAGCAAATTTTATATATCACTATGGATTTTGGAATTTTCTTTTAAATTGTTGCATTTAACAAAATGAGCTAATTAGCTATTGTGACAAGGAATGACTTAACTTTATTGGTAGTCAATTTATTAATGGAAATGCTCCCCAAATTTCCATCAACTTCCTCTTATTATTTTTAAATGTGTTGATTTTGTATTTTCATAGACGTCATTTTGGACTACATAATTATGCAGTTATATTATACTAATTAAATTTAATGACGAAGGCTTGCATTACATGAGTGAATCTACAAGAATATCCCTAGTACATTCCCAAACCTCAACTAGCTTATATATAAAACACACAATGACGTATCAAATTTCAAAATTAATTTTTTTTATAAACTCATATACATACACTACTTATCATTTGAACTATCACAGCATTCACGACTTTAATTGACTCTAATTAATTTCCCAATTATAAAGACACATAAAAATTCATCTAATTTTATCATATACATACTTACTTTTAGAAGAAGAAAAAAAGAAAAAAAAATATAGACGAAATAAAGTAAGAGTTTGATTCAAATAAAAAAACTCTTATCATGAAAAATGAAAAATACACAATAAAGTACGAAAAATGAATTATCAAATACAAAAAGTGTAATTTGAAAAGTGTACTACAAAAAATATGAAAAGTGCACTACAAATTATGAAAAGTGCACTATGAATTAGGAAAATTACATTTCTTTTCATTTTTCAAGATAAAAGTTTTTTTTTTTAATTTGAACCAAACTCATAAAGTAAAGATTCTAAGTACCCAGGCATGGTCGAGGGCAGGTTAGGGTCGGCTCCAGCCTATCCTAAAAAAATTTAAAAAAATAGTGAAAATTAAAGGTAATTTAATTAAAAAAATAGAGAAAATTAAGATAATTTTAGTACAAATAAGTTAAAATTAAAATAAATTTGGCCTATCAAGATAAATTTAGTACTACATAAGTGAAAATTAAAATAAGTTTACTATTTTAAGGTAAATTGAATCTACCCGAAATTTAATTTCTGGTTCCGTCTCGAGAAATACCCGACATATCTGATAAATTAAGAGACCAATAAATTTAGTAAGTAACAAATAGACATAAAAAACACAAAGATAAAATAAACAAGCACATAATAATACAAATAAATATGTTGAGGGGTATATAACTATATATTGGTTTGGTTATTTATTTGAATGCTTTTGTGTACCTATGTTGATTTGGTTTCTTCAATTTTTTATTTATTGTTGGCTCAAGAGATTTGTTTAAATAGTTTTTCTAACTTATATCCTCAGGGAATAGATTAAATATATTATTATTATAAACTAAAATTCTAAGAAAAAAATTAATAAATCATGTTGAAAAAATTAATTAAACGTTAATTAATATAACTCAAAAAAATTATTTCATTTTAAGACTCTTAATTTATATCCTTAGAATATAAATTAGAAAAATCATTGTTTAAAATCAAATATAACTTTGGATATATCTATGTGCACTTAGCTACATAAGTGCACGATAAGACTTCCTACTATGAAGTCATATTGCTCGTGACAAAAATACTTTTACATGCATTTAATAAAAGTGAACCGTACCTTAAAAATTAAGGAACAAGGGTCCCACCTTCATGGAAAAGGATACATACCATAAAAATGAAATAACGTGTGGGACTTATATTGCTATATTGAATTTGGTAGATATCGATAAGCTTTAATTTCCGCGAGCAACTTACAAATATAATATGAATTTCTATAAAAATAATGAATTAATAAACAAATATATGATGCATAAACTCATACGGTATGGTAAAAGGTTGAATAAAGAAGAATCGAGTCGGTCAATGAAAATCGATTTATCTAATTAATTTATATATGTTATTAGTTAGTTTACGAATTTATAGTTTACCACCAAAGATAGATTCCTCGTTAACAAAAATTATTTAAACATATTAATTGTCGACAACTAAAAAACTTCTACTAATTTAGACCGGCTTTGATGTTATATTATGTGTTTTTATTTATATGTTGGATATCTTGTTTTCTATAGTTATATCGAAACATTCTCCGCGTACTTGGTATAAAGGTGCATATTTATCGTTCAAAGTAAAGGTGTGTATATGTGCTCTCAAACTCTGTCTGTATAAAATTATATTTAGAGTTAAATAACAACTTAAATAACCGATAATTTGACGTATCTGGAGAGAAATAGTAGTAGTTCATTACTAATATATAGAAAAATAAATCCATTAAAATAATAAACCTATTAAAAATCTTATTTTTAATTTTAAAGGACTCCTAATTTTATTTTATCTTAAGGTTCATATAAGGTTGATGGTAGCAGAGATGAGGATGCTACAGTGGATGAGCGGACACACGCTCCTAGATAAGATTAGAAATGAGGTGATCAGAAGCAAGGTGGGTGTGGCCAGTATAGGGGACAAGTTGAGAGAATTGAGACTGCGCTGGTTTGGTCATATACAAAGGCGAGGGTCCGGGGAGCCAATCCGCAGGTGCGAGATTCTAGATTTGGGAGACTTTCGTAGGAGGAGAGGACGACCGAAGAAATGCTGGAAGGATAGTATAAGACATGATATGAGTTAGTTGGGGATTTCAACAGAGTTGACAGCTTACAGGTACAGGTGGAGGAAGAAAATACGAGGCTACAAACCTACGAGGCTGCCCACGAGAGTCGAACCAATGACCTCTGATTACTACTTTTAGAGGTTTAGTCGATTGACTAGATATCCGAAGGCTTAGCTTGTTTATTATTAATCCCACTACTTAATGCTTTAATACTCTTAATTACATCATACAAAGACAAATCCCTAGCCAATATAACCACAACAAATCCAACAATTGTTGGAGAAATTATAATTTTCTATTATATATGTATGTATGTGGAAATATTTATATTTATGTTAAATAAGTACTATAATTAATTAATATGATTGGTGCAATGTACGTACTATATACTGCGGTTGAAACTTTTGATATGAGTGACATAAAAGGTACCACATGCATGTATAATATGATAGTGTGACCATATACATGCATGTACTTTTTTTCTCTTCTTTTCTTAAGAGTTTCATAAGTTTAATCAATTTAAATTTATTATGCCTAGCTATATTTGGTCCCATAACATAAATTCTTCTATCGTTTTGTATACTCATTGAAAACTAATTAAATTTTGTCCATTTATAGTTTAAGGAGTTTGGTTTAAATTAAACGAACTGTTATCCTGAAACGAATGTACTTTTCCTAGTCATACTGCATTTTTCCTACTTTAGAGGGCATTTTTTCGCATTTGCACTTTTCGTACTTTGTAGTGCACTTTTCGTACTTTTTGTAATGTGCGCATTTTTTTCATATTGCATTTTTTGTATTTTATAATGCACTTTTGTATGAAAAGTGCACTATTAATTAGAAATAGTGCATTCGTTTCACGTTTTAGGATAAAAGTTTGTTTTATTTGAACCAAATTCATAGTTTATGTGACCTTTTTTCTAATGATTCTTTTTTTTCTATTTAATTTTCAATAATGTTTAATTTTGAATACAACAAAAAGATTTATAGGACAAAAATATGTACTAAAAGTATTTATATTATAAATTTACAATCATTTATCAATTGCAAAAACTGTATTAACTATGTTATATTTTATTAATATTTTTTTTAAAACAACAACTATGTTGAACGTCAAACTAAAATTTAATCAATCTAACAAGACCCGGATCTGGTTCTAGCTCCAACAGACCCGGGAATCGAAACCTTAATCAGAACCTTCAAAATAAATAAATAAAATAGACCTTTTGTTGGCCAGTAACGAAAACTGCGATCATGACACTTTTGATCGCAATCACGATTTTCATTATCTAGCCAACAACAAATTCTATTGGCAAATCACAACCGTAGTTTCAACCGATTTCGATTGAAACCAGCGGGACACGAGTTCGGGGAACCGAGACTGAAACTGTGGTTGGAATTGAACCGACAATTTCAGTTCCGACCAGTTTCATGTCAATTCCGAACCGGGCAGTTCCCCGATTTTACTGGAATCGGACCCATATCTATATATAACATAGTCATGCATGCCTTCGGACATGAACCGGCCAAGAAATATCTACATGCATTTTCTTTATCTAGCCAACAAAAAGTTCTGTTGGCAAATCGCAACCGTAGTTTCAACCAATTCCGATTAAAATCGACGGGGCATGAGTTCGGGGGAACCGGGACCGAAACTGTGGTTGGAATTGAACCGAAAAATCCAACTCCGACCAGTTTTATGTCAGTTCTGAACCGAACAGTTCTCCGGTTTTACTGGAATCGGACCCAGATCTATATAACATAGTCATGCCTTGGGACATGAACCGGCCAAGAAATATCTACTACATGCATTTATACCAATTCAAACATCAAGCTATATATGGATGCAATCCAAAAAAATCTTCATCCAATTGCATATTCATGTACTTCTAAAATATTGTATATATAGCTTTATTTAGGTCAAAATATCAAACATCAAGCAATATATGAGTTGTTATCCGGACAGAGATGGTTAGGTATGTATTTTTGGCTCTTAGCATTGTACTCTTCTATATATGTTGTTTTGTGAGTGAATTGACGAAAGTGTCCTTGAATTTAATTTAGTAAGATTCTTCTTAATTAACCTTGTTTTGGGGAGGCTTATTCCACTAGTATTTAGAATAAACACTAAGATTCCTCTTAATTATATTAACCCACCACGTAGCCACCCACTCTGACGCACATTTACAAGTCAAATGTATGGTTAGTTGAATTTAAAAAAGAAATAAATTATACTTTTTTAATAATTCAATAATGAGTGTCACTTGACATATTTTAATCTATTTTTTCTAGTTTTATTATTAGTAAGTAAAAATAATTGTATAAATCTACTATAGGAGATGAAAGATTCTAACGAGATTGAGAATATTTAACTAAAAAACCATATGATTTTTAAATCATCTTAAATTATATATGTATAATATAGTTACTTTATTTAATTATTTTTAATAGGATTTTGTTTTTAAAATTGGTATTCGTATCCTATATCATTAGGACCTTGGGACATAGTTTAGAAAAATCATTTGAGTTTATAACTTATAAGACAAACTCCAACAATAATAACTCAGGGTAAATTCCGCCTCAAGAAAAACGAGAAAAAGAATAAAAAGCACGAAAAAGGAAAAAGAACGAGGTTCTCTTTTATTGTCTAAAACAAAAAATAAATCTAAACGGAAGTATATAATAATTAACATGTTTACCGAGTTATTTATTATTATCATCATGATTGATCCAGTGAGGTTCCGCTGCCGCGGAACCTGAGAGATGATCAAGTTATTTATTATGTAATAAAATAATAACTAATTAACAACATGTTTATTCGTATTCATATCTAATAAGGATAAGATTCTTGAAAAAATCATTTAAATTGTACATTTCTTCTATGTCTATTATGAGGATAAGCTGTTAATGATGTTTCTCTGAAGTTGTATACATGTTTTCTTTGGTGGTACTATAATTATAAAAAAAATGGAGATGATTAAAAATATATATCAAATCTAAAACTCATAATCAGATATTTACAAAGAGTCAATGAACTTTTCCCAAATAATTAATTAAATGAATTACTTGTTGTTGTTGTTGAATGTCGACACTATATATTTACATCATAACGTACAAGAATATTACAATATTTGTTTATTGTATGAATGGAATACTTAGTGGAAGTCTTTAATCAAATACAATATAAGTCACCAATAATGTCGGAATGTTAGTTAAGTTGAGCAAATTCATCTCAACTTAATTGGTCAAATATAATTAAAAAAAAGGGATTAGAAAAATAAACTCGCCCAACTTTTAGCTTAGATTAGAATCTAATTAAAAGGCTAAATCTTTGTGTATGAGCAATTGAGCATGAGTGCATGACCCATTTTGATATTATCAAGTGTGACTTTGGTTTCTTTTGTAGGTAATGAGGTTTGACAAATCTCGTGCAAATTTCATGTGAAGCTAAATTACTTAGGTGATCAAAATGTTGATTAATATACTATTTAAAAAAACTATCACGTATATAAAACTGTGTAAACATGGTAGTTTTTCTATTCGAGAGTTGTGAATACTTCTAGAGAACACATATTCCGTCATAAAAGTCGTTATTCGGAATAAACTCAAAGGAGTCAAACCATGTTTTTTGCCAATGAGCTAAGGTGGGGGCGTTGAGCTTTGAATTGCTCAAGCCCAACTCGATAAAAAATAGGCGCCGAGCTCGAATATGAGCGTGGTCCAAGCTCAAATTTTTGATTGAGTTTGGTTAGTTCATTTAAATGTCCACCGAGTTTGATCATAGCTCACGAGCCGCTCATTTAATTCCTTTATAAAACAATTTTGCGATTAACTCGCTTACTTGCTCATTTTTAGGATGGTGAAATTAATTATTCTCTCCCACTACATTATATATAATATATATAGCAGAAGTTATTCCTGAATATTATATATGTATAATCGAGCTTGCTCGCGAGCATGTAATCGAGTTTGCTCATAAGCAAACAAATCGAATTTTTATGTGCTCAAATTTAATTTATTTATTTTTCGAGCCTTAAAATTATACTCAAATTCGACTCATTTTCAAACATACCCGAACATCAAATTTCTCAAAAAAAATTATATTCATTTTCATACCTAAACATCTTCCTAATTCCTTATATATATTTTTTTGGAATCAAGCTATAATCGAGTTTGCTCGTAAGCAAACAAGTCGAGTTTTATGTACTCAAGTTTAACTTCTTTATTCCTTAAAAAAAAATTTAACTTATTTATTTTTCGAGTCTTAAAATTATAGTCAAATTTAACACATTTTCAAACATACTTAAACATCGAATTTCTAACGAAAAATTATATTCATTTTCATACCTAAAAATCTTCCTAGTTTCTTATATATATAATTTTTTGGAATCAAGCCATTTTTATGTCAAAAGCCCATAAGATATTGGGTGGGCCGGCGGGGCCCAATAGAGAAATGTGGCCCCCACATAAAAAATGAGCGGCCAGGGTTTACCACGTGTCCCTCCACTTTAGGGTAGAGAAGAGTCCCCGTAACTACAAAGAAAAAAAAGAAATTTATTTTCTTAAAACAATTTTTTTTCCACAAAAGGACAAAAGTGGAGGGCTCCCATACACGCACGCACACGCATACGAGCGTACTCGCCCACTTAAAAAACGTTTCAACGTTCTGACAAAAGCCATGCCGTCGTCACGCGCTTTCCCGCCCACTACACGACAAACCACGTGTCCTATTCACGAATTGACAAGTTTCTCCTCCGTAATTCCGTGGCCAGAGTAGGGGCATTTTCGGCATACTGCACTCTGCAAGTTGGAAAAAGGAAGCCGAGCCGAGCCGAGCTGAGCTGAGCCGAGATGAAGCCACCTGCGCCACGTGCTTTAGCGTCGGCCGCACGCAGGAAAGCTCCTCTCTCTCGCGTATATTTTTTTATTGATAAAATATTACTTTTGTTTATAAAAAAGAAATATTAATAATTTTAAGTTAACTGCTCCCTTTTTTTATTTTGTTAACAAGTCATTAGTCAAGTGTAAAATGCTTAGTAAACTGTTTTTCCAAATAACTTGGAGTTTTTTTTTTCAAATGACTTGCTGACATAGGCTAAGTATATTGTATTAGTGCCCATTATAATGAGCTCATACTCTTAATTATAACTTTTTTTATATAAGGAGAGGATTAGGGAAGCAACTTATAAACAAGTGACTTTTATAGGGCATTGTGACGGATGAGGTTTTGAAGATTCGAATTAACTGCAAGTGAGAAGATGGAGATGCGACTAAACGAACAAGCAATGTAGTTCGTCGGCTCAATCTGTCACGGACAATGCTAATCACCAAGCACAGTATTGACCGGCTGTAAATTATCACATCCTCTTTTTTTTGATGGGTTGGGCCTTGTCCGGTTCAGCACTTTCATTTTTTGTGCCTACGTCCGGATCGGAGATCGGTTGGACCCCGTAAGGGGCATTGCTCCTCCCAAACCTCTCTGCTGCATACACACCGTCAAAGAATCTCGAACTCAAGACCTCTAGTATCAATTACCACTAGACCAAGAGATCATTAGTAATTATCACACCCTCTTAACTAGGTGATTGAGGGCAAATTTTGTCTGCAAACTTTGATTTTTTTTAATTTTATTTTTTCTAACATATAAAATAAGTTTTTTATATTTAAAAGTTATCGTCCTATTATTAAATGTATAAACTTTATTATAAAAAATAACAACTTATTAAATAAAAGGAGAAGTTTGGTTTCAAACTTCGGTCTGAACAGAAGGCCATCTACAATGTAGAAGTCAACCTACTACGACGCCCTCCGACGTACTAGGCATGCTATACTTTTAAATAACCCTATTCACGATAACACTTAAAAAAAAAAGAGGTATATACTCCAATAACAATAACATATTTTGGTTCAGACATTTACTCATATAATCTCAAATTAACATTTTTTTTTTTCAGCTGTAGGTTCCTAATCTATCATAAGAAAGTAAGAATATAATCTAGAAAAATCGTAATGATATATGTACTTGATTGCAAACTTGAGTATAAGTCATTGACTTGGTAAGAGACTAATTTTTTAAACTAAAAGGCTTCGATTTTAAATCCTAAGAATAGAACAATTTTAAAACTCGTGAGAGATTGATTTACTTCTCTTAATAAACTTATACAACACGAAATGATAGGAAATTAAAGAATTGGTCATAACATTTATATTTTGAAATTGAAATGAACATTTAGATTCCATATCACACACCTCAATAATTTTGAGTTGATCCATTCCAACTAAGGGAATATTCTTTTTTTTTTTGGTTTGTTGGAACTAAGGAAATATTCTAAAAATAATAACTTTAACTTCTTAAATCTTTACTTAAAAGTCAATCTCAATTACCAATATATTTAACACTTTGATGTCTAAAACACACCACAATAATTTAAGACCAAAATCCTTTCCGACAAAAAAAATACAATAAAAGCTACTCCCTCCGATTTAAAATAAGTGTCTTTTTAACACGTTATTTTTAATTATTTTAAGTGTCGTTTTAAGTTTTTTAGACAATTGATTAGGAGAGAGTTATGAGAATTCTTATTAGATTGTGTTTTTGTTGACTAAAAGTATTCATTCATTGGTCCAAAAAAGTGGTAAGTAATAAGATTGAGAAAAAAATTAAAATTTTGAGTGTAATTAATACTTTTCTTAAAACTAATGTCAAAATTTAAAACGACACTTATTTTGAATCGGAGGGAATAAAACAAAACAAACATAAATTTTCTCTCATACTTGCCACTACTCTTATTTAATCAATCTTCCAAAAAAATAAAATAACAACCACCACACTTTTTTCTTCTCCTTATAGTTAGTTTTCTAATTTATCTTCCAAATGAGATCTGGAATACATTTCCTCAATTTCTGTTATATTGTTTGCCACTTTGATATAATAAAGCAAAAATAATTATAATACAAATATGCTTATATAGCACGTCCTAAAAAATTCATATATTTTGCATCACATTTTTGAAAATTTTAAATATAGTCCCTTTATATATAGTTAAAGCTTATTGATTGATTCACATTCTAATATTTTTTTAAAAAGATGGTAAAAAATTTCAAACACAAAGAAATCATAGAAGTTTATATAATAAGTATTTTAAGGTTCTTTTGAACCGTATAATTGCTATAAAAAATGTATAATACCCCAACTTATAACATACTCCCTCCGTTTCAAAATACTTGTTCATAGACAAAGTTTCACACATATTAAGGGAAATTTTTTTTGCCCAAAATACCCCTATTAAATGCTCTTCTTTTTGTACTTTTTTTCACTTTTTGGGAGAAGTGTATGTATAATTAATGTGGGGTAGTATAATTATTAGGGGTATATATGGATAAAAATTTTGTATGAACAACTATTTTGAAACAAAAATAAAAGGTTTTAAGAACAAGTATTGTGAAACGGAGGGAGTATATTTTTACTATTATGTGTTGTTTTTTAATATTTCATTAATAGCTGTTAAAAATGAGCTAATTGTGAATGTGATTCACGAGGCATGAACTTAAAAATGAGTAAAATGTGGTACAATAATACAAATTTCAAAAACAAAAGAACAACACTTGAATTTCAAAGTCGTCTTAGGAACTAGGAAGTACAAAAGAACAGACTGTACATTTGCTCAAAAAAACAAGAAGTACGTACAAAATGTATCTAAAACCAGAAAGTTTTTTTTTTTAATTCACAAGATCATTTAAAGTTAAAAAACTATAGACATTGATAAAAACTTAATTGAACCAGGAAAAACCGAATAATCAATTTAATAAATTGTTTGTTGTTTGGAAGTCTATTGAACATACTTCATGAAATGTGTATTTTAACTTTCCTTAATCGGTTAGATTTAGAAATTAAAATCTTATTTTAGAAATCATCAACCCCTTTACTCCAAAAAAAAATTAAAAAAACTTTAATACAAATTCATTAATTTCTTTCTACAATAGACCCTTATTCTATATCATAAGGGCATATGTTAGAAAAATCGTTGATTTTTTTAATCCAATTTCCTCAAATTCCATCACAAATATTGATATATTTTCGCGGGGTACATACGCACAGATTTTTTTTAAAAGCGCACAGAATATCCGCGCAACGCCATTTCGCGCGAAATGGCGTTGCGCGGAAGGGCAAAAGCGTAAACTGGAAATGGGATTCGGGAAATGAGGAAATTGGCTAGCTCGAAATGGGCCTGCGCTCGAAATGGGCTTGCGCGGCCCGAAATAGACTCGAAATGGGCTTGCGCGAAATGGGTTTGCACGAAATGGGCTTGCGCGGCCCAAAAAAGGCTCGAATATTTTTAAGTATATATGTTCCTTTTGTCGAGAGCTTCGATTTGATATATTATACGCTTTAATCTGGCACCCGAGTAAAAAGTTATGAGCATTTGAAAATTGATGGTACACAAACTATTTTTACAAGTCATTTACTTAATTAAAATATTTTTATCATTTACTAGGTTGCATAGTTTCATAATGTAATTGAACCCAAGAGCGTCGAAACAATTAGTTATGGTTGGAATATCTTGAATCACACACTAAATTTATTAGCATATAACTCTTGAGGTTTTGTTCAAATATTCTTTAGTATTTTTTATTTTAATTCTCATATCTAATACAAAGTACTAAAAAGGGTCTTGATTGTGCTTAAATTAGTTAAGTAGTACACATTGTACTTCGTGCTTCATGAACAAGTAATCATACTTATCAATTTATTCATTCCACACCTTTACATTTAGGTGGTACAAGCAAATTAAATTTTTTTTGAACATTACGTGAGACTAAAATCTACACGGTGACTTAAAAACGGTCGACTTTTATAATATATTAATTTGATTATTTTTATCCTATACTCTAATTTTTTTATTATAAAATCTATTACATTCATCTTATACTATAATCATATAAGATAAATTTTAGAATATAAGAATTAAGTAACATTACATTACTATATATGTTGTATACTTGTGGGTTAAGATATTTGAGTTACTTAATATACTATATTAGTTAAGTATTATATACTAATACAACTATAATAAATTATTTTTGTGTATGTATATTTAGTGTTTGTTTATATTTAGGGTTTAGGGTTTAGGAATGTAACTTAGGGTTTAGAGTTTAAGTCGTAGGGTTTAGGAATTCAAGTTGGGGTTTAGGGTTTAGGATGTAGGGTTTAATATTTATGAATTCGACTTAAGGTTTAGGGTTTACTGTACAAGGTTCAAGGTTTAGGACTTAAATTGTTAAATCAACTATGATTAACAAAAAATTTAAAAAATGAACTAAACCCCCATTAAATAATAGTTTTAGGTTTTAGGAATTCAACTTAGGGTTTAGGGTTTAGGGTTTTGAACTAAACCCCCATTCCATTATGGAATAATTTTATTAAATATAATAATGTTACTAATATTATCGATAAATTTTGGCAAGTTGCGTTTGGAGTGCAATCCATTTTGGCAACTATGCCATCTAGGCATATTAATTATTTCATTTACTTATTTACCCTTCATTATTTTTAGTATTTACAATCCTTAAAAATAAATATTATTATAATATTTAGAAAGCGTATCCTTTTAATTATATATTATTATAATTAATATTACCAATATACAATTATATTTAGAGATCTTAAACCATTATAACGATTATAACGATATCGTATAAGAATGAACAATTCTAAACTATTATAACGATTTCTTATAAGAATGAACGATTTCTAATTCATTATAATGATTTCTTATAAAATGAGCGAATATCACAATTTCGTATAAGAATAAACGATTTTAAACCATTATAACGATTTCGTTCATTCTTATACCCTAAACCCTAAGAACCCTAGAGCCTATAATGGTCAATGCTACCTATTTTGATCAATATAAGAATGAACGATTCTAACCAATTATAACGATGTCTTATAGGAATGAACAATTCTAACCCGTGTTTAGGGTTTAGGGCTTTTAGTATTAAGGTTAGTTGGGGTTAATGTTTTAGGTTTTGGTTAGGGTTAAGGCTATAGCCTATAGGTCTTAGGGTTTACTCCCTCCGTTTAGTTTTACTTGACCTTCTAGACTTAATTTCTTGTTTAGTTCTATTTGTCCTTGTAGGTATTTTATCCAAAATTTCTCAATATTACCCTTTGTATTACCCAATCAAAAGTAAAACACATTTAATAGATTTATCATTCACCTTTTTCCAATATGAATTTAATATGGGTAATTTGGTAAGATTAGAACGTCTTAATATATGTGTTAGGTCATAAGGACAAGTAGAACTAAACGGATGGAGTAGTGTTTATGCTTTAGGGTTTTAGCGTTACCCATTTTGGTATTTTATCCACTTCCTATGATTTCAAATGGTAATTTTAAAATTCCTACATTTATATAAAAAAAATCAAATTATTTTAAACCAAATATGATTTTTAAATTCCTATGGTATTCAATTCATGAGAAATCACTTACTTGGAAAATAAGGGTGTATTTGGACATACAAGTTGTTTAACTAGTTGTAGTTAAAATTAGAGTTATAGTTGAATAACTAGGTAAAATATGAGTTCGACTTGAAAAAAATTCACAAGAAGTAGTATAAAATGAACGATTCTAAAAGATTATAACGATTTCTAATAACTAAGAATGAACGGTTATAACGATTAATTCAAAAATCATTATTGTAAAGGGCTTGCCTAGGTCTTGTGTAAATTTTAACTTTATTTATTTGTGAATAAATACCATTAATTCAAAAAAAAATCATGGTTGTAGTATAAAATTACACAAAGGATTTGGGGGATTTGGGGTTTAGGGTTATGTATCTTCTTAAAGGATTTGGCTTCTTTAGTATAAGGCTAAGGTTTAGTATAAAATATTGATAACTCATTGTTAACTCATTGTTTCGATGCTCTTGGGTTAAATTACATTATGAAACTATGCAATCTAGCAAATGATAAAAATATTTTAATTAAGTAAATGACTTTGTAAAAATAGTTTGTGTACCGTCAATTTTCAAATGCTCATAACTTTTTACTCGGGTGTCAGATTAAAGCGTATAATATATCAAATTGAAGCTCTCGACAAAAGGAACATATATACTTAAAAATATTCGAGCCTTTTTTGGGCCGCGCAAGCCCATTTCGTGCAAGCCCATTTCGCGCAAGCCCATTTCGAGTCTATTTCGGGCCGCGCAAGCCCATTTCGCGCGCAGGCCCGTTTCGAGCTAGCCAATTTCTTGAAATCCTTTTTAAATATTCCGTATTTGCCCTTTCCGCGCAACGCCATTTCGCGCGAAATGGCGTTGTGCGGATATCTGTGTGCGCTTACAACTTTTTTCGTGTGTATAAATCAACAGCCTATATTTTTAATTTTTTCCGCATATACTGATTTCTCATGCACTGGTCCTCCCAATACTAAAAATGGTAACATAGCAGGTTCATGCACTGGTCCTCCCAATACTGATTTCTCAAAAGTTGAGGAAGACAAATAGTATTTGTGTAGAGAGAGGCATATAGATATGAACAAAAATATTAAGAATGTGTAAATAAAAATAGAAGCTTGTTGTCAAATGGGTTGGTTTGGTCGGATTTGGATCCGGTTATTTTAGGTTCGGGTTGTGTCGGGTTCGGATTGTAACGGGTTATTTGTCAAATCGAGTCAGGTTATTTCGTGTTTTCGGGCGGGTCGGGTCGGCCCAACAGTTCAAGAAAATCGAATTTTTTATAATTATTGAAATATTATTTTATTTAAAAATGATATTTAATAATAATCTATTATTTTTTATATATTTAATAATAAAATATATCATAATTTTTAAACTATATTATATATATTCAAAAATATAACAAATCAGGTCAACCTAACGGGTTTCGGGTTTGAACCCAACGAATTTCAAATCTATCAGATTTGGTTTATTTTAGATTTCGGGTTCAAATTTTCAGGTCTTGACCATAAAATTTTCAGATAATTCACATCAATTTTTCGAATCGGGTCAACTTTTAACCACTCTAATTACCATCAATCTCTAGTATGAAAACTTGTATCAAAAGTTGAGGAAGACAAATAGTATTTGTGTAAAGATATGAACAAAAATATTAAGAATGTGTAAATAAAAATAGAAGCTTGAGAGGACCCCACCTCAGAAATACAGTTTATTTGTCGTCTCTCGCGTCTTCTTTGCTCGTCGTTCAATCCCCACTATTTCCCCATTCGCCTTTTGACTCCTCTTCCTCTCTCTCTTCTCATCGTCCCCATCTCTATTTCTTTGTTTCTTCTATCCCTTCTGCCTTCTTCATTCTTCCCTGTCCTCTCCTGTACACACCCAAAAGAAAATTGAAGAGAGTTTTACAGGGAAGCTCAGAAAACCAGTAATTTCAAAGGCTTAAAAAAGAGGGCTTTTTCAATTGAAGGCGAGAAGGCGAGAGATCTTGTGTTTTTTCATCAGGGTTTTTGTTTTTCCCATCTGGGTTTCAAGGATTAGTGAGGATGAGATCAAAATCAGTCGTTTTTGTAGCCTGATTTCTCAGTTTTTTCAAGCTGTGTGAGTTGGGAAAAATAAAGGTGGAATCTTGTTTTGTTGTTTGTGGGTAGAAAGAAGAAGAAGATCTCATGGCGGGAAGCAATGAAATTAACATCAATGAATGCAAGGTTTGTCTTTTTTTGTCTTGATTTCCCCCCTTTTGTATTAAGACAGTTAAAAAAAAAAAGATTCAGTCATGTCATCTCATCTGTTTCTCAGCTTAGGGGTATTTAATGTGAAAGCTTGATTCATGATATGTTGTTTCCATCACTGAAATTGGAGAGATTATTGGCTTCTGAGTACAATTTTTGTTTGGATTAGCTCCCCAGATTTTGCAAAGCAAGCTAGGTTTTTGAGTTGCTAGCTCTGATTTGTGGAAAAATTTGGGATTTTTGTTTGTTGGTTCTGTTTTCTTCTTGTGTGATTTGTTTTGGGCTACATAGTGGTTTTCATCTAGGTGATGATTTTCACTTGCAACAAATTTCCCCTTTTTGGTTCTAAATCAAGCAAGGGTTAAAATAAAAGTCAAGGCCCCTTAATAGGGTGTTCATAAGGTGGAAATTAATCTCATTTCCTTTGAAATGGGGCTGAAATTTCAACTTCCAATCCTGTTGATTTTCTTGTATATTTAGAGCCCCACTTACTATATTTACACCATCTCACCTACCTGTAACTCTTTTTCCATTTCAATTGTTCAGATTTTTTTGGCCTATGCTTGCTTGCTTCCATTTTAGCCTCATTTGCCTAATGTTCAAAAAAACAACAATTGGATGGCTCAAAGTCTTGATTTTTCTTGCTCTATTTGCCTAATTTGCAGAGAGTTGTTCCACTGAACACATACATCCTCATCTCCAACTTCAAGCTATCATATAATCTACTACGCCGGCCAGATGGCACATTTGATAGACACTTGGATGAGTTTCTTGAGAGGAAAGTCCCGGCAAACGCCAACCCAGTTGACGGCGTTTACTCATTCGACATCATTGACAGCTCATCCAATGTGCTGAACCGGGTTTACAAGCCGGCATCAGGAGCTGAATCTAGATTCGATTACTCAGAGCTTGAAAGGCCCTTGAACACCGAAAAAGTGGTTCCTGTAATCGTCTACTTCCATGGCGGAAGCTTCACTCATTCCTCTGCCAACAGCGCCATATATGACATATGGTGTCGCCGTCTAGTCAAGATTTGTGAAGCTGTTGTGGTTTCTGTGAATTATAGACGATCACCCGAGCACAGGTATCCTTGTGCTTATGATGATGGATGGTCAGCTGTTAAATGGGTCAGCTCAAGGCTATGGCTTCAGAGTGGTAAGGATTTGAAGGTTAATATGTATTTAGCCGGCGATAGCTCGGGTGGGAATATTGCACATCATGTGGCTGTTAAAGCAGCCGAATCAGGGATCAAGGTTTTGGGAAATATTCTTCTTCATCCAATGTTTGGTGGGCAGAACCGAACGGAGACTGAGCAGAGATTGGATGGGAAGTATTTCATGACGGTTCAAGATAGAGATTGGTATTGGCGAGCTTATCTTCCTGAGGGCGAAGATAGAGATCACCCGGCTTGTAATATTTTCGGGCCAAGAGGGAAGAGTATAAAAGGATTGGATTTTCCTAAGAGTCTTGTTGTTGTGATGGGTTTTGATCTTTGTCAAGATTGGCAATTGGAGTACGCGGAGGGGCTTAAGAAATCCGGGCATGAAGTGAAGGTCCTTTACTTGGAACAAGCGACAATCGGGTTTTACTTCTTGCCTAATAATGACCATTTTCATGTTTTGAAGGAGGAGATCAAGGAGTTTGTGGATTCATGTCAAGTTTCTGAGGTAATTGATGGAGAAAGTTTGTGAATTCGGAAAAAAAAATGTTTATAGTCTCCATTGTTCTTAGTATACTACTATGACCACCCTTTAACCTATAGAAGAAGATTCATACTTTGACATGGAAAAAAGAAAGGTTTTAGAAGTGTGTAGTTGTAAGGTTTGTATGATATTGTTAGAGTTGGTGGAGAATGTTTTGAGTGTTCTTCAGTCTTTGGATCTGGTTGTGCTTCATTCGTTGTCGTCGGTTTGTGATTGCTGAAAGCTCAAGAGTTCAGCATCAGATTGGCACATCCATGGCAGGAAGTTTGAAGGTAATTAAGATCAGTATGTAGGTGGGGTTTTTATTGCTTCTTTTGTTTGGGTGGTCAAATTGGGTAATATTGTGTAATATAGGACTATTTCTGTAATTTGGAAGTTGTAAGTGCTCTAATTATAGAACATGGATTCTATGAATCAAAATATCCATGGTTCTAGTATGTTATGATGTGTTACTACTACTAGATATTGTTTAATTTATAACTAAAGGTTTCATCTTGTCCATTTTTTCAAGCTCCTACTACTTAGGAACTAAGAAGATGAGATCTATGGCTAGAAATTTTTGATGGGTCCTTCCAAATTTTTAGGCTTTACAATGGTTCTTGGATTGTACTTGTTTGCTTAGTTCAGTTTTTTCAATGGGGTCATTTGTTCTGAGCATTGCATTTATATTCACCACTAAAGGTGTGATATAAAAGATTTGACACAAAGCTTTAAACCAAAAGGTTTTGATTTAACCCTATGTGTAGTTTCACCTCAATAGGGTCTTATCTTATGTTATTAAATCATTGTCATGTCAATCTAAAGCTTAGGATGCCAACAAATCCAAGTACTAGTGGAAAATTACCACTTACTTGGATGATAAGTTTGGAACAATTGTAAAGTCCATAACTTTAGACCAGGGTAACTCTATTCATAATAAATTATCAGTTTCGCCTTGTAATTTTAATAAAAAAATATTGAGACAAAATCTTTGTTAATAATCAATGTTCTAAAAATTCCATCTACTCTCTGTTTATGCTTTACTTATGCGCTGAAAAGATCCAAACTTGTCTAATTTTCTCCTCGCCTAGGCCCCCAATCCCCACCCTGGCCCTCTAACATTTTTAAAACATTATTGAAAAATATATACAAACTAAGTGGTTATTTATAAATAGTAAATTTCCAAAAAAAAGGGGTTTAGATTATTTTCATTTAATAATTAAATTTATCAATAATTTTGTTATAATAACAATATATCATTATTATTTTCTTTAGTCATTGGAAGAATGGATCAAAATTGTAATATATTATTACCCATGAACCTTTATTGTAAACCCACTTAGCTAAAACCCTAATTTTGCCTAAAACAAAATTAACAAGTCACTTTTCCCACTTTAATACCTAATTTGAGTAGTGGGTTCTTCTCTCATTCTTGAATTTAATTCAAGTTTGGTTGGTGCTTGGTGGGTAATGACTAATGTGCAAAACTTTTGTTTGCTTGTTCTAATTGGCTTTAAATTCCCTATGGCCCCCCTCTCTCTCTTTTTCATTCATCTTTATTTTTGCTTCTTCTTATTGTCTTCTAGTGGAGTTTGTCTTGTTGTGCATTATCTTGGTTGCTTTCTTTGAATAATGTTATTATCATAATAAGACACTCATTGATGTCATTTTCATAAGAATTTTCCCACCTTTGTTTGTATTTTTTTGCCTTTCCCCTTTTTATCACCAAATTGGAGACAAATTTGTTAATTAGGGTTAGCTCAGCAATCCACTGTATTTGGCTTTTATTCAGTTATAAATTACTAGTGTAATTTTTGTGCCCTATACAGAATTTACATAAAATATAGAATATATTTTTAATTATAAAAATATATAAATTATATATTTAAGATAATAATTTATAGTGTTAAAAATATATGCAACTATGTATTTATTATGATCGCATATATAATATAAATATTAATAAAATATATTTATTTTTATGTAATTTCTAGCGTTAAAATTAAGATAAAAATACACATATATGTCATGATATTAGGATAATAATATATTACATAGATTTTAATCTATATTAATAATATCATAGTTTTTTTCCACCTTTATTTTTTTGCCTTTCCCTTTTTTATCACCAAATTGGAGACAAATTTGTTGATTAGGGTTAGCTCAGCAATCCACTGTATTTGGCTTTGATTCAAAGTTATAAAAGTTTTTTTTTTCTTGCTTTACATCTTCTGTTCACATTTATTCCTTAGACCAAGCCCCTCCTAAATTATATAGGTTGGAGGATCTTTTGTCCCTAGCCATCGTTTATTATAAAGTGGATGATTCTTTGAACATGGAGCATCTTTGACAAATGCCCACAACAATAGACAAAATTGTTAAAATATTTATGGCTTTGATTTGATCAAAGTGTTGAATTTTAAACTATGGGTAAGTAGCATTTTACATTAACACGTTGGTTCAATTAGAATAATCACCCCACAACAAATAGATAGGTTGACCTGATATCTACGACGCTATTGTTTAGTGTTTTATTCACCCTGATTCCAAATTCGTCTTTATTTTCTCCATTTGGACGTTTGTATTTTTCTGGTTGTTCCTGTTGTGTTGAGTGTTTTTCTACTGACTCACTCAACCGCTTTAGGCTGCCGTTTATACGGCATCTCGGAATCACTAATCTTGTTTGGTTCTCCGAAATATTATCTTATAGAAAAATTAGAATAATCATTCAAATATTGTTTGGATTAGAATGTTTAAGATAATACTTAAGTGGATGATTTAGTGGTTTTCGTTTCGAACCTCAAGAGCAAGGATGCTATGTTTTTCACTCCTAGATTTTATAAAAGCAGTTTTTATTCGCAATGAATGTTCTAAACTAGTTTTTAAATACTACACATATATTAGAGACTAACCTAAACCTTAACCTTTAAAAAATTACGCTAGGATGCACTTTAATAATTTTAACTTTAGGGCGCATTTAAATTTAAATGACATTTTTTATAAAGTTTTTTCAGTTAAATTTCAGTTCGGTTATTGTAACTTGTATGTTGAAAGAAATTTAGATATTGATTATTAATCAAAGAAAAATCTAATAACATAGTTTTATTTCCCTCTTTATGTGTTGAAACCGATGAAGAAAGATGGATTAGATGGATCATGGTAAAAGTAATTAGGTTTAACCGCATATTAAGTTACTTAACTTAGATCTTGAGTTGTGTAATGATGGTGCAATTTAAATGAACATGAAAGTGTCTAAAGATGAGGTCATGAACATCTATGAATAGTTTTTATTTATTTTTTTATTTTTTATAGGACGGTCCATTTACTAGACTTTTATTTGGTTGTGATGATTATATAAGTTGATATTTTGACATAGCTTCACTTAGAGCTTTCTTGTCTGCAAACATGTAAGATAGCCTTTTTTTTACATAAAAAGACAAAAAAACTAGTTTTTGAAATTAGGGTTTTCACTTTTCTATATATGATGAAACCCTAAGGTGGGTCGGTTTGATGACCTAAAACGTATTTCTTGATATAATGTTACAAGACATTTTCCTAACTTGGTTTTCACTTTTCCATGTGACATTTTATCCATTGAAAAAGAACAACCTAATTTTCTAAGCATTCATATAGTCTTCTAAAGACCTGGTTGGATCGTACTAGATAATGTGTATGACCATATAGTGAAATTACTTTTTTTTTTTTTATAAACTTAGAGCACATTATAAAAATATGTCAAATAAAAAAATTGATTAAATTTGTTTTTTAATGATTTTCGATAGGGTAATTTATTTATTTTTAGGATTTAATTTCTAATTTAAGTATGATTATTATGTGTTTTAGAACATATTATAAAAAAAATTAAATGATATTTAATTCCGAAAGGAATTATATAATTTTTTTATTATATATTTGGCCAGGCACGGACCGAGGGGATAGATGGGTTGACTTTAGCCTGTCCAAAAAAAATTAAGGTAAAAATAGTAGAAATTAATTTTAGTACTAATTTAGATAAGTAGAAATTAAGATAAATTTAGTCTATTAAAAAAAAATTAACCTGCCCGTCCCAAAAAAAATTTAAGGTAAAAATAGTAGAAATTAATTTTAGTACTAATTTAGATAAGTAGAATTAAGATAAATTTAGTCTATCAAAATAAATCTAACCTGTTAAGGTAAATCCAGTCTCCGAGAATTTATTTTTTAATTCTGTCTCTTTATTTAGCAAGGAGGAATTTAATGATCTCATTTCACTAATTGTTTTATTAAACATGAAGATTATTAACATTTTTTTTTGGTCGGAAAAGATTATTAACATTTCTTATAGGAATTAGTGGAAGTGGGATTTTTCTTATAATAAAAATAGAATATTTAATGATTGATTAAACAAATGAAAATGGACAATTTAAAAAATGAATAATACCATGTTTGGTGCATGAATGAGCTTTGGCCCATTTGAGAGCATCTGATGCCATTCTCTTCCAATCAGTCAAAAGGAAGAAACGTTTTAACAGCTAAGAAAAATATGTAAAGATAAAAAGCTCTCAAACCATGTGGTCTCTAGTACACATTTGAGTATCTTGCTTTGTTTTTTTCTTCTTTCTTTTTTAACCTCATTGATCTCAAAAAAAAAAGAGTACAAAAGCTATCCTTTAGTAAAATTTGTGTGTTTTTTTTTTTAAAAAAAAACTATTGTGATTTTATGGTCTTTATTGATTATTATGAGTTATTATGATGGGAGCACTACACTTATTTGGACTTTTCTTGTTTTATTTTTGGCCGGTGTTTGGAGTTTTGTAAGATTTTTCTTTCTTTTTTTTTTGGAGGGATGAAGTAAAGTAGGTTATGGGTAATTTGGGTAGTAAGAAAAAAAAATAGAGTTTGGGTTTTACAAAATAAGTTTTATGGTTAAAATTACCCTAACTTGGTGTTTTTCTTCTTGTTTTAGATCTCTCATTTAATTCGATTAGTCGGATCTAATCTACGTCCACACTAGATAAAGTAGAGATTCATTGTTGACGGCAACCCTCTCAATTCAATTTTTTTCCATACATTCCATCAGGGAGATTCGAACTTCGAACTTCCTAAACAAATGCTTAAGGAGCCTAGCACTTCATCCCACTAGATCAACTGGTTATTAGTTGATGTTTTTCTTCTTATAAGGTATTTTCTTGTCCAATTAACTAGGCATAATATGACTGGATACATTAAAAAATAACTCAAATTGTGGAAATAACAAAGAAATCGATAATAGAGGATTGCTTGGAAATTGATTGAATGGAGTAGACCTATTGAGGATTGGGTAAAACTTAATTAATACAAATGGGTCGGTAAAAGATGACAGTATTGTCGCGGCTAGGATTTATTCATGAAAATGATGAGTGGTGGCATGGTGGATTTGTCTACAACGTCGGGATTTGTACGGTTTCGATGGTTGAGTTGTGGGGGTGTTGTACAAGGCTTGTGATTTGCTTGGAAGTTGATTCACAAATAGTCGTTCTTTTTTTTGGTAGACCTATGGATTGTTGTCACCTTCTTTTCAACTTGGTTTCTCACTGCCAAGGCTATATAAGTATGGATTATAGTATCCAATTCCCCATTCCAATCGTGAAGCTAATAGTGTAGCCGTCGAATTTCTTGCTTCATATGTTTTTTTCGTTTACTTTAGATTTTCACGTATTACTTGACCTGTCGGAATGTGTTATTTCTTTGCTGATCGACTAATGACTATAGGGATTTGGCTATCCCTCGCATACTTATTACTTAACCAATTTTTCCGCAATACGATGTGATAAAAGTTCGGAGAGTGTCACCTCTTTTTTAAAAATAAAAATCCTATAAATTGAAAAAAAAATAATATCAATATCTCACGCCATGGCCACTACAAACTTTGCCCACTAGTTTCTTCTAAGAAAAATAATAATTGCCCACTAGAAGAGACTGTCGGTTGCTTGTGAAGCTTGAGTTTGAAGCATTTTCAACATGCAATTAAAATACAAACAAAAAACCGGCCCAAATGTTCCAAGACGGCCCAATTAAAAATAAGATAGCCCATGTAAATGGGTCACTCAATTATTGTAGGTTTGTCCAAAATCATGGAATTGGGCTACATCATGAATATGCACAACATGAATATGTACAACAACCTCATCACTTATTGTAGGTTGTCCAAAATCATCTAATCTGTCGATTCGATCCGAAAAAGAATACTCAATTAATTAAACCTATAACAAAAAAAATGTTCGATTCAATTTTTACAGTATTCGGTTTCATTTAAGTGATTTTCCTAAATTTTCAGATCGAATACGGATCAAGATTTTTTTATATAACGATTATCTGGGAATTATTGACGTATAAAATATATACTTTTAGAAATATGTTTTGAGTATTTTTATTTCTTAATTAGGATGCATGGTAATTATGTAAGTTCCAAAAAGATGAGACATTCATTGAGCTTTAAATTGTATATATCAATATGATGATTTGTTTTATTAAAACAAAAATATATGCTACATTTGTGACACGAGGTAAAGTTGTTAGTTAGTTAATAGAAAGCTCGACATTTGATTGTGAGGCTTGGAGCTATTTGTTTGGACTAATTGTAGAGTTAATGACATCTCACCAACATGATTCAAAGATCAAAATGTTGAAAAACTTCTTTTCTTTTCTTACCTAGGATTTTGTGGAAATGTAATTGATAAATTTTCCAATATCGAAAATTTGAAGAAATAATGTCTAATATATAAGTCATTGAAATATACTTTATGGCCAATTAGTTATATGATAAAATTTCACCTACTTATCTGTTAGGCGTTTTGGGCGGAGAAAGACCGCCTGGCGCCTAAATGGTCAGAATGGTTGCGTAGGCGGTCCTAAATAGGCAACTAGACGAATTGGACGACTAGGCGGGCTAGGACCTTCCAGTGCCCATGCGCATATAAGTATGTACGCAGTGGCGGATCCAGGATTAACTGGATGGGGGGGCAAACTTTAAACGAGTCTAATAACAAAAAAATCCAAACTAATTAAATTAATTTAATTTTTAAATTGGTATACTTTTTCGTTCATAAATACTTGTCGTTTTAGCTTGTTTTTAATATATAGTTCAATAATAATTATCGTTTGATATATTTTACTACATTTTTTCCGATATTATCCTCGTTAATTAAAATAATTGTATAAATATATAATAAAAGGTCAAAGTATTTAAGTAAAATCATATGATTGAGTTCTTAATTTTTGAAACAAATCCTAAAATGACTTGTATTTTTAACCAAGATAGTACAACAATAACACTAAAAATAATTGCCCACACACAAAAAACACTGATAAAATTTTACTTTTAATTATAAAATAGGTAACAATGATAATAGTTGTTATAAATGAAATTTAATGATATCCACCCCACACACAAAATTAAGAAATCAAAAGTTATTTTTTTTTAAATGCAAGGTATTATTATAAAACAAACTTTAAATTTTGTGTGGGGTATTTTAACAAAAACTTTAAAAAGATAGGTCGTTAAGTAAAGTTAATATGAAAATGGGGTATAGAATATTAATATTTCTTAAGGAAGGGGCTGTTGAATGAATGATTGAAAATAGTAGAAATGACAGCAGTGACTCCAGTGAGTGCATTTGAGCGGAAGTTGGAGAATTTTTATTCAAATTGTTAAAAAAAAAGTGGGCCCAACACTTTAAATAAAACGATGTGTTTCATTCATCCTCTCCCTCGCTCGTGTTTTTTCAGATCTGAGATTAACTCTCCTGCAACTCTTCAACTTCAACAATGGCGGTAGATTGTTGCTGCCTCCGGCCATCAGCAGCTCCGCCGACCTCCCCTCACAGCTCACGCCTCGTGCCCCAACTTGCCCCGACCTGCCCCTAGTCCCTCCTGAATCCCGCCCCAAACACCCTTATTCTCTATTAAAATTCCGGCGAACGGGGGGCAACTGCCCACCCATGCCCCCCCTAAATCCGCCGCTGTATGTACGGACATGTGAACCCTACATTATATTGACTTACCGAACATTCACATATTTTTACCTTATAACAAATTTAAACCTTCTTTTTTTCCAGAAAGACATTCTTCACCAGAGACAAACCAAAGATCTCTAGATACTACTTTCAAATGCTTAATCTTTAAACTACATGATTGAAGGCCTAAACCTTGTTATTTTAGAGATTAATTGTCATGCTTAAGCTCATTTTACAAAAGACAAGGGCCCATTTTGCCCTTTAGCCATTGGCTTTATCCAGTCAAAATATGCTCATTGGTTGGAGCAAAACTTTTTTTTTTTTGTTTCACATCTCGTCTTGTCCAAAAAGTAACATCTTTTTTTTTGATTAAATCCAACAAGTAACATCTCAAATGTACCAATATACACATACATTATACATTCAAAATGCACACACATATAAATGAAATAAATCAAAGATAGTAAAATAATAATTCACCCATCTTGAAACTAAACCGCACGTTATTAGAACTCATAATAATTAGCAATAAATCACATTATTATTATTTTTTATAATAAAAAAAAGTTAATTTCTTTGACCCATATAAATAAAATGCTCTTATAAGATTAATCACTTCTCCCAATTCTTGATTTGCCCAACACCAAAATAGTGAAGCACACTATTTTTGTTTAATTACATAGATATCCACATTAATCATATCTCTCTCTATTTTTATTGCCCCAATTTCTCAAAATAACCAAAAATCCTACTAAACCCTTGTCACAAAAATGATGAAACCCACACTATCCAAAGCCCCATCCCCAAAATGAATCTAAATTACCCCAAATAATTATACTAACAAAAACAACCGCAACATTGACCCAGTGTAATTGTGTAAATTCCGCTTCAGCAGAGTTTAACCTCATCCTCGCCATCCTATGCATTGATCCGCAGGCCTCGATCTGCGGGTCCCAGCTTTCGACGGACAGGATGAACGGAGAGGTGGGACCATGCAGTTGTATTGCAAGCACAACGAACCGCTCAGAGGAATCTCAGCCGTTGGATTTATCCGAATCCCCGTCAGAAAATTATGCTGCAAGTAAAGTACCCGAATAGTGCCGTCCCAAAGCCGGTCCACAAAGCAAACCGGAACCGGACCCGTGAACCGGTTATTATTCAGGTAAAGACTCCGAACCGTTGAGAAGAACGGCGAGATCTCACCCGACAGCCGATTATAGCTCAAATCAACGGTCCCGATCGTCACCTGACGGTCCGGCCGAACCGGGCCCGAGAACATGTTTCTCTGCAGCAGAAGGCTGGTGATCGGGAAATTAAATATTTGGGTCGGTATTGGGCCGGTGAACCGGTTCATGCTGAGATCGAGGAAACTCAGCTTGTTTAGATGGGGCAGAACCCGGTTTACTGGACCGGTTAACCGGTTTGAAGAAAGTGAGAGGAATTCGAGGGAGGGAGGGAAAGCTTGCGGCGCAAGCCACCCGGAGAGGTCATTGTGCATCAAGTCGACTCGGGCGAGCGAACCGGATTTGAAAACCGGAACCGGACCGGTGAACCGGTTGTGACAGAGAATAAGGTTCGAGAGAACCGGGAGCGAGCCGAGAAGTGTTGGGATCGAACCGGAGAGCTGGTTGAAGCTGAGATCGAGCGTCCGGAGACTGTAGAGAGTTCCGATTCCGGCGGGGATGGGACCGGAGAGGTAATTCCGGCTGACGGCGAGGAATCGGAGGTTTTTGAGGGCGGTGATTGTTTCGGGGACCCGGCCCATGACCCGGCCCGGGACGATTGTTAGCTCGGAGAGGTGCGAGAGGGTTCCGATTGACGGGTCGAGGCGGCCCGTGAGCCCGGGGGAGCCCGCGCGGGGGGATCCGAGGTTGAGGGCGGTGACGCGGTCGGCGGCGCAGAGGACGCCGGAGAAGTTGCAGGGATCGGAAGTGAAGTCCCAGGATTGGAAGAAATTGGAGCCCGGGGAGTCGTGGAGGGACTTGCGGATTGATTGGAGGGCGAGGAAATCGATTGGGTGGAGGATTGAGAGGGAGGGATTGAGTAATTGGAGGTAGATTAGGGTTTGGATGAACAAATTGGGGATGATGATCTTTGTTTCCATTTTGGATGGGGGAAATTGAATGAGAAGAAGGGGAAAATGTTGTGAGACTTGTGTGAGAAGGAAAGGATAATGGAAGAAGAAGAAGAAAAGAGGAATTGGTACTTGAAATGAGGGCTTTTGAGGAGGTTTTGGCTTATGAGGGAAGGGAAAGCAACAACAGACTGATGTGCTCCATACAATACAGCTTTGCTGCCTGCTATGGCAGAGATATGCAAAACAGAAAAAGCATGGATTTTTAGTATGGGAAATTACACAAAAGGGTCCAAATATAGAGGTTATTTTTACAAAATACCCTGTATAAAATGATAGATATAAAAAATGTCCTAACTGCTATGGGACTCCTCAGGGCGGCGGGGCCTATGGCAGCTATGTATAAAAAAATAAAAACTGCACAAGGCTGAGTTGTAGTATGTGAAATTACACAAAACCACCCTCATGAAGAGGTTTTATACAAAATCGCCCATATAAATTGATAGTTACAAAAAATACTCTCCTATGATTACTACTTTAGTTCAAATGGCCAGCCAATCTGTAATCCGACCCGAAACCGATCAAAAAACCGATCAAAAAACCTAAGCAAGTTCGAGAATGGGGTGATTAACACACTAGCTAAAAGGACACCACTCAATCCATTTTGACGGAAGACTGATTGGTCGATAGTCTATTCTGATATCAGAGACCATCGTCTGCGTCAAGGACATCTCGAGGCCATTAGACGTGGCATTCTCCGGATCCAGATTGAAGGCGATAATTTACAGTTGGTCAATGCCGTGCTCGGTGACTGGCGTTGCCCGTGGGAGATTGAGTTGTTGCGTGTGGATATCCATATATTGCTTGCTTACTTGCCCGGTTCCAGGATTGGAGTATCTCTCACGTTGTTCGAGAGTGCAATTCTATGACGGACTTTATCGCTGAATCTTTCAGACGTATCTCCTCATCCCACTCAATTAGTTGATTCGCGCCTCCTTACAATCATCCCCGTGATGTTGTAGGGCGACCACTAGCTTGTTAGTGACCACCCTTATTTCTTTCCATAAAAAAAGGAACACCACTCTGAAAGTGAAAGCGAAATAAAGAAGGCGTATTATTATTTTTACTTTTAGAAAAATAAATAAAAAAGTATTTTTGATGGTGATTTATGGATGATTTTGATTAGTTTAGATATATTTTTGGTAGGAAACACGTGTTTTTGTAGCCTACGTGGAGGTGGCGAGTGACAGCTCATCAATATTGTATAGAAAGTAACGGGTATCACGTGAGGAAGGTTGATCTTGCTCCCGAGTTGAAACGCAGCTTTGGGCTTTCAAAAGAGAGACATGCTCATTGACTCGTCGTTCCTATTTCATGCCCCTACAAAAACAAAATTGCTCCTTTATTCTCTAATATTCTTTGCCAAAAACAAAATTGTTCCTTTTTTCTAATATTCTTTGCCATTATTTGAGTATGTTGCAAGCTTCGACCTTTTTTAGTACTTGTTCTTATGTTTTGTAACTTTCTAAAAAAAATTATAGTATACCAAATTGGGGGGAAATTGGGAATAGTTGGACTTTGCGTGCATCTGTTAAATTCCGGCGGGCCAATATGACGTAGGGGTACGCACGTCCGTTCATTTGCATAAGCGCGTTCGGTCCAACACATAAGTTCGTGGGATTCCATCTTAAAACCAATTGGTAATAGGAGGAGTAGCCTGAGAATATACATGTTGGTCAAGTTATGTTTCATATATTAGATGTGGGAGAAACTTTCTCCACAACATCCCTATGCCCCATTTATCAGGTGGTATTGTGGATTTGTGGCAACTGGTAAGGCACACGTAAGTAATAAAGAAATTTATCATAAAGGCGATAAATTACCGTATTGGATTGTACATACATGCAAACAAGGGGCTAATCAGTCTCGTCGAGGCCTTTGACATTAAGGTGATAACCCTTCCAGTGATCCATGATAATTCGAGGACTTTTCACAGAATTCCTTTTCAACAGAGGGTAGGTGCGCGGAATAAGGTCAAATAATTTATTTTCCATTGACATTCCAAGTACTATCTCTTTGTTATCTTACATCGAGTTGATAAAATAATTTGTAAAGACGGTAAGGGAGTGTTTTTTTCCTTATCCATAGGAGGTACTTAGGTTATTATAAGGACTAATTCAAACTCTTAACCTAATAATCACCGAAATCATCATCTAACAGCTAAGCTGGTGAGATTTGACATAAGAAGATTTATTGACTCAAATTTCGTACATTTCTATAAACAATGCTTTCCACCCACAAAACTATTACAACTACAATAGGATTCAAATAACTTATTTACTACCCTCACAACAACTCACAAACATAACCATAACCCTAAAATTATTTTTAGTCCCTTCACTTCACTTAAATTTTGGAATTGAATTCCAAGAATTGAATTGGAGATGAATTGTGTGTGTCATACGGAATTTGTAATTACTAATGTTTCCAATAATTCAATATGGCATTGACTTCTCTTGTGCGGAATGAGTGAATTCAATCTGCAATATGTCCCCTTTACTTGAGTTTCTCCACACCATTATCAATATTAGTTTCATGTAATTATTAAGGATTTAATTTTACACATTCTTATAGTTGAATCAATGAGTTTGGCGATCTTAATTATATGTTGTTATTCATAATTTTTTTTGATCAATAATTCATGATGTTTTAGTAAATACGAGCCTCACTAGCCCGTATTTGTTAGGTGTAGTCATGGGTCCGGTTTCGGCCCTTTACAAAAAAAAAACAGCAGTCGCAGTATTGAATTTCTTGAGACAGAATGCATAACCACGACCATAGTGGCAGTTTTGCATTTCCAACGACTATTTTTTTTAAATAGCTGAAATCTGTGATTCTCGATTTTTCGGTCCCAAAGAACGTGGAACCGGGACCAATCAACCCCCGATTCCACCGATTCTGGTTCGGTTCCGATCCCGACACAAGTGGGCTTCCAGTCACTAAGAAAGTACATGAGAGCATTTTCATTATCCAATTTTTCAAAAGCAAGAACAAAACAAACAATATGGAGCCAAAGCACAAGTGTGGGCTTGGGCCGCTGCTTAAGCCCACTGAAAATTACAGAAACAACAATGGGAGTTTGTAAATAGCTGAGATACCAAAAAAAAATGATTTGTTTTTTTTTATCAGGTAAGAATTCTGTTTACCATGCATGGTAAAACTGAGAGGCCGAGTAATCGGCAGTCCGAAAACCGACTAGAACAATCTGAAACAAATAAAACACGAAAAGAAGTATAATTGGCGAAAAAAGGCACCAGAACGAAAGGAGTAGTGGGAGAAGTGAGGGGCTAAAGATCAAAGTCTTTAGCATTCAGGTCAAAAGCGGACAAATATGATTCATTCCGGTCCGGAATCAAGGATCTTCAGCAACTTCGAGAGCGTCCAGGTGACCGCGTCAATAAAAAAAATGAATTATTCTCCCTTTTTTAATTGAAACTCAAAATGTCTTTTAAAAAAAAACTCAGTAATGTCTTATTTTCTTGCAGCTCTAGTGCTTACTGGATCATTGGAACCAATCCACCAGCTGATATGATCTGCTGATGCATCTGCAAATTACATATCATTAAATCCTTAATTCATTATGAAGATGATAATATGCAAATACAGTATTCTTTTTCAGTTTGGGATTAATTTTAACTTACACATAAAAGGGTCTCAAGCTTGCTTTTGATCACTATGAATTCCTGCTTAATCTTCTTAACACACATTTGGCATCTGCAATTATGATTAGAAATTCAGTCACTTTAATTTAACCAAATTATGTCATTTGTTGAATACCAGCAAATTATTGTGAATGCATGAATTAATTAACACATTTTAATTAATATTCTAGTTAGAAAGGGAAGCTTACTCTTGAAGATTTTGATGCTCAATGTAGATCTTTAAAGTGTTACAAGCATCCTTGATCTTGTTTGCACCAATGCTGATAAATGTTAACAAATTTATAAGCACTAGCTCAAAAGTATACATGAAACTAGGTCTTAAGGTTACAACCAATGTTGTTAGGATCGAAATTCTTAAATGGGTCGTAAGGGATAGTAAAAATCGAATCGTAGAATCTGAGCATTAGGATCTTAATGAAACGATAAAAGAACTAACATTAATATATATTAAATATCACTCAAATATGAAAGTAAATTATATAATAAAACATATACATTATTCATCAAATACTAATACTACATCTCCATAGGCAACAAATTCATATAGGCAACAAATTCATATATATTATATAACATTGATTTGGCGGAAATAAAATAACAATAATTAAGTTCAATCTTCCTAAATGACTATCACATATTGATTAGAGAGTTCTTAACACTCATGGCTATATTAAATAGACTCATAACCCCACCCGGGTTCGATGTGTATGTACTCTTACCTCTTGCTCGAGTATATTTTCAATAAATTCGAAGAAAGCACAACAACAACAACATTGACCTAGTGAGCTTTTGTTATAGCAGAATCTGGGGGTTAAGATAGGGGTATTCCTGCCCAAGAGAAGGGGGTATGCCCGATAAACCAAGAAAAAAACCGAAACTCAGCTATGCAACAGTAATAACCGAATTTATTTAGAATGCACCAAAATTAATATAGAGACTAAATTCATCTTAAAGACAATGTATAAAAGCCAATAGAGGCAACATCAGTAGTCCACTTCATCATATTTGTTCGCTTTTGACCCGAATGCTAAAGACGTGTTCTTTAGCCCCTCACTTCTCCCACTACTCCGTTCGTTCTAGTACCTTTTTCGACATTTGTACTACTTATTGTGTTTTTTGTTTGTTTCAATTTGTTTCGTGTCGGTTTCCGACTGCCATTTACTCAGGCCCTGATAAAACCGGGGCATGACCGATAAACTGAACTCTTACCTAATAAAAAAATATATAAAAACCAATAAGCATGATGACTAAATCCATCTCCAAATCAGTGTATAAAAGCCAATTTAGTTAGAACGCATAAAGGCGAAAAAGCACAACAAAAGAGCACACAAAGCACACAAAACACATTAGAGCAAGAACTATAGCAAAAAACACTCAAGAAATGCTTGTAATGTATAGCTACCTCAAACTGCTGCCCTTGAGTATTTGAACCATGTCAGAAACTTGACTGAAGTCCAAATCTGGCTTCTCACTGGAAACCAAATAGAGTTTAAACTAGACAAAATTGCAAGGAAAAAGGTAAAACTTGTATAATGAAATCAAGACACTAACAGGGCATTGCTTAGATTGTGAAGAATCCTATCACAATCATTGAAGAAGATTGAAACAATATCAAGAACAAAACTTGGTTCACTTTCATCAGCCAATTTCTGAAGCTCACCAAATTGTTCATCCAAGTAGCCCTTCACCCATGAAAAAACACAAACATAAGTTTAAAAAATAAAAATAAAAAAACTTCATCAATCAGAGGAACTCCATATTTTCTTTCGAGAAAATGAATAAAATAAAGTATTTATCTTTTATGCAAGAAACACGTGGTTCATAATATACAACGAATGTAGATCAAAATTATCACAACACCAGAAGAAATAATCACAGATTTATACTCTTTTAATTTAAAAATACATATCGTTTTAAAATTTGTCTCAAAAATTAAAAAGTTATGTAATTTTACTTAAATAAGCTTTGAAAGATCTTCCACCTATTACATAATTATGAAATTCTGTTTAATTAGCATGGATAATATTGAAAAAATTATGATAAATTATGTCAAATGACAAATATTATTAAAAAAAAAATCTTAGGCTAAAACGAAAAGTATATATTTATGAACGAAAGAAGTATAATTTTTTATAACTTTTGTACAAAATCTATAAAATGATTCAAAGCTAAAAATAATAGTGGATTAATTCTTCTTGTTTTTTTTTTGCCTCTACTTAGAAAGAAGAGAGGTTCAAGATGAACTTACCTCTCTATACATGGAACTTCCAAAGTTGAGATATTGTCTTTGGACATCAGCAAGATCCATTCTTCCAAAGTGTGTTTGAAATAAGTTTGTGTGAAGAGGAACTTGAAAACCCACCTTCCAATTTATAGAGAGATGTAAGCTGGAAATTTTAAAAAAGTCAACACAAAGATGTGACAATTTTGTCAACATTTGCACGTGCTAGGGTTTAAGTAATCACATTCTTAATTAGGGTTTTAGGTTTTCAGATTTATTTAAAAAAGGTTTAATTGTTATTTAACGATTAAGTCTATGGGTGAAGTTACTAAAACCCTATAAGAAATTAATGAATCCGTCGGAAAAAATTTAGAAAAAAAAAATTTATAATTTGATATGGAGAGAGAAGAATCCAATTTTCGACGTTGAGTTGTTATTTAAAGATTAGGATCTTCTCAACTCTATCGATGGAGTTTTTTAACAACTTCACTGGAACTAAATCCAGATTAAGCGAACGAAGAATCGAACTAGGGTGAGCTATAATTTTACTCTTATATTGGTTTCATTCAAATATATGTGCAAAGTTAGAAATGATTACATTGATGTTAATTAAACTTTGAAGATAAAAACTTTGTATAGCTTGATTGAAAGCTATTTTCAAAACTACTATATAAGTGTGATTTTTTCATTCACTTTTCTAAAAATGTGGTAAAAGTTCGGAGGGCTGATTAATGTAGGATGTGTATGTTCGTGCGCATATGAACAATCTTTCTGGATTTTTGTCGAGACAAAGGGTGTCCTAAGAAAAGTTGGAAAGAAAATGTGACCTCATGCATATGACCTTCTCACAGACGACATTGTGGGAGGGATAGAATTCGAGTAAAGGAGTTATAGGTAAGATGGGCGATAGGGTATGGATTGTAAGGAGAATGGGTTAAGCTATAGTTGTTTCTTTGTTTTCGGTAGGGTATGTTTTGATTACATTTTTGCTCTTTTTAGTGCACGGTTATGTGTTGTCGTGTGCCTTTGGTTTGCAGTGTAGTCCTTCCTTTGTTGTGTGGTTTTCGGTTTAAGTTTTGTGGTTTTTTGTGTCATAATAGAGGAAATTGAACACAAGAGAATGGAGACTTTGTTGTGAAGATTGTTTGATACTTCAATGAACATTTTATTCTTATGGTGATGCACAAAATGAAGTCGTGATACACATGACCCAATCAACAATAGACCGTCAGGTTAAATGATCTTTAATGTTGGTCGAGCGATAACTGATTGTTAACCGGTCAATGTGTAAAGAGCATGCAAATTGAAATCATTTATGTTATAGATACAATAAATTGTGCATGGATGGTTGATATATGTTCATCACATTCATATCAAAACTGTGTACCACCAAATAGTCCACATGGCTTGCAATGCAAGAAAGTAAATTTATTTTTTCACGCGTCTAGTTAATTATTTAAGACTTTATGATAGTATTTTTTTTATTGGGTAAGGATTAAGGTCGCCTAAAGCATCCACTAGAGAGAATAACTGGTTACAAACTAGTTTTAGGGAAGATTGGGCAAACCGCCGGCCGTAAGATTCGAAACGGTGACTTTAGATACTACCCCGGCCAAAGGCTTAACCGTTGAACCAAATGTCCGAAGACTTTATAATAATATTATGAAATGTCCATTTCGATTCTCATTGGTAATATTCCCGAAAAAAAAAGCAACTCCATGTTAGAATTGTACAATTTCAAAATTTACCCATTATAAACTCAATTTGAAATCTATATTAGTCAAAATCTTAGCCTTGGCAAAATTCATAGCACAGCTAGATTTCATTGCATGAATGGCCTGAATTGCATTAACCAACTCCACAATAAGAAAATTTGTACGGTCCAGTCCTTCACAGTACAGCTTTCTTTTCTTTTCTTTTTCAAAATTCTTTATTTTTCTTATCAAAGCTTAACTATCATTCAATTAATCATAATTAGTTCAAATAATTAATTATCCCCTTCTCATTCCCAGCTCATCTGCATCCATCATCCGCGTGACATCACTCCCATTCTTCCCCTTCTCCAATTTTATTTTTCAATATTTATTTACTTCTATAATACAATATCAATGTCAAACTGGTATCTGTTATTTTTGATATATAGAGATTTTCAAAATCGACTTATATCATAAGTGATATTATAATGCTATTTAACTTAATTTTAAATATCTCGAAAAATTGGTATATCAAAAATATCACTCATACCGATAACGATATTATTGAGATTCATATTGATACCGTTTATATCGATTTTTCTAACTATTTCATAAAGACATAAGTACATTAGCTTTAGAAATTAAAACCCTATAAAGAAACTAATAAGCCCTAAAAATTAAATATAAAAAACTTAAATAATATAATTCAACAATTAATTTATATGTTAAGCTTTTAAACCTATGCTCTTGGGTCATAGGTTAGAAAAATCGATAAATTAAATAACGGTTTTAGAAACTAAAATCCTAAAAGAAAAAGTGTCTAAATTCTTAAGATAAAAATTAAATCACTAAATGAATAAAAATAACAAAATATTTACAAAATAAAATACTTATCCTATGCCCTTAGGACAGGTTAAAAAATCCCATTATATAATACCAATGTCCGATATCTCATATTTTCGATACCAAACGAGCCTTAAGTCACTGATCATTTTATATCAGCCCTACTACTCTCATTCTTACACTCTACAAGTTCCGACGAGCCTCATTCACATCTCCCAAAATCAAAATCCCTCCGATGCCAATCTTCGGCAGCAATCCACCGGCGACGGACACCAAATACATCTCAATCTACGAGCGATCGGCTCCTCGATCCAGCAAGCTGTGTCCAGAATCAGAGTGTACAGAGACGATCGGATTCGAGAGCATGAGCCTGAAGAGCGCCGATAATTTCTCAGACGGAATCGAGCTCTCCGATCTCGATCTGATTACGACGGAGGAGAATGCGATTGCGAATGAGAGGAGGAGGAGGACGACGACGAAGAAGAAGGATCCAGAAGAACGCAGGAAGCGGATCAATTTCCCGCCAGTGCTCACGATTTTGAATGGGACGAACGGACGGCCGAGATTCGATTTCGCGAAGCAGAGCACGGCGGACGGTCGGATGACGATGCGGATGGTGGCGAGGGAGGGGAAGGAGATCGTGAGGTGCTTCCGAGGCGATGGACGGCTGAAGATCGAGCTGATCGATTCGGAATCGGACGGTGAGGATTGCTTCGACGATTGTGGTGGTTGTTGTGAGTCCTGTGGCGGATACGGTGGTGAGGAGGAGTGATTAGGTTTTCGGCGACGGTGATACGGCGGCGGAGGCGGTTGAGTGTGGGGAAGTGAAAGTTCGAAGGATTTCAGAGTTCACCGCTGGATGGAGGATTGGAGATTGGGGGAGAGTGCACAGATTTGCAGAATGTGACAGCTGGTTTCAAATTTTGTTCTCAGTTTTTTTATTTTTGTTTTTAAATTTCAATTGATTTTCAGATATTTTTTTGAAGAAGTTTTAATCAAACAAGAGAATGTTGGATTCGTTTTTCCTATTTTTCTAGAAATATTTTTTACTCAATTTTATTTTTTTATATATTTTGAGCAAATTTTTTTTACCGTATCGGTTGATCTGGATCGGCGATGGGAATGGCAATGTCACATATGACTAGGTATGAGCGAGTGCGGATCAATGAAAAATCGGACTATTCAATGGAAAATAAATGGGACACATTGTAGAAGGTTAAGAATTTCGAGAGCCCCGAAAGAAAAACCGAGTTTTATTTGATATAGAATATTTATGATTAAAAGATATATTTTTATATATGGATACAAACCCTAAAGACTTTCCTCATTTTACACTCCGCCGCTCATTTTACTCAATTCTTTTGTGCAACATTTTTTTATTTTTACCATATCGGTTATGTTGCATAGGCGGTAATGAATGATGATTTCACACACGACTAGGCATGAATATATATGGGTTAATGGAATCGGACTGTTCACTAAAAAATAAATGGGACACATTATATACGCTTGAGAAGTTTGATTATAGTGACAAATAGAGGAGTTTTATTTAATATAGAACATTATAATTAAAAATAAATATTTATATATAGATACAAACCCTAAACACTTTTTCTCATTTTACACTCCGCCGCTTATTCTAGCTCATTTTACTTTTATAAATATTTTTTACCGTATAACTTATTCGTATTACTTATTTTGTATAGGTAATAGGAATGACAATGTCACATTCACCAACGCTTGAGCAAAGGCAAGTCGACCCCACTGGGTCAGACCGGCCAGTTGGAAGAATGAACGGTGATAAATAAAAGTAATAATAAATTTTTAAATATTTATATGTGAATACAAACCCTAAACGCCCTCTTTTTCTCCTAATTTTACACTCCGCCGCTCCCTCCAGCTCATTTTCTTATTGAAAGCTATCATTTCATTTAACGTCTTTGTATTTATTCTAGGGGTAGTGTTATTTGAAACTAAGGGTGAGTTATTAATTTGATGAGTCTCTTTTGAGACTCGTCGTGAGCCGTTCGGATCCCAGTGCCTAGGCGAACTTCAAAAGCCTTTCTAGCCCGAATCCTAGGCTTGGTTCGATTCGTCACTAATAAAAGGGCTCGGCTTTTGTTCAAACCATGGATCAAGGTTTGTCTAAGTTTACTCGCATTAGAAAAACATCCTACTCCTTCGGCCTCAAAAAAAAGGTGAAAATTCGAACAAAGTAGGGTGATGAACATATATGAATGAAATTTTGTCCCCCGACACTCCTGGTACATCCAAAATATATATTAGCATATTTAAGTATGAAAATCATAAATACTCTAACCTTAGTATGTGATGTAGTTCTTTTCCTATAGTGTTTATGTACTAAAAATATCTCTTATATTTTATTTGTTCAATATTACTTATTATATAAATCATACATTATAGGCTTCATAGGTTACATACAATTACAAACCATAAAGCATGAGTAAAGAATACATAAAACATGCATTATGTCAACCCACCATTCTAACGGCTTATTAGAATATCCTTTACTTGTCATAACAAAAACAAAAAAACACAAAAAACAATTAACTTACTGAAATGTCAATGATTGAACCCCCAATCTAGATCGCCTAATAACAAGTGTGTATCCTCAATAACCGATCAAATCTCATTTAATTTGTGGATATGATCCAAGCATCAGTTATGACGATAAACCCTAACATTCTAACAACAACAACAACAACAAATTCATGCAAGCATCAAGGCAAAAACAGGCATTATAAATTCCATGATAAAGAAAAATCAGAACCTCACATTCTTAAGTTAATTCAACCAAACATCTCTAGTTGAAAGCAAAAACAACTTTCAGCAATTTAACTCCATTTCTACTTCAACAAAACCGAATTCAATATCAAATGCCAAAACTCATATGGTAGCTGAGTACTAAAAAAAAGACAACATTCCTTGATATCAAAAGATTCAAAACTTAATGCCTTCTTCTCCTGAATTAATCCATAAGCTTATGCTTCTGTTGCCGGGTATTCGAAAACAACATCCTTCCCGCAAAGCTTCCTGTAAACCGCTGAATACGATTCCAGCTTGTACTCGGTTTCGTTGCGTGACTTTGGGTCCAAGAAAATCTGAACAAACAATGAAAAGGAAAAAGACAGTGAGAATTTAATAAAGGACCATCATTCTTCCTAAGGGTCTGTTTGAATTGCACTTCATTGCATTAAATCCGGCATTATAATGCAAGACAAGATAATGCATTATGAGATGAGATCCAAACAGGCCCTAAACGGAACCATTCCTTGTAAATGGAAGAAAGAAGAGGATTTTATGTTACTACCTTCATGATCCTGGATCCGTCCAATCTGTAACGAATGCGCTTGCCAACAATTTCAGCTGGCTGAACGACGTCCTCGAGAATGCCTTCGTGGACAGAAGTGAGAGTACGGGAACGAGGGCGCTTTGCTGCTGATCCCTTCTTTGGGGGACGCACAGTTCGCCTGGTTGCAATCACAATCACATCCTGTGCACAAAACAAAGTTAGCAGAGTTCAAAATAAATGTAAGGTATAAAAAAAATCTCAACCACCCAATAAAGATAACAGCTTTGATTTCAAACACTCTTTAAGATTTATACTCATAGGAACCCAACTGCCCAGAAATATGAAAACTATATGTTCAAGCACTAACATGATAATAAGAGGAAATGTTCAGAATTTGTTTGATATCAACAGACAAAAAACATGTGCCATTGATATTTCGTGTTTGAGTGGCGAAATAATTAAAGAGAACAAACAATGATATAGAATTAAATGTATTATAAATTTGAACTAACAAGCATTACCAAATTTCAAAAGTGAAGCCATTGTTCAAAGCAGAGTGAAGTTCAAGGAGAAAGGTTTGTTCATTATTTCAGAAACTGTCATATATTGAGATACACAGAAATGAAATGAAAACTCCAAACTCCAAATATATTAGTAATAAAATTTGAAAGAAAAAATTCATTTGAAAGTAGATATCCAATTCAAAAAATGATTGGAAACTGAGCATTTCATAAAAGCAAAAAATTCTAGAAATATTGAAATAACTTGATAGCAGTTGTAGTCACTATGACAAAATAATTAGAAAAACTCCAAGGCAAAGCATGTATAACCAATATATACAGTACAAATAAGAGCCATTAGACTCCATAGCTTCAAGTTACTCAACATTAGAAATCACATTTGAGAAGTTAATTCCACCTGTCTGAATAAATTTAAAAAAAATGATTTCACACACCACACTAAGTGTTAGCTACATAATCCATCAATATTTAGTACACAAGTAATGACAGGTTTTCCATACTATACCACTACTATTCAGACAATGCACTCTTTCTTTTCATATCCAAATCATCTTCAGCAATGTATTCAGTTTCACAAGCTAATAAAATGATAGAATTGACTAAATCTAGTTTTCAATTTGAATATAAGCTCAATCCATCATAACATAATGCATTTCAAACAATTACCTTTCCACTGAACTTCTTCTCAAGCTCCCTAACAAGACGAACATGAATCTTCTTGAAGGCCTTCCTCAGTCTGTACGGCACATGAACAACCACGGCCTTCTTGTTCCCAGAAACATCAATCTGGCTGAATAAACAGATTGCACCAATTCAATATCAATTCAACTTCATACATGAACATTGCAAACAACTTTTAAAAACAAGTGGAAAACGGAAGCGAAATTCTTACACAGCGGAGTTGATGAACAGATCCTTGAGATCGCTCTTGAGCTCGGTGTTGGTGTTCTCCAAATCAAACAATGCCTGTACGGATAAATCCAAATTCAGGCACAAAATACTCCTCCAATAAAACAATCACAACAGAAATCGATCGATTAATCTAGTTAGATTAGGAAAGAACCTGAGCAACGGACTCCTCGAATTCGCTGGGGTCAGTGCCCTTGTCCTTCTGGATTTTCCTCAAAGCGGTAAACATTTTCAACGAACTGAGAAAGCGAGAAACACAATTAGTTCGAAAGCGTGGCGATAAACGAGAATCAAACGATGAATTTGAGTGTGGAGAAGGATTGGAGCGAGAAAAACCAACCGAGGTCTTCTTCTTCTTCCTCCACAGGCTCGGCGGCTGAGAAAGCGCTGTTGCAGATGGGAGAGAAGAATGCGCAGCAGCAGCAAGTGGAGTGGGGAAATAAGAGAGCTAGGGTTTTTGTAAGCTCGCGAATTCGGCCTTCTAAACGCAGCGTTTTGATGTTTGTTGAATCCCGGGCTAGGCTGACATGATTGGGCCATTCAATGAACCAGTTGTTATAATGGGCTTCGGCCCGTTTTATTCGGCCCAAGTTATTTGGTGTTGGGCTAGTGTAAGAGCTACAAACTGAAGGCCCGATTTGCCAATGAGTTTTAGGTTTGTTTGCTAATTCGAGATTGTTAATCATATTTAGTATGAAAAATGAAAGTTGGGTTTAAATTAAACAAACTCTTATCCTGAAACGTGAAACATGCACTACAAACTAAGAAAAGTGCATTGTAAAATACCAAAAGTGCAATCCGAAAAAGTGCATTATAAAAAGTACGAAAAGTGCACTACAAAGTACCAAAAGTACAAATCAGAAAAAGTGCACTACGAACTGGAAAAAGTACATTCGTTTCAGGATTAAAGTTCGTTTCAAAATAAGAGTTTGTTTCATTTGAACCAAACTCTGAAAAATGAATGTGTCTTTTGTTAAACAGATCATATAAGTATTAGTCGTTTTCATACATGTTGTATATTTGGTGTTTAGTTTTTGTATAGGGTTACTTAGGATTCGAAGTACCGAACATATGTGTTAATTCGAGAGGTTAGTAAAATTGACAGTCGGACAAATCAGTATGAGCATTATGTAAAAGGGAAAAAAATAAAAGAGGGAGAAATTGAGCAACGCAATCATCTCAATTCACCCCATTTCATCAGATCGAGGATGTTTAAGAAATCTAAGCGAGCTTGAAAATAGGATGAATAAACAATGACAATATATAGTGTCGCTAGAACACAAGTAAAAAGCGATGCTCGCCTAAGTTAGTACAAAATGGGTCGTCAAGGCATTCTCTCCTACGGTATAGAGGGCCTTCGGGAGTCTAGAACACGAACATAGTCTCAATTAAACAACTCGGTTCACACACAAGATCAGTGTCGCGGACGCATAGAAACTTTCAAACCACAAGCAAATTCACATGCTTCTTGTGAACTTTTAAGATTGACAACATTGCCAAATGGTTAACTCTTGTGTCATTGTGTGTATTGTTTCTCCAAACAAAAGGTTTCGGTTTTTGTGTCAACATTTTGAGTTAGTGTTGAACTTTGAGTTGTTTTTTCCACATACACATATGGTTCCATTCTTGGACTTCTACAAGAGTCCCTTTCTTCTTAATTTTTGCTTGAAATATACACAAATTACACATGCAAATTGGCATCGATATCCACATGACATCAATGATGACCACATACATACACTATCAAATAATTAAACCAAACCTAACTTTCACCTAATCTTGTACTTGCTCACTTGGTAATACCTCAAAACATTTAATTCCACAATTGACTAATCACTAATCTTATAAACCCAATAAAAAAAACATATAAATCATAATTGATTAAAAAAACTATACACCACAACCATCACACCTTTCATCCACTTCCCTTGACATTAGGTCATGCATGTGAAAGCTTACAATCAATTCATTTTTTTACACAAACCATCCAACCCTAAACTTTATATTTATACACATAAATTACTTAACACATGATTATTCTTAGGGTAAAAAAAATTGGTCAAACAAATAAGGTAAATAAGATGCAAATTACAAAAGCTCACTAAATTGCACTATGATGGGTCATTCACTCCAAATTGGATGACCCATAGGAAAATGAGCTACTTGCTCCAATGGCAATAATATAACCCTGGTTAAATTAAAGCCTAAGAAATTAAACATAAACACATTTTTCCAATACTTTTTTTCCAGCATTTTCATTATTAGTATTTTATTTTATAAGATGGGTCTATACAAAGTATATTTTTCCAGTTCTTTGTTGTTGTGTAGTAGTGTCAATCTTCCAAATTCCCTTTGGTGAGGAATCTGTAATTTTGACAACTTTCTTCTTATTATTGTTCTTAAGTTGTTGCTGGTTTTGTTGCTTCTTCTTTGTCACAATCTCTTGGATGCACTCTACCTTTTCTATGTCCACCTTCACTATGTGGTGATCCGACGTCCCTTTCGAAGAGTAAACCGAGTACGAGCCTGGCACGAACTTGTACGGTGAGCTCGGGGATGCTAGGATGTAGTCCACCCTAGTTCCATACTTGCAAGTACCTTGCACACCTACAATATTACACATTAAAAAATGATCATAAGTTACTTTTTCGTATAAGTTACTTAGGGCTTGTTTGGATCGCACAACAAAATGCATTATCCTGCATTATAATGCAGGATTTAATGTAAACCTGTATTAAATTTTGCATTATAATGCAAGATAATACATTATCCTATGCGATCTAAACAGAGCAAAGTGCGCTTGGATTACACTGGATCAATAATGCGTCGTGTAATATCAAGTGTAATCCAAACTGACCCTTGTAAGTTACGGAAAAAATTTCATAGGGTGTGTTTGAATTACATTGGAATGATAATGCATCATTATCTTGTGTTTTGTTGAATTATAGTCCAAAAAATCTTGCATTCTAATGTAATATAATGCATTATTGATTCAGTGTAATCCAAACGTGCCCTTATAAGTTACCGATGTACTTACTTTGGCCTTTGGCAATGACAACTACTGATTCGCATTCCCCTGCAAAATCCTTGGCGTCTGTGTATTGCTTGCTCTTGAGAAATCTCAAGACCTCTGCCTTTGGTGTTGGCTTTCCCATTTCTTCATAATACTGTAAAAAAATGGCACATAATTAGCAACCAAGTTAATTGATTAATTCCTTAGAAGAAAAAATACTAGTGACATTTCATACAACAAATCTCTGCCTTACCTTTATAATGTCAGTCCATCTTTCTTGGGAGTAATCGGTTTCGTCAAGTGAGTTAAGGCCTCCAACTAAGATATGAGGCGCGTCATTAGATCGAATTATGGAGTTAATCTGTTTCATACGCCAATCTTCATTGAGATGATCAAGGTGTGTACAGTAGAAGTTAAATTCTCCAACTTTTGGGACGTCGATCGTTGTCTTCAGAACATTCCTAAAGATTCACCCAAAAAAAACCTAACACTTAGCTGGACCCTCTCTATAATTCAGATCAATAATTCACCTAATCATATGCTGATTAAGTATACAACAAAGATAATGCTTCAAATCTTCAATCAGGCATTCAAGATTAGAATAATGTTGTAGTAGTTAGATTTGACAGTCTTTGTCAAGGAATCCTGCCAAACAGGACACAAGGGCATTTACCAAAAATTAAGCTCAAATTGTACCTCCAATTCAACTCACTTAACAAGCTCTATGGGTTGGAGATAATTATTGACCTTAATCCTAATCATCTCGGGTCAATCAGGTCGGGTCATATTGTAAAAAAATCTCCATCAAACTGATGTGGTTGTTTCAATCAGCATTAAGAACAATTGCCAAGAACAAAAGACAAGTGGTAGGGTTTATAACAGTAGATTAGGACTTGTACAAAGAGGGCATAAATAGTTGTTTGCATTTAATTTGGTCCTCTTACTGAGATTTTGCTGAATTTTAGTGACAACCCACATGATAGCTACAACTGGGGATACTACACTCACTAAATAATAAGAAATTAAAATTGTATAAAGTAAGCAATTAATCTATGGAGTATAAAGTAGTAATGTACACTTCATAAGTTTTACCAGTGAAATTCATGTGATCCACTTGATGACACAATTATCAAGGTCTTCTTTCATTATTTTATTGGTCTGAAAGAAACCCAATTAATATCATCTTATCTAGATTATTTTAGATTTATGGGTTTTATTTTTTGGGTTGATATTTTGGTGACAAAGCTTGGATCAGATGGATTAGCATTTTTGACTATCCTGCTAAAAAAGGAGACTGTAGACAGTGCACTACTAACAACCAAAAATTGCCAGAAGAAAATGTACCAACAATTAGGCTCAGAGTGTAATGAATGAAATAGTTGGTACACATACAGAATCAATGAACTTCATTTATTCCTGAACTATTCAACATTTTACAACTTTATCAAAGAAAAAAAAAGTTACCCAAATGTAATAACTATATGAAAATTAATTACTTCTTCATAAGTATTTCTTATTTATAAAGTAAAACACACAGAGTTATGCATTATCTAGGATTGTACTTGCCTACCAAGGATTTATTTGGATATCATGCATTATAAAGCAATTATGCATTATCTTATCGGGAGTTAAAATCAAATGTAAAGTGTTAAATTTAAAATGCATTATGTAAAAGTCAAAATATATAGTGCCAAAAGGGCCCAAAATGCTTCATTTGGAGTAACATATATCCAAACACCAATTATTATTAGGGTATTATGCATCCAAACATGTACTAAGCTACTCAGGATGAATTATAAGGCAAAATTATGTAAATAAATAATGTAGCCTAGGTTCCTTTGTATGGGAATAAAATAGATGTTGAAGAGGAAAAAATGACAAATTAAGATATGAGAGATGGGATTCATCATGGATTGTTGATATGATAAAAGAGTGTATATGCCCATATATGCCCCCATATCTATAAAGAAGCTTTTGCTTGTGATTGCTTTTAGTCTTTTACAATGTCACCATGAAAATTTCATCATCAAAATGCAGTGCCTTTTTATTGGCATAAAAGTATAGGGTTTTTCTTCATTGAGTTATCTTGACAATTTTGGAATCTTGGAATTTATTTTCTCTTTGTAATAGGAGATAAGTAAAAAAAAAAAAAAAAGGGCTTGTGTTCTTTTGATTGTCAATTCAAATAATTGAGTTCACCTTTTGAGTTGGCAAAGAAAAGGGAATGGGAAAAAATTCACTAAAAAATTTGTACACAAAGCTTAGGACTAGTTCAACCCTGGCTATCATGCACATAGTACTTTCGGAAAGTACTAATAGGTGCCCCTAAATTTTAAGTAATTTCAATTGGTGTCCGGAAATTAACTTTTTTCAGTTAATGTCCATGAGATTTTACGTTTGTTTGCTCTATAACCTTAGGTTGGTTCGGAGTCTTCATATTGCTCGAACATGGCTAAAATAGGCTCATCAAGGTCGACTTTGGAGTGGCTCAACTCATGAAATGATGACTCTAATTGTGGCTTGGAATCAGTCCAAATACTTTTAAAAATAGTTTGCTATATTTAGGAATACAATACGGGTACGTTTTAGGAATCTAATTCGCTCATCATGCTTGAGGATAAGGTACATTGGGCTTGGATTTGATAAATTCAAACTCAAAAGGACATCAATCAGAATATCCAAAACCTTGGGGCATAATCCGAAAAAAAAGTTAATTTCCCTACTAGTTTATGTTAATATTCAAAAACAAATTGAGATAAAAATTAGAAAAAGAGCAAAAACAGAACACTGAATCAAAACCAGTAAAAGGAAGAAGAAGAAAGAAGAACCTGAAATCGGAGTCATCGAAGATCTTCTGCACACGCCACCGCTTAATCGGCCACCGAGACAGCACGGCGTTGCCATACTCCGGCGCCCAGCTCTCGGCGAACACGTAATTCATCCCAAGCGCAGCCGCCAAATCCGACAGCGGCTTCATCTCCTTCTCCTCGTCCGCCTTCACATCCTGCAACGCCAGTATATCCACATCGAGCTCCTTCAACACATCCAGAACCGTCCGATCTCCGCCGCCGTAGAAGCTCTCCGCCGATCTGAAAACCGCCTTCCCTTTCCCGCCGCCGCACTCCTCCTCCAATCCGCTCATCCGGCGGCTCCTCCCGAGCGAAATCTCGTTATCCGGGAGATTGATCGAGACGCGGAGCCGCGATTTGGCGAATCTCTCCCTCTTTTTATCCGAAGCGGCGTCGTTTTGAGGAGTCTGTTTCAGTATGCTCCTCGGCGAGTTCGGAACGGCGCCGTTTTGGCTAATGGCGGTTTTTGAAACGGCGCCGTTTTGGGGTGGGACGGCGGGGGCCATGGAGAAGAGCGAGGCGTTGAAGGTGGCGACGCGGATGGCGCGGCTTTTCGCGGGGTTGTTGGGGTGGATCGCCGCCGAGAGGCTTCCGGCGGCGGCCGGAGGGCGAGATGACTTCGCGAGTTTGCGGACGGTGATTTTGGGGTGGGAGGAGGAGTGGCGGCGGAAGAGGCGGCGGAGGAGGAATTTGAGCATGGAGGCGGAGAAGGCGGGGTGGGAGGGGTGGAGAGGCGGCGGAGATGGCGGTGGAGGATCGGAGATGGCGGTGGAATGCATTTGGGGTTTTGGTGGGGATTTTTGTGAGGGATTGAGGAAGAGGGAAATGGTGGGAAATTGGGGAGTTTTTTTTGAGTTTTGGGAAATTTTGGAGGGTGGGTGGATGATATTTATTGTGCTGGGATCACTTTCAGCATGCCCCTGTTTTTTGTTCACTTCTATTTTTTTGCAAAAGTATGAAATAAATTTCAGCTTCTCCATTTTTTAAAGGAAATTATGAAATTTAAATTTGTTTATGATTTAAATTTTAAGTATAAGATTTTAGAATTGCTTTATATGTTGATCACTATAGTTATCAATCACCTGACATAGTTAGTCTAGTGGGAATTGAGACGGGATAATAGGTTAGATTTAAGTGTTTGTCTAAGAATTTGGGTTCGAATATTCCTAATATAAAATGCAAACTCGTGTTCGCGGGCCAAGGTATCGCTATCACGGGTTTATCGATGAAGTGCAAAATCGATGGCTTTTGTCGATTCCACGATTCTAATGACGGTGGAACTGAGACCCCAACCGCCCAAAACCGACCGGTTCCCATGATCCACTGGAGTCGGACTCCGGTCTAATTAAGGCCTTTGAAGTACTTGGTTCGAATGTAGAATGACTTTGGTCGATTGAACCGAGCGAGAGAGTTAGAGGCTAAAATTAGAAACTAACATTCTTAGAAAAATAAACCTACCATAATTTTTGTAAGAATTTCTAATTAATAAACTTACAAAATCTTTTCAATATCGAATATATTGTAGAAAAATTGTATTAATATTTGATGAAAATTGCCCTCAAATGAAATTTTCTTATATTAATATATATCAAGTGATAATTGGAAAATGTTCATTGTATCACTATTAAATATCAATTGCTAATTTTAATTTACCTACCAAATATTGTGTTAGTTGTTTAATGGTACGTATTTAGTGTTGCTTATCTTAAGACTATCAATTATTAGCCGAAATTTGATAATTTAGTTGACAATAAGTGTGGTATTGCGGCTAGTAAATTAAGCTAGCATGATATATGTCCAATGTCATCAGATCAATAAAGAGAAAATCATTACAAAATAATGACAAAATGTCCTCTAATCCAACTATTATTAACACCAAGTGCTTCACAAAAAGTGGAAATCAAATCATATAGACTATATACATGACTGAAATTTCATTTTTGCTTTATTGACAATCAAAATTCATAAAGATTACAACTTTACAAGACATAACTGTGAGTCTGTGACTAAATAAATATATATCAACTATTCAATTTAATCAACTTCATATCAGATTTAACAAAAAGGTCACCGAAAGTTGTTCCATTGAAAATTTGATTTTTTTTTTCTAAAGGCATAAGATTTTTTTTATATAAAAACAATTACTAGAATTGGAAAATTATAAATCCTATAAAAATTTAAAATTCTATATGTGACTTTTTTGAATTATACACTTATTAAGAAACTTTTAAAAAAATTGTCAAATTATATATAAATTTTTTATAAGATTTATTTATCTGTTTTTAGAATTATAGCTTCATTCTATTGAAAAATTTGGGCATAGTATAGAAAAATCCAAAAGACTTTACCCGAATAATTTACTCAGAAGAGTTCACTTAGATTATAATGCAATAAAGGTTTAACTCATGATTAATAACTTATTTATAACTTAATGAGTTTGGTTCAAATGAAACAAACTCTTATACTCAAATGTAAAACGAATGCAATTTTCCTAATTCGTAGTGCATTTTTCATATAAAAGTGCATTGCAAAATACAAAAAGTGCAATCTGAAAAAGTGCACTATAAAAAATACGAAAAGTGCAAATCCGGAAAAGTGCAATCCGAAATAAGAAAAGTGCATTACGAACTAAGAAAAGTGCATTTGTTTCAAAATTAGAGTTCGTTTTAGGATAAGAGTTCGTTTCATTTGAACCAAACCCTGAATTAATAAGCTTAAATTTCAATTCTCTTTTACTAGTTTTGAAGAGTTCATCCAATAGAAAAACTACATATACATAACTAATCTCAACTACCAAAGCTAGTATTAGGTGTTCAATTATAAAGTAGACTAATAAGTCATTACCTAAAAAAAATAAAGTAGTCTAATGCAAACATTATTCTATATCTTATTAATCCCAATTCCGCGTTCATTTTTTAAATCAAGTACATTGATCATGTATTTGAATAATATTAAGGATAAAAAATGCTAATATTTTAACTAAATAGGATACTTTATAGTTGGGTCTATACCAAATCAGCCAATAAACTAGAGATACAACGTTACGTTAAGAACAAACACTTCGGGTCAACGAAGAAGCTGGATTTGCTTCGAAAAGGGTTGTGATTGGTGGCTTTATTTAACTAATGCAAAATATTGGGATTGTTTTTTATTTGTTGCAGAATTTGGGGGTTATTTTTTAATTTGGAGAAAGTTTGCTATGCTGTGCTTTTGTAGTTGCTATAGTGTTGTTGTCTTTCACTTTAGAGTGTTTTGGGCTTCTTCTATTTTGCATACTTCTACGTGTCCTTTACTATGTGTAGTTTCTAAGGGTTTATAATAAGACAATGTGTTAGGTTAATGTGTTTTTAGGTACAGTTCAAAATTTTCATTGATTAACGGATTTTAACTATATAATACATCCCCGAAATGTTGAATAAAGGTTGTTTGAGCATTTTATTATTACAAGTACTTTCTGCAGAAATGTTTACTTGTTGTCAAAGCCTAACCAATCTAGTTCATAGATGATGACGTGCGTGACTATTAGTTTGCGAGGTTGACTATTAGTTTGCGAGTTTGAATGCACCATTTCCGGTTATAATGTCCTTACACACCTCTTATGGATAAGAAAAAGATGAAAACTACGTTTAGATTAGGATGTGCATCTATGAAGGATAATATAAATTCATTAACAAGCCCACCCATTGGTCGAAAAGTCATAGATAATATAAATTCATTAACAAGCCCACCCATTGGTCGAAAAGTAGATTCACGAGCCCTTGGATTGTTCGCGTTTTCAAGGAGATGGGGAATGGAGCATTGCTCACGTTTTAAAGGAGATTAATCGGGTCACTCACTGTGTGGCTAAGCTCACACACACTAAGGATGAACGGAGATTATCTTGGAGCTGTCCGACAAGATGCTATAAGGCGATTAAGGTGGAAAACGTCTAGAGGACAATGTCCGCCTATTCTTTTGCAGTCTTGTTTTCATTGAGTTTATTCTAAAACTATCAAGCAAATTTAAAGGTTATAATGACATTTTTTTTTCTCAATAGAGATAGTATATTCTAAATCTTGAAATATGTGATATAAGAAAAAATAATTAAGAAGACTAAATTACCATTGCCAAAAAAGAATGTATATGCAAAATTTTCAAGAAAAAATATATTGTAGAAAAAGTAATTTGATCAGTGGATGAATAAGGAGAATTGTACCCAATTCTTACGACATTGCTTCATATCCTAATGGATTGAAAACTTGCTTCTATTATTAAAAAGTCGTTATATTACATAAGCTTGGAGCTTATGAACCGCTCATAATAGATCCTTTTTCTGTAGTGATTTATGAAAGTGGACCTAGCTAACTTGTTTTCGTTATAAAACATATTTTTTTATAATCTGAAATATGTGGAAAATTATGGATACCATTCAAATTACTAAGGAAAATGGAAGTGTTCGAGTGGATACCATACCGTGCCCGGTGGGGTATGAATTTAAATAAAAAATACCTTATCCTTTGAAGGGAGACATCTTTCATTGCATTGCTAACATTCTAAATCAAACTACATGAAAACTAGCTGTACTCGATCTAATATTGTCTGTAATTGGGTCATACATTCCCTACTTAGAGGGCATCTCATTATAAGACTTTGAAAGATATCCATAGTATTGTCATTTTGGCTCAACATGAAACATTCAAGCTTTGAATACTTCTTTACTCTCCCTAATCCCTATGAATTGAAATTTGTTCATTTTATCAACCGAAAAAAGGGAACCCTCAGTCATGCGTATTACAAATATGTTGTTACATACGTATACAATATGCTAAGAGATTTGTGTGGGTACAAATAACAACTACCCAATCAATGCAATATGACATAAGAAATGTGTGTACCATATCTTACGTGATATTATAATATCGGTTTTTCTAAACTATGTCCTAAGCATACTACTCAAACGACCCTAAAAAAAACTTAAAACCCTTTTTAAGAAATTGATTAATCCTAAATAAATACAAATTAACAAATCATTTCATTTTAAGAATCTTAATCTATGTCCTTAGGCATAGGATAGAGTAATCGTCATAAAATATCATTAAACATGTGTTAACGGCATGATATGTGTGCACAAAGGTTATGTTAAATTTCTGTCATACAATCATCAGCTAAAATACAATGGAGAAAAAAAACTATGAACCAAACAGAGCTAAAAACTTATCTTTCCACTCAACAATAATGAGCAAAACTTCATTCAGAAAATGCAGTCCAATCATCTTAGAAACCCCACACCCACGATTGCCAATTTTGGCAAATTGTGGGTGTCGGATTCTGCCCAGAGAAATTCTCAGTAAAAAAAAAAGCTTTCACCCACAATTTTCACTCAAGCAAAGTGTGAACAAGGAAGAGAAAGAGACTTTTCAACCGACAGAAGAGCAAGAACAAAGAAGAATTAAGAGGTGCCCATCTTGCTATCTTTCTTTACTGGTACGCTTTTCTTACTACTAGTAATTTTACTGCCAGGATAGTGTCAGCATTTCTCTATTTACTTCTGTGAATTTTTAAGATAAATGGTTTTCTGAATTGCACAAGATATTTGATAATGCTGAGTAACAGTTTTTTTTATGCAGTAAACAAAACTAGACATCCTAAAGACTATGAACCAAAGCTGTACAAGAGAGATCAGGAGTTGTTACATTAAGGCAAATTTAATAAAAAAAATAGTACAAATTAAGGTAAATTTAGTACTTAATTTGTTAAATTAAGGTAAATTAGCGTACCTAGAAAAATTCGGTGAAAATTAGCATACCCAAATTTAAAATCCTGAGTTCGGCCTTGAATGATACACTTTTCTTAGTGCTAGTAATTTTACTGCCAGGATAGTGTCAGCATTTGATAATGCTGACACTAACCTGTTATTTAAGAGAGAAATGTTTATTTTCTGAATTACACAAGCTATTTGATAATGCTGAGTAATAGACTTTTTTTTTATACAGTAAACAAAGCTAGACATTCTAAAGACTATGAACTAAAGCTGTACAAGAGAGATCAGGAGTTGTTACAAAATGAAGTTTACATCTAATACACTCGTATTATGAAATTCAAAACAATAACAAGAATTCAAACTATGTATCCTTGTGAACTTTTTTATTGGATTTAGGGTGACAAATTCACCTCGTGAAGACTTTTTTTATAGGAGTAGTGCGTGTTGCATGAACCGTGGTTAGAGCCATTGAAATTGTGGGAAAAGGGATTATTGTGTTCTGAATAAGGATCTGCATATATTATTCCATTTACAGTCTTGTTAACACAAGTGATTGATTATTCATTTTTTCATATCCAATTGGTTCTTCAGATGCACATTGTCAAGTGAATTGATCATCAAATGATAGGAAAATTAAAGACATCATCATTAAAATCAAAATTGTACAGCTTTTCAGCTAGCAAAAAGAGAAACGCACCACATGGTTGAGGAGCACAGAATTTAGTAGTTGAAGGAACCCTTGATTCCTTCAATGCTTTCCCCTGTAGATAACCTGCCATAAATTCAAATAGAGATAACAATTCATATGCTTTTAACGATAGACTGTACAAACAGCCAAACTAAAATGACATCACAATCAAAGCTCTATACACATCCATATCCCAAACAGCCAAATAGGCAATTGAACAATGCCAAGTACAGCAAAATCTATGAACCACACATTCCTAGCTAACACTACTCCACTGGAACAGATGAAAATGCTTATTTGAGGCATTTTCCACAACATTTCATTAAGAACATGCAAAGTTCATAGAGTAATGTAAGGAATTTAAAGTCATACAAGCATATCAAAGACTCTTAAACACCTGATTGTTACTTGTAAAAATCTGGATTTAAAGGAATTCAGTGTAGATATCATCCTTAAGCAGAATACAGTGAAAAAAGATTACCATTGATATTTTTCATTCAGCATAGTAATAAAAATTTCCCCACGAGAAATTGCAAGTAGTTTACCTTTGCATACAGTACTTGTATTCTTGACTTCTAATTGTGTCTTTCTCTCCCTCCTCCAACTGCAAATGTTACAAGCAAAAGATGAATACAACATATATGGGCATCATAGTTGAATGAAAAGTGTGAAAGAATTTTCCCCAACTGGATCACTCTCGTAGACAAGCTCATAACAACGCGGAGAAAGACACTGTAGAGCGCAATTCTCCTTGGCAATCATTGAAGACTTGCAACCCCAGCCCCATAATCCACTACATTTCAGAATTCAATGAATTTGACAAACAAAATAAATAAATGTGAGAGAAAAGCAACACATTAGTTGAAACAAAAGAAGCATTATGACACCGAAAACCAACCAATTGAATGTACCTCTCAACATCTGTGTAACATTGGTCCTTCTTCAGTCTAATTTCAGTATCCTGTCAATAGGAAAGAAGAGCAAAAACAAGTTTATGATGGTTTGATCTAGATTCAGGTATTAAATTGATGGGAAAAGTTTTGGTTATTACAGATATAGGATAACGAGACTTGGCTATGACTATGGTCAATTGTGTGAGTAACAGAGCCAGGTAGACGAAGAATAAAGCTACACGAGACGAAGAAGAAGATTTCCAAGCCATCTTCTCTTTGAAAATCCCTTGCACTCTGATTCTGCTAATTGAAAAAACATACTAAAAAATTCCATCATTATTTTATACAAAGATGAAATAGCTTAAAGTTTGCTCCACTCAACCAGAATTCATCAAATTCATGAAGAATCAGATTCAATTATCCAAATACGGCTAAGAGAGAGCTACTGCTCATCAGCTAGATCAAACTAATAATCAATTGACAGCAATTTTGTTCAGAGTGACGATATTCACTTCTTCGTGTTCAATTATTGAAGCTCGAATTCGAAAAATATCAGATTCATAAACAAAACAGCTCGGAATCTGACTGCACACTCATCCAAAAACCTAATTTCCGAAGAAATTGAGTTTGAAGAATAGAAGATAAATGAACGATGACAAAAAAGAAAGAATACAATCGATAAAATGTCCTCCATAGCTAGAGCAAACAAACACGAATGATTAAGCATGCTGAAATCCAGTCCTTCTACATAGTACACCATCAAATCAACCACAGAAAACAAATGAAGAAGAATTCACGGTGAGTTTAAGCTCAGAAATCAACTTACTGTGAAATCTCCCGACAGATTTCAAGGCGAGAATCGCAAGTCCTGAACGAAATTATTCTATTCTCTCAAAAACTTGAGAAGAAATCATTATAGACTGAATTTTAATCGCACTTTCGAGCATTATCCCGGCCCAAACTTTTGAAGCCCACTTTACTGTTCGGCTGGGCTGAGCCCAAACACGGTGCAAATGATATGATAAATTACACAAATCGCCCCCCTAAAAAGGTTAATGTATAAAATCACCCATTATAAGTGAATTTTTATTAAGCTAAAAATTTTGCATATTTTATTAACACTTTAACCTTAAAGCATTATGAGACTAAAACTCACGTCAAAAAACAATATAGAAGGTATATAGCATCTCTTCACTTTTGCATATAATAATTTGGACATTCTATACTTTTTTTTAGCTTCCGTTTGACCCTAGCTTTTTGGGAGCGAAATTCCGCTAAATAGAGCTTAATTTCTCCAAAATATACATCCTTGGGAGTAGGAAGGTGTAGAAAATAGGAGCTTTTCATCTAGAAGGAAAAAGCTCTCATATAGCCGAACGCACCCTTAATAAGTTTATGAGATTAATATATAGACAGTTTATTTGCAGTCTTGATTGTGTTGTGAGTTATAAAGACAATAGGGCTCAAACAAACTAGATATACTTTTTAACTGTTTTGATGCACATACCACATTCACAATAAACAAAGCAGTGATCTTAATGCAATCGAAATCAAAGGGGTCTTCTGTAAAGGCGTTCGTTTCATACGAAATCAAATTCCAACATTAGTCTAATACTCACCAACAAAACACAAATCAAAACATTTAGAACCTCTTATAAAGGCGCTCAAGGGTCTCTGCATAAGTCGAAATTCCAACAGTATTCCACGGTATCAATTTATTAGAGTATGTGCGCTTCGTTGACTGATGCCCGGCACCATCACAAGATATGATGTGCCGCTCAGAACCATTCCTAAACAAGAGCCTTTTAATACGAATACCACCACTCTTTAGAGGGGTGTAATGTATCCCATGAAGCTTGAACACCGCCATGCCCAATGCACCACAAATGAACCCGGGCTTGATGGAATGAATCTTGGTACAGGATTCTTCAACACCGTAATCCATCATCATCCAAACAGCAACCTCAGCGACCAACGTGTCCTCACCAGAGAAGACAGTGAAGAAATAGACAGCAACAAGATGATCATGCAACACAAAAAGCTCGCCTTGCTTAGCACGGCTTTGCTCGACCTCCCTGTTGTTAATGAAATATCTTCTTCATATTGTCATCATCATCATTGACCCAGTGAAGCTCCGCTACAACGGAATCTGGGAGGTCAAGATGGGGGTACCCCTGCTCAAGGAAAAGGGATACGCCCGATATACCCAAGAAAAACTGAAATTCAACTATTATTATGGTTGTTATCTTTGACTAAGGTTGTTGTTAGATGTCAAAGATTCTTATCAAAACAAGTTACATGATCTTAAGCCCTTTGTTATAGCCATACTAGGGTTTCTCTTATTCTATCCCTAAGTTGTATAAGTATGCATCATCATCATACTCATCGGCCAATCTCACTCAAGTGGGAAATGGGAGGTCAAGATGGAGACACCCACAATCTAAACATGTCAAGAGGATGCGTCCGATAGACCCAAGAAAAACTGTAATTCAACTATTTGACAATAATAACTGGATTTAGCTAGAATGCACTAAAATTGATGTAGGAGACTAAATCCATCTCATTATCATCATCATCATTGACCCAATGAGGCTCCGCTACAACGGAATCTGGGGAGTAACGATGGGGGTGCCTATGCCTAAGGGAAAGGGGTACGTCCAATAGACCCAGGAAAAACTAAAATTCAACTATGCGACAATAATAACTGAATTTAGTTAGAATGTACCAAAATTGATATATGGACTAAATCCATCTCAAAGGCAGTGTATAAAAGCCAATAAGCATGAGGATGCGCCCCAAGAACTAAATCCATCTCAAATGAATAAAAGCTAATGAGCATGAGAATACCCGTGAGGCGGCGGCATGCCTATCAATTTGAAAGACTCTTCAGCAAAACTAAACGACAACACAAACCATCCGTCTTTTGCTGTGGCTATCCAATGGTAGCACCCCTCAAAGAACCTCTGAGGGCAATCCTCTAAACAAGGAAAGATACGAATTAGTCCGCTGAAAGCATCCGTCGCCTTTTCCTCGCCAATGCTCCTCTTCCCGGGGTCACAATCAGCAAGTTTCTTCCACACGCCCTTCTGCAGGCTGTAGACCAAGGCTAGAAAAGCCGAGGTCCTTTTTTCCCTCCTGGCGCGGTTGTAATTGATAAGCACAACAATTCTATGGTCGTCGTTGTCTTTCAGTGCACGACCAAAGCCAGTGTAAATGTGACATCTCTTGGAAGAGATATCGGATAGTAGAGAATGAAGCTCGCAAGGGAACGGACTCGCGAGCCTATGCTCGCGAGTGGCCGGGTTAAGCAAGGCTATTTTGGACAACAAAAAGGAGTACATTTGGCTCGTTGAGTCAAAAGGATAGCTGGTTATGCAGTATACTCCATTCAAGGGCCCAAAGATACGAAGCATGAGTGTCCATTTTCCTTCTTCTTTGGTGATACATGGATCAGCCAATCCTGGAATCATTCTCTTCAGCTTTTTAGGGCTGATTGGACGGAGCTTTGTGTGTAGATGACGAGTTGAATTGTGCAGGTTGATGAAGCTGCGAGAATGGAGCCTGAAGAGCCATGATTTGCACACCGATTCGAAACGAAGCAGAGATTTAATCGGGAGACGAACGAGAATCTCGTCTTCCAATTCGTGAGGGAGGATTCTTCCGCCTCTTGTTCTTCTACTAGTTCTACAATTGCTGATGTGTTCTTCCGCCATTCGAACAGCTTTGTTCAACTACAAACCGATTCAAATCACAAAGTGAGGTTAGAGAAATTTAATACATTTATAACTCAAAAGCTTCAATTTTTATCTATGGCTCGTCGTCTGTAGCAATTCATATGGGAGAGAATTTCGAATATGGGGTCAAAATTGTGCAGAATCAAATCAACCAAAGATGAAAAAATTCGTTTCCACTAATCATATAAAATTCAATTGAATGAGTTGATTAAGATGTAGAGGAGGACCTGGATGAGGAGTTGTTCACGGTCGTCAACTACCAAGGAGGCTAGCGGCGGATATAGAAAAACTATATATACAGAGGTCAGAGGGAAGGAAAAAAAGAAGAAGAAGTAAACGACGCCGTTTTATCACGATATTTTTTTGGCAAATTCTGGATGTTACTCTAAAAAACGTTTGGGGCCGCAAGTTATTTAAAAAGTTCGGTAAGTGCCCAAACTAGTGAAATTACCTCAGAATTTGTTTGATTGTGATTAAAAAATGAAAATATTTTTTTATATGTATGTAATTAAATTAAACTTACTAGAAAAAAGCTAGTCGTACGTTACTTTTTTTTATTTTTTTTTTGTTAGAAGTATGTTACATTTTTTTTTTATATAATAGTCGTAATTTTTTTAACAAAAAATCATATATAATCTATATAAATATATAAGACTGAGGGTGTCGCTTCTGCAATAAGCTACTTAGAAACTTGCAACCAAAAATGATCATCCACATGACTGGCATGAGTCTTAAACTCAGATTCCATGAAACTAAAATCAAACAACAAGAGATAAGGTTGTACAAGATTTTCACCCTAGACTTTCATTTTTACCATCCAAAAAGAAAGTAAAAAGCTTTACCATAAACGAGAACCAAACCAAACTTCGACCTAAATTATCAAAAAAAATGATGAACAAGCAGAAGAGCACTTAACCACAATTTGTACACACCTCCAATTCATCCTCCTCACAGCATTGCCTTACTCTCTAAACCCGGATCCGACATGGTGTCAAGCACGCGCGAGTCAGCTGAACAAGACCTCGATCCAAGAACCGGACCCATCTGAGCGCGTGGCGGGAGTTTCCTTGTCGCCTTTCTAGGCCTCCTGGTCTCCCAGGGCAAGAACACACCAGTCCCACCACCCGGTGAGAATGTGAACAAAGGTGGGGCATGGACGAGTCCCCATCCTCCACGTGGCATTGGGCTCCCGGGTTGCCATAGTGGCATTGATTGGGTTAACGGGGCGGCCCGGGTGATGAAACGGCTGTGGTCTAAGTAGGGTCGGACTCTGTAGAAGGTGATGCTTGCTCTTTTGGATGGAGATGAGCACATTGTGTGTCTTGCCACGTCGGAGCTGTTGTTTGTCATGACTAGGACAGATCTGCAAAACATAGAGAAAATTAAGGGCCAAGTTGGCAAATACATCTAAATAGGGTTGTTCATCGGTCCAAAACTAACCCGAACCGAACCGAGGAAAACCGAACCGAACCGAAAAACCGTATTTCGGAATTTCGGAATTTTCGGAACCGAGGACCGAACCGAATAAGCTCGGTTTGGTTCGGTTCGAGTAGGAACCGAAGTAGCCGATTAAGTACAAAGCCGACCCAAAATATATAACATAACACCCTAAACCGAATTAGAACCAAACTAAACCAAACCAATTTTGATCCGAACTGAATTAAAACAGAGCAGTTGTTATTTACAACTGCTCTGTTTGTCATGAATAGGACAGATCTGCAAAACATAGAGAAATTTAAGGGCCAAATAGGCAAATACATGTAAATCAGGGAATTTTAGTTGCCTACCCTTTTTTTATGGGAAGCATGAGATGCCCTTTGAAGTTGCCTTCACCATCATTTAATAGAGTTCGTCCGAATGCTAAGGTGGATTCTGATAGCAGAAGAGTGCATATGATTCGGTCCAAATGGGGAGGTTTAAAGAAGGGTTGTGAGTATTCTTGCTGTAAAAAGAGCATTCAATTGTATGATTACTCTACCTTATACTTGTATGATCATAATTTGAAGTTATGACTATGGATGAGTTCATACCTCGTCGAAATAGTTAATAATGCAGCCATTTGGCTTCCTTGTTTCTGGAATTATATGCCACTGAGCCAGATGATCAAGAACACTTTGGAGAAGAGCTGGAATTGGCTCAATATCTGCTGCATAAAAAATGACAAGTTTGTTATAACAAAGTATTTAAACTTGTAGCTGAAAATGGAAATCTAAAGAAGGTGTGTTTAAGTTACTCTTCTGTTTTTCGCTTAATTTTATATGTCCAAAGATCGGTGCTCCTAGCTGCACTTGTTCCCTTTTGCTCCCCTTCACTTCCTTGTTAAATAATACATATGTTTCCCCTGCACATTTAAAGTAAATTGATCATGAGGCACAAGTAAATGTGATTCATTTTCAATGCTGTTTAAGATAGTTTCTATAACTTAGAAGTCAATTACAATTACACTATGATTCCTATTCCAGATTTTCAGTTAAAGATGAATTAAGAAAATATCACATAGAAAGGACCAACCTAAGAGAGCTCCATTTTGTCCTGCAACACGGAGCTCATCAGCAAAGTCATTCAGCTTTGATATTTCTTCATCAGTAAAGATGTTCTCATACATCTTCAAACCCTTGACAACATTCACCTGCAGGTTAAAATCAAACATCATTTACAAATACTAACAACTAAAATTTAGTGCATATTCTGAATTTTTTTGAATATATTAGAAAATGTAAGTAGGAAATGTGAAAGAAGAACTTGCCATGTGCCCTTTCAATAGTTCCATGACTTTGAAGCCCTTTGTCGCCTTGATCAGCTCATGACGAGACTCGCATTTTTCATGGTTCTCACATATTTCAAGGTGTTCAATAGTAATCCGCACTTCTTGAGAACCTGCATGTATACAAGGATGTTCAATTCACTAAGACACAAAAACAATGACATTTTAGATGGGTCTGTCTTAACTGCATTCAATAGACAATAGCCCAACTTTCAATATCCATACCCAATTTTCTTCCAGCAAAAGCAAAATGAAACTTCAATCAAGAATCCATTGCCTAATTAGATAGCCCTAGAAATCATTACTATGAAACAGAAACTGGATTGGAAATTGAAATAAGGGATTGGTCCAGAAATTAGAAGCCTAAAACTAAAATTGTACAATTCATATGGTTTAGGCCCACTGGCTTTGGTTGGTAGCTAACTTTGTTAGGTCACACTTCCATCAATAAAAAACAGAGCCCAGTAGCCACCACATGTAAGCACTAAGCAGCACTCTTGCCCAGCTAACCCAGTGGATTCAATACGGCCAAAAGCTGGAGTATTAATTATGGGGAAAAACATTATTGTATTAGAAAGATCTCCATAGAAGTATGAGAAAAACAAAAAAAAAACAAAAACGAATTAGGTTCTTTCCTTTCACTGATTCTCTATTTCTTATAAGTGTGAAGAGTAATTTAAAGTGCAATAAAGAAGATTTTTAGGCAAGAAAAAGACCAGAAAATTGACAACACAGCAAGAACCATGGCGGCAGAGATTAAACAAATCTCCCTCTGTTTTATTTTATTTAGTTATTTTTTAATCGCGGAAGAATACAAAACAAGTGCATTAGTAATCTGTTTTAAAATGATAAAAAAAAGTAATTACTACAAAATTACCAAATACTTCAGCAGAAAAAACTAGTAATGTTTGAATCTGACCGGAAAAATAAACACTTTCCGAGTTGAAAACAAATGAACAATCAATCCATCATCTGAAAGAAGAAATCCACTGACACTTCGAATCGTAAATTCGTTTCCGAATCAGATGGTTGATCTGAGCCACAGAGCTTATCTCTATACAATTTTTTCAGCAATTACTTCCTTCTTGATACTCGCAACTCGCAAGGGGGAGAAATCAATGAAGAATGTGTTCAATAGCAAGAAATTCCGTTAAATTTCATAGTGAATGTTTCGAAATTTGTCTGAAATTTTCAACCAAAACAAATCGTACCTGTGTCAGTAATTTCACTGTGAGGAGAATCATCATCGACAGACTCGATTTCGCCATTTCCGTCACAATTAACGTCCTCTTCCAGCTGCAATACATCCAATTCCTCCTCCTTCGAAGCTTCCCGATCCTCTACTTCGCCATTCTCAGCTTTCTCTCCGGATTTGTTGTCGGCGGCCACCGTCTTCGCCGCCGCGACCTTACGAAGCTCGAGCGTGACATCAGCAATGGAGAAGTACTTCTGCATCTGGAGCACAGGAATCCAGTTCAGCCTCCGCCGGTGAATCGCAGCGAACACCGCCTCGTATTCCGACGCTCCGCCGCCGCCTTCATTTGACGAGAGCTGCGCGATGTGGCTGCAGAGCGCGTCGATAATCGCGTTCGCCGCCGCGAACTCCCCCCGGTACCAGGTGTTGACGGCGTCCTTGGCTGCAATCTCCTCCGCCATAGTCGGTGGCATCATCGCCGGCACCATCACCGGAGGACGGTTTACCGGTAAAGCATGGCCAGCCGCCGGAGAGATTCGGTTGTTGATTTTGCACCTCATTGGATCAATCAGATCAGTTGGCCTCTAGCTCAAGAAATTAAGGATGAGAATTTGAGATCACTCCTGGACTCTCTCTCGCGCAAGAAATACAGGACGAGATCGAGCTAGTTAGCCTGTTGCACAAGACAATGCAAAACGCAGCGTTTTAGTGGAATCTCGAGAATATGCGTCCCGTTTTGGAGTGGGAAAGTGGGGGAGTTTTTTTTTTGGTTAAGGGGAAAGTGGGGGAGTTTGGTGGTGAGGGTTTTTGAGAGGTTTATATATACTGTACTTCCCTTTGCTTGGCCTTTTGTGATTTAAATTAAAAAGTCTTTTAATTTTTAATACATTATGGTAACGCTAAATTCAATTTAGGGGAATAAGACAAGTTTAGTGTGTTAATTTAATCCGTCCGTACGAGTATGGGCTTGATTAGGTATGCCATTGTGAGGTAGGCCTGGCTTGTGCTTGTTTGTTAGGTATGCCATTGTTTAGAACGTTTTTGGTAGTGTATATTGGTTTCATTTTGATGAAAGTTTTTGGCTTGAAAGTGGTAATGAGATATTGTTAACAAAGGAAATGATGATTGGTCAACTCAACTATAGTCGTTCTTAATTGTCATCAAGAACATTTTTTAGGCCAATCATATGTCAAGTCGAACAGATAAATTTGATTTTTTTTAAGGAAAGAAATTAGGAGGTCACCTAATAAACAAGTGACCTCCCTAGTACATTCTGATGGATGAGGTTCCAAAGACCCGCGACAACTGCAAGTAGAATGGAGGAAATGCGATAAAACGACCCAGCAATGAAATCCGTTGTTGGAGATGCGCCACAAAATTGTATTCCCTGAAGATGTGAGATACACTCCAACTCCGAAAGCGGGTAAGAAGAGAAATTTGATTATATTTTGAATATGTATATACTCCCTCCGTTCAAAAATACATGATGTTTTAGTATTTGTCTTTAAAATTAAGAATGTATGTGATTTGACTTAAATACCTATAAATCTCGTGAAGATCTTTCCTTTTTAAATTTTTGTTTTTATAATTCTTTTTAATTAATGAGGGTAATATTGAAAAAATATGGTAAATTATGTAAAACATCACATATTATTGAAGCAGAAAATCAAACTAAAATATCATGTATTTTTAAACGTATGGAGTAGTTTTCACAAATCATATTTTTTTTCCATGTGATATAAACCATATTTGGAAATTTTATGTCCTAAAGTTTGGTTGGGTGGGCCAAGCTTATTTGGACCGGAAGGTGGGAATTTATGGTGACCATATATTCTCATTGATATTTGTTAGTTAGGTCACCATGTCCACAAAAATTCGAGTTAGGAGTTAGGACTAAATATACATGTACAATTGTAGCTATCAAATATATATATACACATATAAAAAAAACGTGTTTAATAAATGTTAGAGATCGAGAGCCTCAACGTGAAGAACGACCCATTAATCAATGTGGCATTTGGTCCCATTCAATTATAAATTATGTGAAGAATAATTTTAGCATATGCTTATGCAATATGTCACACTCTATAAAGTGATATTAACAAAATATTTATAATGATTAGGCTACCCTTTGTCCTGATATATGATTCAACACAATCACAAATTTTAGGTAAACTTCATTGATGTATCACTAATCTCAATTTTGGTATTTTCTAACTTGCTTATAATTTATAAATGGGCCTTGAGATCGAGCTGGCCCAATAACTATTAGGCCCAAATAAAATTTGGGCTTAACCATTCCCCAGCTTATGTGTCCAAACATATACACATACACATACAACACAAAGGGCATGTTTGGATTGCACAATCATTACATTAAGTTGCATTGACTCATTTAATATGATTTAATGCAACTTAATACATTAAATTATTTAATTTAAACATACTCAAAGATGACAATCTTAATAATCACGAGAGAACTAAGCAATACAATTCATACACCAACAAAACAACTCATCCTCCCCATATAGAAATATGTAACAAATTAAACATATTCATCATAATACAACAAGTTTCCAACACATAGAAACACAATTAACTTCAAAGACAACTATTTCATCATAATTATCCAACACAAGTATAGTTTGCACCATTAATTACCATGCTCTACAAAGGATGGCTTCGCGGTAAACTTAACCTTAGCACGATTAAGGTACTCCGAGACCCTCTTGTTGAAACTCTCCTTTCTCATGGTATGCTTCCTGGTACCAACGTTCGAGGTAGCTCGAATCCTGGTGCCAGCGCGCTCAATATACTCGGAAAACACACGAGTTGGCTTTTGTTTCCCGCCCTCTCCTGTCTCCGGATTCGCCTGCACCCTGACCTTCTTTCTAGGGATCATTTCTTGATCAGCTCTCGGATTTTCGAGGTGATGGTGGTCGTTGAATAGAATGGGAACCCATCTGGATGACGGCTTGACAGTTTCGGTTTCTTGATGGTTTTGTGGATTGCATGATATTATGGAGAGAAACTTATTGCAAAAGGTGTTGTTTTGATTTGATCCATTGATGTTCTTTTCCATCATTGGTTAGAAAGGTGTGAGATTTTTGTGTGATGAAAGTAATTGGGCTTGGCTAACTTGTGGCCTTAAATAAGAGATGAGATTCGGTTGATATAAAAAGGATTTGAGCATTGGAGTATTGCATGGGAAAGCTTAAGGGAATTTGATTCTATTTTTTTTTGTTGCCTACTGATTTGCCAGAGTTTTATCTTGATTACGTTCAGTTCGACCAGGATCGCACATTTGATTTTAGCTGGTGAGTCTCCCACACTGTTCTAAAATCTCCACCTAGACGTTGGAAGGTCCTACTCCGCCTAGCTTTCTAGCCGCCTAGTCCATTTAGGCACCTGTTAAGGCCACCTAGGCGCTAGACGATCCTTCTCCGCCTAGAGACCGCCTATCGTTTTTTAGAACGCTGGAAAATTTTATTACATCCGAGCTGAATCCTGGACCTCGTAAATGTATAGCAGGTTGTTTACCACCTGAGTCAACTCGGTTTAGTTGGAATTTGATTCTTTATTTTATATGGTGTTGGAACCAACTAATCACATGTTGAAATTTGAGGTAGAATTTAGGTTTCATACTCAAGAGATTGGCTACTTTAAACGATCAAGTTGATAATTGTGCTTGATTAGGATTTGCCTAATGATGTTTTTTTTGTCAAAAGAAGATGTAAGGCATCAAATTCTCTTATGGGTCCTTTTTGCTGTAAAGGTTAAAAAAAGAAGACGTTATGAGCTTAGATTGATTCTGTTTATATTTTTGCCCATGTTACAAGCAAAGACTTTGTTTCTTGTGAATTATTGTCAAAAGAATTTGAATTTTTTATTGAAAAATAAGTCGAATGTAATACATAGTTTGTTTCACGTTGTTTATGTTTTATTGGGTTATAAATTTTAATCAAACTTGAGTTTCTATTACTTTTATTTCTAGGTTTGCCTATTATGTGCCTATGAGTCTATGACAATCTTTTAATTACCCTTAATAAGATTAGCTATTTGAAATAAATATTTTTTTTTTATTAATTTTAAAGAGAGAAAATGACTTTTTTAAACTTGATTGTTGGGTACTTAATATATTTAAAAAAACTCGGAGACGGAGAGTACATGTTCTCTTTCAACCAAAAATAAATAAATAAATAACTCATTTAATATATAATTAACCCTTACTTATTTAGTAAATTAGTTTATTTTACCTTGTATTTTATTTTATAGCACATTTTATTGGTTAATTTTATGTTATGAAAGTAGTAAATATGTTTTTTTTTAAATAGGTAAAAATTAGGCAGACGAAGTCAGCTTAGGATATCCTTTCGAACGAGGGTTAGGACCCTTTCATGATTGAAAATCTAATTGATGCTACAATTATGGTGTAGTTTTGCAATCAAATGTGTGACTCTGCGACAGAATTACAATCTCGAGGTACATATTTGGTAATGACCACCTCGAACGATTAGAAAGTAACTAAAATGTCTACAATTATACTCTCCTTGAGCGTATTAATCACTAACAGACTATCGCTTTCAATTTCTAAGTTCGGTAGTTTCCTTCTACGAGCGTTTTGTAGAACCTCATATGGTAATTTTGTGAAATTTTAAAAAGTCGGTATATTTTGAACAATTTTTCCTATTTTATATTGCATGACTAAAAACAAAAAACAAATCATGAATTCAACCACACACGAAAACACGATCCAAATAGTGGCCAGTGTGGGGTACGGAATCAAATAGAGAAGACCCAACGAAGAAAGCTCCGAACCAAATGAAAATGGAGAAGGAAGCTCAGATGACGACGGACTCGGATTCGAACTCGTCGGACTGGGCCGAGCTGACTCGCGAGTGCTTAACAAACGTCCTTTCTCGCCTCACGTTCGAGGAGCGATGGAGAGGGCCGATGCTCGTCTGCAAGCCATGGCTACAAGCCTGCAAAGAGCCTTCGCTCAACGCCGTGCTCAACCTCGACCCGGTCTTCGACTCGTCCGCCGAGTCACCTCGCTGGTGGACGCCCGAATTCGAGAGGAAGATCGATTCTATGCTCCGATCTGTCGCCGATTGTAGCGATGGGGCTTTGACGGAGATTCGTGTCAGGCACTGCTCCGATCGCGCTCTCCAATTCGCTGTAGAAAGGTTTGATTGACATTTCAAATTCCCGTTTTTAATTTCTTGCTGAATCTGGATTTCTCTTGATTGCGCTCGGTTGGTGATTGCGTGATCAGTTAACCAATCCAGGATCTCAATTGTCAACCGCGCTGATTTCTGCATTTAGTTGGTTCGCATGCTGGATTTCGAATTGATTTTGATTCACGACTGAATGGAAAATTTGGGGGAATATCGGAATAGGACTTTGCCAATATCAAATGATGATTGATTAGCTAGATTGCGAAGAATATCTTCAGACCATGGAAATTTGTGATCTTTGCATACTTGTGTATTCATTCTGCTGGTGCTCCATTTCTCATAGTTTGCTCTTTCACCTAATTGATGCTTTATGCTCTTAGAAATTACATGTTCCTGATCCTATTACCAAAGAAACTTTCTAAAAGCTGAATCACGCACTGTTCCTTTCTTAAATCTAATGTTAAGAAACTTTTTGATTGAGTATTAGAGTTTTTTTGTTGCTTCTCTAGACTGATGAACAATGAAAGTACACTTGAGTTCATGAGTATACAAAATTGAGAAGAGTATCAAATGATGATTGATTAGCTAGATTGCGAAGATTATCTTTGGAACATGGAAAATTGTGATCTTATCAGGGACGGAACCAGGAATCGAATTCTGGGTGGGCTGGATTTATCTTATGTAAAAAATAACAATATTTATTTTATTTTTAATAAATATTAATATTATATTTAAATTTGTAATCCTAACTAATTTTTCATACTAATTAATTATATACATACAAAATTCTAAATATTTTAATATAAATGCTAGTTAATATGTGAAAATATAATACCTGAATAAAAAATATAGTTAAATACTTTCCAATATAACAATGCAAATAAAAGGAGAGAGAGCATAGTTAGGTGGACAAGCAAAAATAAAGTGAAAACACTGCTGAAGGTATTGAACACGGGTTCAATTGCTTCTAAGTGACCTTGCATACCACCTGCACTAAATTGTTATTGTGTACGTAGTTACTACTAAAACATACATATAATTTTTTTGGGGTGGGCTACAGCATACCCTAACCCACCCCTGGTTCCGTGCCTGGATCTTATTGTAAAATTAGTGTACATAGATCGAGTTGAAAAAAAGAAACAAGTTGTATAGTTGTGTACTCTATCTGCTGGTGTTCCAAGTTTTTTAGTTTGCCCTTTCACCTAATTGATGCTTTTATGCTCTTAGAAATCACATATTCCTGATCTTATTGCTGAAGAAACTTTTGAGTA